>CM048746.1:486432871-487022871 GCA_026315105.1 Locusta migratoria | reverse complement strand
CGACGATCCGGGCCCAAGCATCCAATTTCCAGGTTAAGTGCTCCAGTTTTCGTTGCCATATAATTCCAGATTCACGTCCTCCTTGTTTTTTTAAACATCGATTATGTGCATCCAAACATACTTCTCCTGCAACACAAACACTCTGTAGACACTACATATGACGCGATCCCAGCTATGCTCCACCATGTATAACATTTGTATGCTATGTAATTAATTACAGTTTCTTTCTACCACTTTCCAACATGATACTCATCTTTTAAACATTTCGATGTATGGGGTTCTGCTCGCTGCAACATTATGCTCCTGGGGCGTCGTGATAGAAATAAATACTCGATATGTAGAACTTTTCACTTCTTCTTTAATTTGAAATCATCCTCCACCAAAACATAACGCATTCAAAAAATGAAAATTACAAAGCATCAGAACGGTAGTACTTCCATTTCAAAACACAAACTGATATAGCTTCCAGTGCACTTCAGAAAAGCCAAAACTCGAACTCCCTCACGCAAGGCGGTGAGGCAAATATATAACATTCACAATAATGCCATTACATTACGCATTGTTTATAACAATAGAATATACTGATTTACAATTAACAAACATAACAGTAAAACATTTCATGTATACAAAAATAATCACAATATAAAATGAAAACTATGCATACAATAATTTTAGATGGCACATGTATTTTTAAGACGAAATTTCCGATCTTTCTGTTAACAACAAAGTGCGATCTTAAACAGCAATTAATTTATTAATGAATATATCATACATGATCCTGTTCAAATATTCTGGCCATTCACAAAATATACTCAAAATCTCTTTTCAGTCAATATATACAAAGAATTCAATATTGATAATTAATGTAATAGTCGAAATAACACATTTAGCTGGTCAACACAACTTGTTTATGAGCCTAACATATATACAATGCTATTAATTTTAATGTCTTTATGTAGATACAAAAGATTTTACAATTCGTCTGTTTAAGTCTTGAAATAACATACAATGACGCAACTATTGTTTATAGAACTGTCTGGAAAGAAAATATATGAATCTCTTAATTAATGAAATCTATCATTGTTTTAATCGCAGTATCACTGAGACACTGTCCTACACTGATTCCTAGACTGACTATTACGTTTTTAACTTCACACGCAACATATAACACAACTGAACCACACGATTCCGGATCCGAAGCAGACTGTATCGTAGGATGACATTGAGATGAGAGGACCAGGCAGACGGTATCGTACGATAACATTGAGATGAGGGGGTCAGCAGTATCGTTACAATCCGTACGAGCCCTAATCTCTCTGATCTTATCATCGTGGTCTTTACACGAAATGTAGGTTCTCGGCAGTACAATCGTTCTGCAGTCCGCCTCAAATTCCGGCCCTTTAACTTTCTTCAACAGTGTTTCTCGAAAAGAACGTCGCCTTCCGTCCAGCGACTCCCATTTCAGTTTCCGAAGCATTTCCGAAACACTCGCGGATTGATTGAATCTACCAATTACAAACCTAGTCGCCTGCCTCTGAACTGACCCTAGGTCCTCCTTTAAACCTAACTGGTGGGCATCCCAAACACTTGAGCAATAGTCAAGACGTGGGCGTATAAGCGTTTTATACGCTGCCTCCTTTAGAGATGAAGCACACATTCCCAAAATTCTTCCAATAAATTGAAGTCGACCAATCGCCTTCCCCACGACTGTAATTATATCCTCGTTCCATTTCATTTGTCTGTGCAGCGTCATGCCTAGATATTTAATTGACGTGACTGGGACAAGCAGCACACTACTAATGCTGCATTCGAACATTACGGGATTGTTTCTCATACTCATCTGCATCACCTTACATTTTTCTACTTTTAGCGCTAGTTAACATTTCTCACACGGCCTAAAAAGTTTCTCCAAATCATCCTGCATCCTACTGCAGCCATTCAATGACGACATCCTCCTGTCAGCACAGCATCATCAGCAAATAGCCACTCTGACAGTCAGATCATTTATATTGCCGCGTTGAAATGGAAGCAGGCTTGACTTCGAAGGCAGGGTTGTTGACTGAACACCGCACTTATACTGAAAGCAGGTTTATTGCGAAATGAAACGTACACGCAGCACTGACTGCCTTCGGGCAGAGTGCTCTGATATTTATACACTGACAGAAAGTACTAGGAACTAGAAGAATAGTTAACATAAGAAACAAGTAGAAATTACACGTGAACATAAGAAACATGTAGAACATTCTGGAAATGTTAATTACAAAGAAATAAATGTTTGCCAATAGACGGGAATGAATCGGCGACCTTCAGCACCGCAGTCGGTGACGCTATCTCCTTGCGCCACTCCAGCAGTCGGTTTACGAGGGGTCTCGCGGCAATATAGATAGCAAGTAATAGCAGTCATATCACAATTCTGTGGGCTCCCCTGACGATATCCTAGTGTCTGATGAACACTCGCCATCGAGAACAACGCAATGGGTTCTATTACTTAAGTAGTCTTCGAGCTACGCTCATATTTTGGTACCTATCCCATAAGCCCGTACCTTAATTAGCACTCTGATGTGCGATACCGTTTCAAACGCCTTTCTAAAATCGAAAAATGTGCAGGCTGCCTGTTGGCCTTCATCCATAGGACGTAATATGTCATGACAGAAAAGAGAAAGCTGGATTTCGCACTGCCTATGCTTCCTAAAGCCGTGCTGATGCATGGATAGAAGCTTTTCCGTCTCAAGTAAATTTACTATATTAGTACTGAGAATATGTTCAAGAATTCTACAGCAAACTGATGTTAATGAAATAGGTCTGTAATTTCATGGATCCGTTCTTTTACATTTTTTACACACGGGATTTACCTGTGTCCTTTCTCCAGTTCCTCGGAACTTTGCGCTGAGTCAAAGATTCGTGATAAATGCAATCTAAGTAAAGCCATTCTACTCTTTGTATACCCGGATTGAAATCCATCTGGACCTGGCGATTTGTTTGTTTTCAACTCTTTCAGATTCTCTATACCAGCTAATCCTTTTACTATTTTTGTATCCCATCCTCGTCGCCACTTTTGTGTCCCAGCCTCGTCGCCACTTTTGTGTCTCGTTTCCGTCGTAGGTGTCGGTGGCCGAGTGGAATGAGACCGACACAGGAATAAAGATAGCACGCTGGTGCAGGTACGGAGGGGAGCAGCTAGAAACTAGAAACACTAGAGTAAATTAGAACGAGATATATATTGCACAGAATTTATACAATACTTAACTTTTACATAGTTGAGCTAGAGTCCTGCCTAGTGCCTAAATGATAGCAAACACTGGTGCCTATCTGATTACGAAGGTCCTAACTGGTTGCTATCTCAGTCCCAAGTGAACTATGTCGTTCAGTGGTGGCCACGAGCGGAGTTGCAGCAGAGGGCGCTCGTGGCTGTTGTCGTAAGAACGCCGCGCCGTGCGTGCATGGCGGCGCGCGGCGAAAGTAGGTGGCGCGCACTTTGGACTTGTGCGACACCACAACTATGTCTTCCAGTTGGGAGTTAGTACACCATCAAATAAAGGTATGTTTGCATGTTCCTACTGCGTGAATGATTTATTAAATGTTAAACTGAAAACTTCAGCTTTCATTTTGCTGTCTTCTATTATCATCCCAGAGTGATCGAGTGACTGCATAGAGAGACCCTTGATCCGTTTACCGATCTTACATAGGACCAGAATTATTTCGGGTTCTCTGCACGATCTTTTGCTACGGTATGACGATGGTAGTTATTGTATGCTTCGCGCATTGCTCTTTTCATAGACGCCATAATCTCTACAAACTTTGGTTTGATTTGATTTGCTTGACATTCCTTGAACCGTGAGTGCAACTCCCTTTGCCTTCTTAGCATTTCTCGAATATTACTATTTAACCACGGTGGGTCTTTCCCATCCTTAATCCACTTTGATACATATTTCTACAGCGCTTTACTTATAATGTATTTCCTCTACGTCCACCGTACCGGAACTAAACGACGTCCATTCATTCCTTAAGTGGGACAGTAACAGTTGCTTAAGTTGCTTATCTGCTCTTTCTAGCACAGACACTCTCCTAGGCTTCTTGACCGATTTATTAACTTTGACGGCCACTGTCGCTATGACGACATCATGATCACTAGCTCCTGTCTCTACAGTGTCATCGTTGACAAGGTCTGGCCTGTTTGTAGCTATAATGTCCAAAATAGTTCCATTGCGATTGGTCTGACGATTTGGCTGCATAAAGCAGTGTTTGGAAAACGTACTCAACAACAGTTCACAAGACTGCTTGTCTTTACCCCCTGTAGTGAAAGGATATGCCTCCTAGTCTATAATCGGCAGGTTTGGGTCGCCCACAACTAATAAAGCATGGTCCGGTTACCTTCACGCTACTGACTGTAAACTTCCTTTTAATGACTGTATCACTGTGACGGTGGAATTAGGTGACTGGTAAAAATATTTAATTATTAACTTGATTTCGGTTATTCCTGTTATACGTGTCCAGATATCCTGCAATGTACACCCCCTTCCGAACGTACCTGATCTATCATTGCGATATACATCCCAGTTTTCGCTAAATATTTCGGAGCTGCAACGTCGGGAGTCAGTCAACTCTCAGTCCCAAGCATTAATCGAGCAATCGAGCTGTATATCGACAGGCAAGTGTTCATTAAAACTATTGCCTAGCCTAAAATAAGACATGTGCACTCCTCAAGTACCCTGTTACCCGAGTAGCTCCCTCCTTTGTGCAGTGCATCCCTGATGTAGCCAGGGGATCGCTACAGTTCCCCACCCGATAACGCAGGTCCAGAAATCTGCAGCCATGACTGTCACAGAGCCGACGAAGCCTTTGGTTGAGACCCTCCACTGGCCTCCAAAACAAAGGATGCACTCTGGGAACAATGCTGTAAATTGAAAGCTCTGCTTGCACCCCACGTGCGAGGCCAGCAGTCCCTCACCTATTCCGCCAGCCACCCGTGCAATCTGAGGAGGTCCTCATAATCCAAGCGACATGAGTCATTAATTCCGACATGAACAACAACTTGCAGACGACTGCACGCCGTATGCTCCTTATCCGCCGGCATGGCCGCCTCCACATCTCGGATGAGGTCCCCCCAGCAGACGTACCGATTGCACATCGGAATTCTTTCCGGCCCTGCACGCTGTCTGCATAAGAAGATCCATAACGCGCTTAACATTGGAACGCTCAATCACTAACCGATCCCTACCCCCCGTGTGGCTGCTTGGACGCTGCTGAAGTACCAGCCACCCGATCCCTCGCAGGATGAACGGGCGATGCTATACGGTCAGCCTCCACATTAGCCCTTGTGCGTCATCTCCTGGAGTACTGTTGCCCAATGTGGGACCCTCATCAGGTGTAACTGACAGAAGACTTTGAAAAGGTTCAGAGAGGGGCAGCTCGTTTTGTTTTATCATGTTATAGAGGGGGGGGGGGGGGGAGAGGCGTCACGCAAATTTTGCTCGATTTGAGATATAAATCATTGAAAGAACTACGTTATTGGTTGCGGCGAGTTCTATTTGCGAAATTTCAGTCACCGTCTTATACTTCTGAATGTGAAAATATTTTGCTAGCACCCTTCTACATAGGGAGACATGACCATCCCAATAAAATAAGAGAAATCAAATCGAAAACAGAACGATTTAGGCGTTCCTTCTTCCCGCGCGCTATTAGAGAATGAAACGGTAGAGAAAGGTAATGAAAGTGGTTAATGAACCCTCTGCCAGGCACTTAACTGTGATCTACGTAGATGTAGATGTAGCCCTCCACCTCGAGCGACGCGAACGCTACCCGCCACTGGTGAGGGCGGATCAACTGGGCCGGTAGGCGGGAGTCGGGTGAGATGGCGGTATTAACGTTTATTGTATTTTTTCTGGCTCTTAGATTGAAATCAGATACTTCATTTATGGAAAAACGATTACTTAATGTATCTCCTTTGTAATAAAGCTCTTCAACGTTTCCAAAGACTTAAATTGTTTAGCTAGACTTGTTTTTGTTAGTGACAGTAGCATTCGTCGACTTGCCCTACAGGTAGGATTAGATGACAAAATGAACAGTTTATTTAGAAAACAAACACTTTTATTCACGCTTATCTACTTATCAAAAGAAACAAAAACGTAACTTTTCTCCTTTGCATTCCTGTAATTTATGCCCGTACACTGAGAAGAGCCTACTTCATTAAAATGTGTTTTTTTTTTTTTTTTTTTTTTTTTTTTTACTTTGTGACATAAAGTAGGTTTATGGAATCTGCACTTGCTAGCGGTGCCTTTAACAATCTTACCATTTCTTACACGCTGCATTGCCTCTTTCAGTGATTCCTTGCTCCATTTCTGTCACCCTGTATTCGTTATGAACTTCACAATTCGTCATCTTAACCGCTGTCGACATTTTGGATTTAGACTTATACATCCACACAGTCTTATACTATAAATTCATTACATCGTTATTAAAACATCAGTAAATCCATAAGGTTTAAGAGGAATCAACTCATATTCATTAATGCAGAAGTATTACATGCAAGAAACTTATTTAAACCGCATTCAAGATTGTTACAAAAACAGCATCCACTTCCTAGCTTCTATTTTCAACAAAACTAAATTACCGAGCAGGTCGCTAAACACTGCGCACTGGTTTTGGCAGTGATCCACTGACTTCGTACCAGATTATAATCTTGAATTCGTTTGCGGAAACAGCAAACTAAACGTGTAATCCTCTGCGTTAAAATGATAGATGACAAGAAATTGTACATTACATACTTTGTTGCACTATCGTATCAGATGGCCATCACGTCGATTAGCAGTGTATTCCAATCAGGCGTCGTATTATGCGAGTAAACATTGATCAGTATGTGCATATGATACAATTAACATACTGTAGACATTAAACATCATCTGCTTACTCGACCTTCACGTGTCCTAATGGCAAATTGTCGTAGAATCTTCTGAACCCAGTAAGTAGGGTATAGAACAAGTCTCTTACTATTGAATACTTATTTGATGCGACAGTTGCAAAGTATTGAAGCTTTCTTGAAATCCATACCCCGAGGAATAAAAAGAAATCAACCTGATCAAATTTCTGGGTGGTGCAAAATCACATATACGCAGCTAATCTGAAAGGTAACTCACAAAATGTTAATGAGAATATTCAGCGTCGTTAGTGAACAGGTCAATCTTCTCACAACACTTCTCTCACTGTACTTCGACAAAGTCCACAAAGATTTGCCATCACAGCGTGACTGACTAACAAGTCCGGGTGTAACCGGACAGAAACTAAAGCTCCCACTGTTGTGGTCTTCTCTTCTGCCACTCATCTTCGGGAAGGCTGGAGTCACCCTGCTGGTACGGCGTTCACGATCGGAAAAATCACCCCGTTTACATGGGCTCCCAAAACCGGATTTCGTAAACCGATTTCCCAATTCCGCTTTTGGTTGGTCATGTAAAAACTCCAAAATCGATTCTGGAAATCCGCTTCTCTAAAGCGGTTTTTCAGTTCCACAATCTATTTTCGTGCCCATGTAAACGCAACCGTTTTTGAAGCGTTCTTGGCTTGTCGGATTGTGTTTTCTTGTTAAGAATTTTTAGCTCATATGGAAAGAGTGATATTTTCTAATGTGAAATAAAAGTATAAACATTAGAGTGAACATAAATCTGTGTATTTAAATAAAGAAAAATAAGTGATTGTGCAGACTAAAAAGGAACTGAATCAGCTGTTTTCCAGTCGCTAAGTGAGCTAGGAAATCCGATTCAGGCTATGCCATGTAAACACGACAGCGAAAAACGGTTTACGAAAATCGGTTTTCGTCTTCCGGAAGATGTGTTGCATGTAAACTTAGTGAATGATGACTAGAGCGTGCCGGCGTGGCCTTAAATAGAGGCGGCTCACCAGTGGCAGTTTGGAGTAGGAATACGGCCGTGTTCAGGGCGCCGGATCCATCTGACACAAGAAGTACCTCACTAACAAACTGAAGTAATTGTTTTCCTGTTGTATGTTCCTGCTGCTCGACGGGCGTGTAGGTTGGCCATAACTCTTTAGTGTAGGTTGGGTTGTCGGTCTTTCAGGCGCTATGGAAGGCCAGCATAAGGATTATCATATACTTACACTAGCTGCAAAACCAGGCGTTGCCCCGGTACTTATTCATTTATTCAAGCTTTGCAAGCTTTGGCTAAGTACTTCTCATATCCCTTCTCTCTCTCTCTCTCTCTCTCTCTCTCTCTCTCTCTATCTATCTATCTATCTATCTGTACATCTCCTTTTTTTTTAATAACATCGAGCGAGGTGGCGCAGTGGTAACGCACTGGATTCGTATTCGGAAGAATGGCGATTCAAATCTACGTCCGGCCATCCAGATTTAGGTTTTCCCTAAAATCACTCCAGGCAAATGCCGGGATGGTTCCTTTCAAAGGGCACGTCCGATTTCCGTCCCCCATCCTTACCCAAAATCCGAGCGTAAGCTCCGTCTCTAATGACCACGCTGTTGATGGGACGTTAAACCCTAAGATTCCTTCCTTCCTTTAATAACATGTCATATTTATGGGAGAGTATTCAATAAATAAGGCTGCCTTGCGTAACATACAAAATTATAACTGCAGTAACCAAACAAAGAAAGTAATCGAGATGCAAATGATATGTAACCTTACTACAGTCGTTTAATTCAAAACTTGATTATAGACAATATTTTCGTTACTTCTCCAAAATCTAATATGGATGAATTCTTTAGGGAACCCACCCTGTAGTTCTCCGTATGAGAAACATGGAGATGTTAAAACCACTTTGCAGTATTTAATAGCTAGCCCTGTGATTTATTAATCGTAATAGGAAATGTAAGTCTCACTGTAAACTACACTATCTTGTAGTTAAAAGCTAGTTCTGCCGGAAATACTGGGTATTCGTTGGATGTACACTGTTTCATTCTCTCCCATTTATGAAGCTCTATAGAAGTCTCATTCTTTCGCCTACAGCCGAGTACGCTTCACAATTGGTTCACAGTTGTCAAAAGCGCAGACAGGTTTCAGGAATTTCTTTCAGCTTACTGCAATACGGGAGTGTCTTACTAGTAAATACGTAAATGTATCAAAACGTGGTGCTTGACGTGAAGGCTTTTACCCATCGCAGTATACACGATCTCATAGTTATTGAATTACAAGTTGTAAAATTGTAGGTATATATACATTTTTATAAGTGCTGCATGTCGGTAAAATCTATAATCGGTAATAGAATAAAACCTGGTCTTTGATGGGGCGGATTTAAATGAACGTTACTGTTTATGTCCTCATGTCTCATGAAAATGTTTGTTGTTTGTAATTCTATCGGACCAAACTGCGTGGTCATCAGTCCGTAGCTTACAAACTACTTAAACCTATGTAAACTAACCTAACGACAACACACACACCCATGCCCCATGGAGGACTCGAACCTCCACGCCGAGCAACAGCGCGCTCCGCAGCGAGACGCTTTAGACCGCTCGGCTACTCCACCGCGACATGTCTCATGAACAACGTGTCGTACTGTGATATATTTCGAAGGCACATAAGCTATATGTGTGTATACTGTCTGTAAAATTTCCAGCGGCTAAAATTTGTAGGGTAGATATTATAAATTGTAACGTCATACCGAATGCCGTAGTTTTAGTCCATGAACAGCGGAAAAATAATAAGCGAAAAACTTTTTTTCCTTTCATAATTTTGCAATGGTTGTGAGCGAGAAGAATTTCAATAAAGGTTTGAAATTATGTTTAATGTTGGTTGCAAGTCGCTAAGTCCTGTCATTCTCATACAGTGTGTGAATAAAGTCTCGTCGCATTATGTGGCAGTTTCTTGCAACTATATTGTTTATGACGTTGTATCTCCTGAACCATGTGTCGTATGTAGCTCTTACCCCGACAGCATTTTTACCTCACGGTAAAATTTGGTTGAAATCGGTCCAGTGGTTTAGAAGAAAATGAGCATAATTGTCGTTTAATGCAGCAGTATTTCGCACATCCTATTGTTTATGACGTCATATCTCGTGAATTATGTGTTGTTCGTGATTCTTACACTTACTGCGACCGTCTTCATGGATTGCGAGGGTGAAGATCGGGGTGAGAGTTTTAATAGGGTAAGTTTAATTTTTAAAACTCACAACCACCAACTGCGAACCATATTCCTAAACATGCAAAACCACTGGAACTGTGATTGCTACTGTTTGACTCGTTTTCTAGGGGATGATATCACACGTTCGCAGCTTTCCTTCCCTGCAGATGATTAACAAAAAAATCATAATAAAGTAAGTTCATGTGAGAAAAGGGTGTACTAACTACTATTTTTGAAAACACGTGAAAGTTCACTTTATGTTGTTTATTACACCATATTAAAACCCTGTGGCTGATACGTCTGTACGTCGACACATTTATCAAATAAAGTTATAGCTCGTGAGCCCCCAAACAAAATGAATATTTGTCGCAAATTGTTGTCACACCATGTACCTGTCTCAAACACCGTTTATGTTCATGCCTATGCGACGACACGTGTTACATTAACAAAACACAGTCACTTTAATTTAGTGCGATGTACACCTTGTTCCACCAGCTGAATATTCACAACAGACAGTAGCACTCGATTCAACTTGGTGCAGTCTATGACGAGCAGCCACACATGGCAATTGCCACACAAAAATCTATAGTCTCCACCTGGAGATCCACATGCCGACCGTGCAGATCGACGCCGCGTCCGGCCAGCTACACCACTCGCTCCCGACTCCTGACTTCCTGGGCCCCGCGCGCGCGCGCGCGCGCGCGCGCGCCCAAAGCCCAACTGCCGGGTTTTTTCCCTACGTCATCAACTTCCCCATGTGAGCTGTTCTAACCGACTTGCCAACGTACAGCGCTCAGCCAATACATTTCTAAAACTTTACTTAAAATCAAAATAATTACACTACACATTAAACAAATGTCTTCTTAGGTTTTTATACTAGTATAAACATCCTTTGTACTATTTATCATAATCGTGCAATTTATTATGTCACAGATAAGTGATTTACCTGAATATTTCAAGATAAAATACACAAGATTAATTGAAAATAAAATGAGAAATAGTTAATATATTATTTTTATAAACAAACATTGCCATGCTAGTTGTGTAACTGTCTTGTATTCATTGGTAATTTATTACTTTTCATATAATGAAATTATGTTTTCAGTGTCAAACATATTACGCCAGATGTGACTATATCAGCTAATGTATTGTTTATTTGTCAACAGGCTATTTTGTAATGAGGGCCTTAAAGGTTCCTAACTGCATCGTATTACTTCAAATGCAAGTAGTATTAGAATATTTTATTTCACGCTGTGCACTGCAATGTGTCTGGAACTCGCCATTGTCCCTCTCTCCCCTCACCGGAAACGAACCTGGAAAATCCTAAGCTGGAACAAGCCACCAACGTCGGCCTGCTCGATGGCCTCCAGTCAGCTACAAGCACACAGCAAATCTCAACGTGGAGAATTTCTACCTATGGCCTAACTATAAATGTTGTCACCCAACTGCGTACATACATTGCTACCATAATTAATAAGATTAAAATTGTGTAACATTGTGCATTGGCATGGTCAATGTTTGCAGTGAACTTCATACTGTTTAATTATCAAATGCTATTAATTATCAATATTTCTATTGAGCGGTAATCTTACAGGATTTAAGCTTTTACGTACAAAATTTCATTAAGATTGGAACAAAACTGTAGAGTTGTATGTAATACATATACACACACAAACAAACACACCGACACTCTGCTTTATACATAAAAAAAGGGACAGTCTTGACGTAGCACGCTCGGAACTGCGGGAAACCATGCTTAGAATAACAAGCAGTCACAAACAAACAGTGGTGCGCGTCATTTCCATGAAAAACGCCGCACTCGTCTACTAGCGCCACTGGTTGGTGGCATAATGTAGCTGCACTAACCACTGCTTCAGTTGCGTGAGTGGTATAGCAGACGAGTTACTGTGTAAACTAATGTGCAGTGCAGTGATATCATGAAGAGAATTACTCCCACGCATGTGGTCCAAATATTAGGGATCAAGTAGCGACGTGCTTAATATGGTAATGACATCGGAGCCGAGGATGTGGTGTCGCACAAGTCTAAAGTGCGCGCCACCTACTTTCGCCGCGCGCCGCCATGCACGCACGGCGCCGCGTTCTTACGACGTCAGCCACGAGCGCCCTCTGCTGCGATCCCGCTCGTGGCCACCACTGAACGACATCGTTCACTTGGGACTGAGATAGGAACCAGTTAACACTTCGGAATCAGATAGGCACCAGTGAAGACTTGGCTATCGGATAGGCACTAGGAATCATCAGTAGGCAGGCCTCTATCTAATCTATGTATCAGCATTCTGCAGTCAAGAACTATGTAAAAGTTAAGTATTACTAAGTCTCTATGAAATATATATCTCATTCTAATTTACTCTAGTGTTTCTAGTTTCTGCTGTCCCACTGGTTGCTCACCTCTGTACCTGCACAATCGTGCATCCTTTACTCCTGTGTCGGTCTCTTTCTACTTGGCCACCGACACCTACGACGGAAACGAGGCACAAAAGCGGCGACAAGGCTGGGACACAAAAGAGGATACGGAGTTGGCGGATATATTATATAACACAATAATTCAGAAATGTAATTTAATGCGTTAAATAATTTCAGAAGTCAATGTGGTCCGTCCATTAGGACTGTGCGGGGCGATTTGGCGTTTAATGGGCTATGGCATCAGGCGACCAACTCGAGTGCTTTCGCTAACAGCACGAAATGGCCTGTCGCGCCTCTTCTGAGCCGATGGTAGGATTCGAGTGTGATGCAGAAGTGCGAACAACGAAAGTGATTTGGCCACGGTCAGCCGTCTCCAGGCTGCTGCCTCGGCCGGCCGCAGTGGCCGAGAGGTCTGCGGCGCGCCAGTCACATTCTGCACGGCCGCTACGGTCGGGGATTTGAATCCCCCCTCGGGCATGAATGTTTGTGCTGTCTTTAGTATAAGGTAGTTCATAAGTAGTTTGCAAGTTTAGAGACTGATGACCCCACAGATAAGTCCCTTAAGCTTAACAAACATTTGAACATTTTCTGCTGCCTCTGAATGTGGTGGCAGTGAATAGCCTGCAGTGTCGCATGGGGCAGCTCGGGTGTCACGTGGGTCGCCCACGGTCTCTGCTGCCGCGACATCTTCACATGTAGGGGAAGGTCGGGTGAGTTGACGAGGAGTCTAAGATGACGAATTTTGAATTTCTCTGATAAATCTACATATTGTTTAACGTGCACTATGGTAACGCTTCCTTAGCACGCTCTGCAGTATCCGTTAGGAGTAGTTATATGAATAGGATGAAATGCGATTAAACCACATATTGGTAGGGGTTGGTAGATAGTCACTTAAAAACTGGAATGAAAAAGATGGAGTGGAGGGGGGGACGGAGGTGTCAAATAACATCAAGCGTGCCATATAGTATTTCTTTGTGTGTTTCAGGAATATTGCAATTTAGATTATCAAAGGTCAGTGATTATAACAAAATACTTTTACAATTATCTAAAAACTTTTTGTTTCTCATTTCTAACTGATCATTGAGTAAATTATCAGGGTATTTTATGATTTCATTATAAATTTCAATCTCTTCAAGTATATTTATTTTCTTACTATTTGGTAATGTGTGTAAAATTTGCAAAGCCTGTAAGGTGTCTGTTGAATGTAGAGGTGTTGATTTCTGTTGTTCTAGTATGTTCTTTATTCTTCTCATTAAAAGTGCGCCCAGTCTATCCAATGTAATATTTGTCACAAGTCTCACAATCTTAAATACACATAACCTACTTGTTGGATTAGTTTTATGTGTGGGATGTTTGAGAATGTGGCCCTCATTGATATTAGTGAAAAAACTGATTTGTACATTTGTTTTATCAAATACCCTTGCAATTTTTCATGAAATATTACCAAGGTATGGAATAGAGGAAATGTTGTTTATATTCGTCTTGTGTTCTTTTTTAAAAGTGATTTCCGTCAAATTTTGGTCAATAGACCTTTTAGTTTTCTTATGGTAAATTTCCGTGACAATGTCTGGTCTGTACCCATTAGTGACTGCCATGTATTGTAATGTCTGCAATTCTTTTTTAATTTCATCATTCTGCAAAGGGAGATCTACTAGCCAGTGAAGCATGGACTTGAAATAGGCTTTCTTGTGACTTGCTAGATGATTTGAATTATTGTTAATTATACAGTATGTAGTTGTGGGTTTCCTGTGGATTCCAAAAGTACAGTTGATGTTTACGTTTGTAATTTTTAGATCAAGAAAATTAGGATTGTGGCAGTATATTCACCCTGTGAAGGGACTGGTCAACATGAGATGGACAGATTTTACAACGCACTTAGTGATGTAGTTGTTAGAGTGAAGGATAAGGATAGTGTTTTATTCATGGGTGATTTCAACGCCAGGATTGGAAATCGAACAGAAGGTTATGAAAAGGTTATGGGTAAGTTTGGAGAGGATATGGAGGCCAACAGGAACGGAAAACAGCTCTTGGATTTCTGTTCCAGTATGGGCTTAGTTATCACAAACTCTTTCTTTAAGCATTAGGACATTCATCGCTATACTTGGGAAGGAAGAGGAATCAGATGTATCATTGACTACATAATAACAGATCAGGAATTCAGGAAGACAGTCAAGGACACACGTGTTTTCAGTGGGTTCTTTGATTATAATGACCATTATTTAATCTGCAGTGAAATTGGTTTTGTGAGGCCAAAAGAGCAGAAAGTCAGGTTCATGTGTAGAAGGATAAGAGTGGAGAAGCTTCAAGACAAGGAAATTAGACACAAATACATAACTATGAACTTGGAAAGGTACAAGTTAGTTGAATGTAATGATTTACAGTCACTGGAAGAGGAATGGTCAAGGTACAGGGACACACTACTGGAAGCAGCTAGAGAATGTCTTGGAATAGTAGTGCATAAAGGCAGGAAGAAGCAGACAGCTTGGTGGAATGACACAGTCAAGGCAGCCTGTAAAAAGAAAAAGAAGGCATTTCAAAAATGGCTCCATACTAGAAACAAGGCAGACAGAGAAAGTTATGTTGATGAAAGAAACAAAGCCAAACGGATAATTGCAGACTCCAGGCAGAAATAATGGGAAGACTTTGGAAACAATCTAGAAACTCTGGATCAAGCCGCGGGAAAACCATTTTGGAGCGTAATTAGCAATCTTCGAAAGGGAGGGAAGAAGGAATTAACAAGTGTTTTGGACAGGTCAGGAAAGCTGCTAGTCAATCATGTGGATGCCTTGAGCAGATGGAGGGAATATTTTGAAGAATTGCTCAATGTGTATGAAACGTTCAATGATGTGTCAGATTTTCAGGTATAATGGTATAGGAACGACGATGGAAACAGGATCTCATTTGAGGAAGTGGAGAAAATGGTCAGTAGATTACAGTGCAATAAAGCGGCTGGGACAGATGAAATTAAGCCGGAACTCGTCAAACACAGTGAAATATCAGGTCTCATATGGTTACACAAGATAATTGAAAAGACGTGGGAATCGGGACAGGTTCCGACTGACTGGACGAAAGCGGTAATCACGCCCATTTTCAAACACGGAAACAGAAAAGATTGCAACAACTATCGAGGTATCTCTTTAATTAGAATTGTAGGCAAAATATTCTCAGGTATTATTGAAAGGCGAGTCCGAGTATTGATTTAGGACACGTTAGATGAAAATCAGTGTGGGTTTAGGTCTCTTAGAGGCTGTCAGGACCAGATCTTTAGCTTACGGCAGGTAATGGAAAAGTGCTATGAGTGTAACAGGGAATGGTATCTATGTTTCATAGATCTGCAAAAGGCTTATGACCGTGTTCCTAGCAGGAAGCTATTGTCAGTTCTTCAAGATTATGGTATAGGAGGCAAACTTCAGCAGGCAATTAAAGGACTTTACGTAGTCTGTGCCTCAACGATACAGATAGCCGTACCGTAGGTGCAACCACAGCGGAGGGGTATATGTGGAGAGGCCAGACAAACGTGTGGTTCCTGAAGAGAGGCAGCAGCTTTTCAGTAGTTACATGGGCAACAGTCTCGATGATTGACTGAGCTGGCCTTGTAACATCAGCTAATGTGGCTTTGCCACACAGTTACTGCGAACGGCTGAAAGCAAGGGGAAACTACAGCCGTTACTTTTCCCGAGGACTCAGCTCTACTGTATGAACAGATGATGATGGCATCCTCTTGGGTAAAATATTCCGGAAGTTAAATAGTCCCCCATTCGGATCTCCGGGCGGGGACTACTCAGGAGGATGCTGTCACCAGGAAAGACAATACTGGCATTCTACGGATCGGAGCGTGAATGTTAGATCCCTTAATCGGGTAGGGAAGTTAGAAAATTTAAAAAGAGAAATGGATAGGTTGAAGTTAGATATAGTGGGGATTAGCGAAGTTCGGTGGAAAGAGGAACAGGATTTCTGATCAGGTGAGTACAGGATTATAAATACGAAATCAGTTGGGGGTATTACAGGAGTAGGTCTGATAATGAATAAAACAATAGGAATGCGGGTAAACTACTATAAGCAACACAGTGATCGCATTATCGTAGTCAAGATAGATACGAAGATAACACAGACCACAGTAGTACAGGTTTATATGCCAACTAGCTCTGCTGATGATGAGGAGATCGAAGAAATATATGAGGAGCTAAAGGAAATTATTCAGACAGTTAAGGGAGAGGAAAACTTAATTGTTTTGGGAGACTGGAATTCGCTTGTAGGACAAGGAAGGGAAGGGAAGATAGTAGGTGAATATAGTCTGGGCAAAAGGAATGCAAGAGGAAGCCGCCTGATAGAATTTTGCGCGGAACATAATTTAGTTCTAAAAAATACCTGGTTTAAGAATCTCGAAAGAAGGTTGTATACGTGGAAGAGACCAGGAGGCGAGGTACTGACGGAAGTAAAGTTGTGAGGCGGCATCGTGAGTCGTGTCGGGATAGCACAGTCGGTAGTGCGCTTGCCCGCGAAGGGCAAAGGACCCAGGTTCGAGTCCCGGTTCCGGCACACAATTTTAATCTGCCAGGGAGTTTCGTATCAGCGCACACTCCGCTGCAGAGTGAAAGATTTCATTCTGGAAATATCCCTTAGGCTGTGGCTAAGTCATGTCTCCACCATATCCTTTCTTCCAGGAGTGCTAGTCTTGCATGGTTTGCAGGAGACCTTCTGTGAAGTTTGGAAAGTAGGAGGCGAGGTACTGGCGGAAGTAAAGTTGTGAGGCGGCATCGTGAGTCGTGTCGGGATAGCACAGTCGGTAGTGCGCTTGCCCGCGAAAGGCAAAGGTCCCAGGTTCGAGTCCCGGTTCCGGCACACAATTTTAATCTGCCAGGGAGTTTCAATATCTACTCTCTTCTGCAAGAAGGAAGTAAGTACCAAGACTAAGTTAGCAGTACACCGCTTTATTTTTCGACCCAATTTGTTGTATGCAAGTGTAAGTTGGGTGGATGCAGGTTACATTATTCACAAGGCATAGGTTACAGATATGAAAGTAGCAAGAATGATTGCAGGTACTATTAGATGGGAGCAATGGTAGGAGGGTGTCCATAATGAGGAAATCAAAGAAAAATTGGGAATGAACACCATAGATGAAGCATAGAGCAAACAGACTGAGATGTTGGGGTCATGTTACACGCATGGGAGAAACAAGGTTACCTAAGAAACTCATGAGCTCGGCAGCGGAGGTAAGAGAAGTCGAGGTAGACCAAGAAGAAAGTACTTAGATTCGGTGCAGAATGATTTTGCAGTAAAAGGCATAACATCAGACGAGGCATCAATGTTAGCACTGAATAGGGAATTATGGAGGAATTTTATTAGAGGTACTATGCTCCAGACTGAACGCTGAAAGGCATAATCAGTCTCTAATGATGATGGTGATGATGATGAATGATTTTAGGTGTAACAGGAATGTTTAATTTATGTAATTTTGGCTGGGCTCCAAGCAAATAAATCTTTTATTTTAGCTATGTCATTATCTTCTTTCATGATGACAGTTGTAATGTGCGTCTCATAACACGATTGTATAATCTTTGTATTCAATTAAGCTAGTACGCTAGTATTAGCTCAACATCAGAATCCGTTTAAAACACCAAGAAAAGTTTAAAACGTCATTTTAATTCGGCAGTTGTGTTAGTAACATATACAAAGTTTTTGACATTTCCAACGTTACCAACGTCCAATATAAACATCACAGACTGGCCAACGCTCCGCCGTATTTGGGGCCAATTGAATTCTTACCCGCCATTTTTTGTAACGTCATGCTAAGTGACACAATCGTGTGCTACCACGAAATCATATGGTTTCGCTGTCTTGCAATAACATCAGCTACTGCCTGTCGATATTTTTCCTTATTTATTGCCCAAACGTCGACCTACGGGGAATAATTCCCAAACATAAAGTACTTTGGCATATCAAAGGAAGATTTTTTTGCGATGTTCTAAATTCTGCACTATTCTCGTAACATTAACATGAACAAATAGATTTGTGTAATCACGCTAAAGATACTAACGACTTTCTCTATAACGCCTATTTGCAGTTATTACACATTTGACTTGCATGAACTTAAGCGAGATCCACAACATAGAAATCAAATGTTTGTAAATCTACGGGAGTTAACTACTCTGGTCATCAGTCTCCAGGCTTACAAACTACTTTAACTGGCTTATTCCAAGGACAACAAATACACTCGTGTCCGAGGGAGCAGCGTCGCGCTCGGCTACTCCACCGTTGATCCACATCAGGAACATCTGTCAAACAAATATGTTTATGTAATTGGTTTGTATTTATAGAGAAAGGGGACTGTAGTAGTTGTAAAGAATAAACACTTTAAAACTTGATTTGAAGCTTTTATTATCCATGCTGTTGGGGAAAAATCCTGATACATTGAAATATTTCTCCCTAATGGTAAATAAATAAATAATTTTATTTAAACGGAAAAGAATGTAATGGTTTGATCTAAATGGTGTAAATTTAGAAAAGGTAGCGCCTGACAAAATGTTCCTCAAAAAGAAAGCTAACACCGAAAGCAAATAAATATGAAATCAATATTAATTTTTGAAATGAAAAGATTGGCGCTACAATTACGGCGGGAGAAATATCTCATGTTAGTGGCCGCGATGCAAATCACTGTTATTCCAAATTGTGCCTGCAAAAATTTACTGTAACTGAATAAATGTGGAAAACGGTACAAAAATATTTAATTCTAGCAAGGTACCTAAAAACCTTTCTGATTTCGTAGAAGAGCAGTTCGCCACAAATACATCGTATAGAAACTAACTGTTGGAATGCACTCGTAAAACACCAATTTATCGTAAGCCCACGGCTAGCAAAAAAAAAAAAAAAAAAAAAAAATTAAAAATAATTTGGATAAACTGGCGTATATTTCAGAGACGTTTAGTGCGGAACAAAAAATTCTAAAATAATTATGGAGTATTGTGCATCGTTCCAACATTTAATTTAGCACACTGCAAAGAAAATGGCGGCTGGTGGCCCACTATTAATATATTGTACAGTAAGGGATAATGAGATGGCTTTAAAATGAAAATAATGAGAAATGCAAATTTTAATTAAATAAAATTAGCTGTTTTATATTCTAAAAACACAAACTCACAATAACTTCCAACATCCATTCTGTGCACGAAGAGAAATTTCAAAATTTTCAGACACGTTACATTCAGGGCAACGCGCTATTGCGTCCGAAACCTATGAATACTAGACCAAGAAGAAGAAAGAAAAAGAGACTGCTGCTTCTTCTTATTGAGTGAAACATATGATACTCGGAATTACGTTTTTTATTTTTTTATTTTTTCAAATATAAAAATGTTCTGGTTACCGTCATACCTTATTGTATCTATGACGGTTCTTTAGTAATTTACATAAAATAAACACAGATTAATAATAACAAATACAAGAGATTAATTATGAAGAATAAATATATATTGAAATAAAATGAAGGCAGTCCATGAACATTATAACGTGGCCTATATATTTACATTGAGGCACCACGATTTTTGTAACGTTTAATCTCATATTGCATTAGGATTTATATTTGTCAGGAAAGATCATTTACCGAAATCAATAAGCTGAGAAAAGCATACATAACTACTTTGAGTAGGCCCCTCTTCTTCCAGCCTCATACTGGTGACTCGTTCTGATAGCATTTGCTTTTCTAAGGAATTCTGTACAGAAGCGGAAAGACTAGCTTATTTATAGTTCATATACATACATGGCACATACATAGACCAGTTGTAGTTATTGTTTAACCGTTTCCAGCCCAGATTTCATTAATTTGTGAACAGAAGTATTTCTTTGCCTATTTCTATTCATAATGATTGTAATAATGATTTTTTTAAATTTTTGATATATTTTTAATTTTTTGAGGGAAATTTGGAATGACTTTATATGCATTATTGGGCACCATATGTTTCCTTTACCGTACCTGATAGCTTTTTCAAACTGTTTACTTCTAATTTAGACATTTTTACAAAAATTAATTCATAAAAATTTCAAATTATTTTTTTCCGTTACCTTAATATAATATTTTGAAAGTCTTGCGACATTAACAACAATACATATTTTGTCAATGCATTGTAGCCTAACGCTCTTGTATTTCCTCGAAGTAATGGTACACAAGTTACCCGCAATGAATTTTCCTTCAATAAAAGACCGCCTTGATTGCAGATTGTTTTATTCTTTAATTAATGACGCGTTTCACTCTTTAGCAGGGCATCTTAAGATAATCTACGTGACAGATTCTCAGTTGTATCAAGGCCGTTATTACGGCCAGAGGTGGTTGTTCTGGATACTGATTTCTCAGGATCTATGCACCCCAACTGCGTGAAAATGTAGTCACATGTCAGTTCTAGTATAATATATTTGTCCTTGTGTTTTGCTAATGATATTGTAATTCTGTCAGACAGCAAAGGATATGGAAAAGCAATTGAACGGAATGGACAATGTGTTGAAAGCAGCATATAAGATGAAGATTAACAAGACAAAAACAAGGGTACTGGAATGCAGTCTTAGAAAATCAGGCGATGCTGAAAGAATTAGATTAGGTAGCGAATCAATAAAGGTGGTAAATGAGTATTGTTACTTGGGCAATAAGACAACATATGATGGTCGCAGTACAGAGGATATAAAATGCAGAATGGCAATGGGAAGTAAAGCGTTTTTGAAAAAGAGAAATTTGTTAACATCGAATATTAATTTACGCGTTAGGAAAGTCCTTTCTGCCGCGGCGGAGTGGCCAAGCGCATTGAGGCGCTATGCTACGGTGCGCGAGGCCGCTACCCGTCGGGGGTTCGAATCCCCCCTCGGGCATGGATGTTTGTGCCGTCTTTAGTATAAGGTAGTTCATAAGTAGTTTGTAAGTTTAGGGACTAATGATCCCGCAGTTAAATCCCTTAAGCTTAACAAACATTAGAACATTTTTGAAGTCCTTTCTGAAGGCATTTGTGTGCAGTGTTACCTTGTATGGGAGTAAAACATAGACGATAAACAGTGCGGACAGGAAGAGGATAGAGGCTTTTGAAATGTGGTTTTATGGTGTTACATAAGAATGCTGAAGATTAGGTGGGTGGCTCGCGTACCTAATGAAAAGGTAGTGAAGAGAATTTTGGGAGAAAAGGAATTTCTGGCATAGCTTCACTAAAAGACGGGATCGATTGGTAGGGCAGATTCTTAGACATCAAGGAATTGTGAATTTAGCGTTGGAGGGAAGTGTGTGGGGTAAAAATCGCAGAGGGAGACCAAGAGACGAATATGAGAGGCACGTCCAGAAAGTAAGATCCGTTTGGTAATAAAATGAAATTGTACTCAGATACAGAAGAAATATTTATTGCACAAAATTCTACAACTCTTACACTACTTTTCCACATAACTGCCGAAATTTTGCAGGCATTTGTCATAGCATGGCACCAGGTTTTGTATACCTTCTTCATAGAAATCTGCCGCCTGTGTCTTCATGCATCAGTGATCGAGAAATTTGGGGGGAAGTCCATAGCGAGAGCACTAGTTTTAAACCAACGGTTTTCCTGGATCTTGTCATCAATCGCGAGAACCAGTTCTTCTGTAACCAAAGGTGGACGCCCACTTCGTTCTTCATCGTGCACATCACTACGCCCGCCATTGAACTGTTGGACCCATCTTCTCACCATCGAATCACTCATAGCATTTGGTCCATAAACATCGCAAATTTGCCGATAAATTTCACTTGGTTTCACTTTCCTCGCATTCAGAAACCGAATCACTGACCTGATTTCACAGGCGGCGGGATTTTCAATCAATGCCGACATTTCAAACAAGCGCAACAAAACGTACATAACTAACAGCGATCTCCAAATGGCGCACGTTCTTCTCCTTGATACACATCGTCTACAGCGCATGTGCGGAATTGCAATCGCAGCGCTGCAGCGGAGATAAATTGAAACGGAACTTACTTTCTGGACGCGTCTCGTAGTAAGCAAATTAAAATGGATGTAGGTTGCCGTTCTTATGAGGAGATGAAGAGGCTTGCTCAGGTTAGAGTAGCGTGGAGAGATGCATCAAATCAGTCTCCGGACTGAAGACCGCAACTACACAACAACATATTTGTGTGGTGTCGCACAAGTCTGAAGTGCGCGCCACCTACTTTCGCCGCGCGCCGCCATGCATGCACGGCGCGGCGTTCTTAAGACGTCAGCCACGAGCGCCATCTGCTGCAACTCCGCTCGTGGCCACCACTGAACGGCATCAGCCACTTGGGAATCAGATAGGCACCAGTTAAGACTTGGCTATCGGATAGGCACTAGGAATCATCAGTAGGCAGGCTTCTATCTAAACTATGTATCAACATTCTACTAGTCTGCTGCTCTCCAAGTTAAGTAATGTATTATTTCTATGAAATAAATCTCTTATACTAATCTAGGTTAGTGTTTCTAGTTTCTGCTGTCCCACTGGCTAGTCACATCCGTACCTGCACATGCGTGCATCCTATTTTCCTGTTTCGGTCTCACTCTAATCGGCCACTATAGTGACCGAAGACCGGACTGGGTCGGGAGCGACTAGCGGCGACCGACCGATCAAGCGTCGCCGCTAACGAGAATCACTCCACGAAACCACAGAGACGACAATAACAACAACTAATCGAAAACAAAGATCTAAACGAAAGCCAAATCGGAACCGTGACAGAGCAGAGTACGAAGCCAGATAACCAATGAATATCGAAGGTAAACGGAGCGCAGTCAACACAAGACTCAGGAGCGAGCTGTGGCTCCGGGCCCTATAAAGTGCGGCTCTCTGCGCAAATGACCGGCGCGGTAGGCGCGCCACGGCGTGCAGCGCTCTAGTGGTGATGGCAGCGCTAGTAGGTTGTGCGCGCCGCCTAACGGCTGCTGTCATAGTCCATGTGGTCTGGCGGGCTCTCAAACATATCGTTCCGGGATACCAGAGCCACCGACACCCAGGACAACCGGCGGAAACGAGACACAAAAATTTGTCCATTGAATACCCGTTTATCATCTGCATTTCTTCTTGGTGTAGAAATTGTAATGGCCAGGAGTGTACTTCTGTGGGCTTCACTGAAACCAGCGAGTTTGCCAGTCAGCCCAAAGTATGCCCGTGGCTGCAGGCTGTGGCGTGTGCGCTCTCCTGGCGACCGCCGCGAGCGACGGTCCGGCCGGGTCCGGCTGCTAAACGGATTACGCAGTTACCGGGGGCGGATCGCAGCGCCACGCGGTCTGCGGCGGCGGCCATCGACAACTGGTTTAACCCGCGGCACAATCAGGTTACCCGCTGTGTCCGCCAGCGCATGTTAACCAGCGCGGGCGCCGCGCCGCGCTGCGCAAACTCTCCGATGCCTGGCCTCGGCACGAGTGTGGCCGGAGCGACGTGCATCGCTGCACACTCATGTTCCGAATAAAACAGAACTGCTTAAAAGGCTAGACATAGGTGTGGAAGCGTAGCCTTCGCGGTTGTCACAATCAATCAAAATGATTTCCCTGTGAGGCCGCATTGTTAATCTGGGATGAGAGACATTAAAAGAAACTACGTTAGTCAGTTTGGAAAACATGGTTTCCTTATTTGGAAAAAACAGCGAACGTATAATTATTTAAAGATAAAAATATCTACATCTACATAGATACTCTGCAAATCACATTCAAGTGCCTGGCAGAGGGTTCATTAATCACTTTCATAACTTTTCTCTACCGTTCCATTCTCTAATAGCGCGCGGGAAGAAAGAACACCTAAATCGTTCCGTTTTCGATCTGATTTCTCTTATTTTATTGGGATGGTCATGTCTCTCTAAGTAGGTGGGTGATAGCAAAATATTTTCACATTCAGAAGTAAAAGTCGGTGATTGAAACTTCGCAAACAGATCACGCCGCAATGAATAACGTCTTTCTTTTAAAGATTTCCACCCCAATTCGTGCAACATTTCCGTGACGCTTCCTCCCCCGTAACGTGATAAAACAAAATGAGCTGCCCTTCTTTGAACCTTCTCAATATCTTCCGTCAGTCCCACCTGGTGAGGGTCCCACAAGGGGCAACAGTACTCCAGGAGAGGACGCACAAGTGTGATGTAGGCAGTCTCTTTGGTGGAGCTAGTGCATCTTCGAAGCGTTCTGCCGATGAAACGTAACCTTTGGTTCGCCTTCCCCACAACATTTTCTATGTGTTCTCTCCAGTCTAGTTCGCATTTTTTTTATTTATTTACTAGCTGAAAACCCGGCGTTGCCCGGGTATTTATTTATTTATTCGAGCCTTGAGTTAGTACTTTTCCTATCCACTCTCTCTGTCCATCTCTTTTTTTTTTCTAAAAAACATGTTACATTTATCAGAGAATGTATAAGAAAGAAGAAATTACACGTAAAAATTCACTCGCTTCGAAGAATCCAACGATATTCAATAATAATGATTGTAATAATATCGCAGATCAATCACTTTATGTAAAGCGCGAAACGTCAAATCGATTTTTTAAAGAGATGTATTAATTTTTTTTCTTTTTTACTGCTTTATTTATTTATTCTTATATTTCCTTATTCGTATGCTCATCCTTACATAGAAAGAGCTGAAGACAATGTAGCACGCATAGACCAAAGATATGGTCTGTGGCATCATTTTTCGCTTTATGTAACCTCCATGCTATAGAGTCGCAAACGTCGTCGCTGGCCTTCAGTCCGAATTTTTTTAAATAATATTACGACTTTCAACCACCTTATCTTCCACCCCGTTATAGCTAACGGCATGAAACTGCTTTGGTGTGCAACGGGAGACTTCGGACAACAATTACACACTGACCATTCGTTTGCGTTCTGAGTTTTCGCTATAGAGCGAAATATTAACACACACAGACGTAGAATTTTATATACTCCGATAACTTTCCATCCCAAAATACTCCACCCTTTTATCATTATCAACCCTCAAGCAACAATGCAACCAATAAAACCATTTTCAAAGAGTAAATATAATTTTCAAAGAGTAATTATTGTTCCGCATTTCGCGTTATATTCTTCAAATTACTAAATATCTATCAGATCTCTGTAAAACCGTGCCTAAACTTTCCTCAGGTATAAATTAGTAATTGTACAAATATTTAAGTCTCTGAGTCTTGTCGTTCGGACGTGATAAGCGTACACCGAACAGACATTCACATTGATCTATATAGATAAATAGCTATCCGATCGCCATAAAACCGTGACTAAAGCCTTCTCCGGGTAGACATTAGTAACTCTACAAATTTTTACCTCTGTATGTCATGTGGTTCAAACGTGATAAACGTATACCGAACAGACATTCACATTTATATATATATATATATATATATATATATATATATATATATATATATATATATATATATTTCATTTATTTATTTTTTAACTTTTAATTTTTTTTTAATTTTTGTTCTACAGTTTATTATTACAGGTAACCGGTTTCGATCTAAGATTAGATCACCTTCAGACCTCTGAAAATACAATACAAGACGATATGCTATAGAGGGAAAGAGGTACACCATCAGTAGCTACGCGTCCCTGGCAGCTACATCTTTGGCACGTCGTCTGCTTCACCACTGGCACGACTTATTTATGTTTCCACGACGCCGTATCCAAGGCAACCATCGGCATCGCTGTAATTTACCTTTGACTCACACTCTATCTTCGATTTGAAAGTTATTATCAAATGCCAATAGATGGCAGATATTTCCTAGACAGACAACTTCTTTTTATTGTCTAATGCTTCAATTATTCTTTATTATAGACATGGCAACTATGTTTTACAGTTAACAAAATGCATTTTTATATCCATTATGGATTATTTGTATATACATATACATTTCTTGTCTTATCTTTTACTGTATGACGTTCCTCGTTGGATGATGATGTGCTGATTCTTCAGACGATGGGCGGGGCTTTTCCTTTATAACGCACAGCGTTCTCTCGCTGGTTAGCAGTCGCCGCACGCTCACCGCCTGAACATCTACAGTGAGGTATACTGTTTTAAGTAATCTTTTAATCCTGTTTGTAAATTTATCGTAGCTACTGACGGTGTACCTGTTTCCCTCTATAGCATATCGTCTTTTATTATATTTTCAGAGGTCAGAAGATGATCTAATCTTAGATCGAAACCGGTTATCTATAATAATAAATTGTAAAAAATTTTTGCGAACTAGACTGTTATTTCATCTTTAGAAACTACGTTGATAAGGATGAAGACAATAGGAAAGAGCAGGGAGAAGCAAAGAATGTTGTTGTTCTTGCGGTCTTCATTCCGCAGACTGGTTTGAATAACAACGGCAGCCTATATCCTTTTGTATTTGCTTACTGTATTCGTCCGTCGGTCTCCCTCTAGGATTTTTACCCCAAAGCCTTCCTTCTAACGCCAAGCTGACGATTCCTTGATGCACAAACGAAATGTAATAAGCTGCATTGGTCGTTAACACTTTATTGTTGAAATAGCAGATCGATTTCGATCACATAACGATAATCTACAATGCATCTTCAAACTATAGAACGAGATCATAAAATCAGTACAGACCTAAAATCAAATACAGTATAAACTTGAATACAATTTCAAATGCCGGCCGCGGTGGCCGAGCTATCTCGGCGCGTCAGTCACTGTCTGCACGGCCACTAAGGCCGGGGGTTCGAATCCCCCCTCGGGCATGGATATTTCTGCCATCCTTAGTATTAGCTAGTTCATAAGTAGTTTGTAAGTTTAGGGACGGATGACCCCGTAGTTAAGTTAAAAAAAAACGTTCAAATGTTTGTAGAGCTTATGGGACTTAACTGCGGGATCATCAGTCCCTAAACTTACAAACTACTTATGAACTAGCTTACACTAACGACGGCACAAATATCCATGCCCGAGGGGGGATTCGAACCCCCAATCGTAGTGGCCGTGCAGGCCGTGACTGGCGCGCCGCAGTCCCCTCGCCCACCGCGATTGGCTAGTTAAGTTCCATAAGCTCTACAAATATTTGAACATTTGAACAATTCCAAATGGAATATACAGTAAGAATACATACCAAGTATTGTGAAGGCAATGGGTGTATATTTACATATCATCTGCAACTGTGTTGAAATAAATTTCAGAAACATAACATTGCAGTGCTAGAGGTTCGGATGTAGGGAGCGAGCTGCTTACAAAAGACATGCAGCGGCGCTGTAGGGATAGGTGTTACTAACGCCCTCTACTACATAAATATTCCACTGACACTAATTTTTTCAAACACTTTCAATTATACAAAAGTTATAATGCAGTTTTACACAAGATGTACAAGATGGATAACATATAAAATGTAAAGTCAGAATACAGAAAGTATCAGGAAAAAGAATATGTTGCTAAACGCCTTATGCCAGTTATAGATACTACTAACGTAGTAAGTTATTTCAAACAGGGACAATTTAAATGAAAAGTACCATGAAACATAGTATCCTTTATGCATTTATTATAGCTACGCTGCAAAGCCTAGAAAAGGAAGAAGAAGACCAAGGAGATACAATTTTAAGTTTCATGATATAGTAACGAAAGTTACTTGATGTCTCAGAATATGTCCTACAAACCTATCCCTTTTCTTAGTAT
Organism: Locusta migratoria; assembly: GCA_026315105.1. Taxonomy (NCBI): domain Eukaryota; kingdom Metazoa; phylum Arthropoda; class Insecta; order Orthoptera; family Acrididae; genus Locusta; species Locusta migratoria. The sequence goes on along the minus strand of CM048746.1, from coordinate 486,994,780 downwards.
ATGCTAGAAACTCCTTTTCTCCCAAATTCTGCTGAGCACCACTTCATTTGTCACGTTATCCACCCGTCTCATCATCATCATCATTCGTCTGTACCACCACATTTCGAAAGCTTCTATCATTTTTTTTTTTTTTAATTCTTTATCGTCCACGTTTCACTCCCATACAATCCTACGCTACAGACAAATGCTTTTCGAAAGGACTTCCTAACCATTAAATGAATACTGTATATTAACAAATTTCGCTTATTTAGAATAGCTTTTCTTACCAAAGACATTTTGCGTTTTATATCTTCTTTACTTCGGCTACCGGAAGTTATTTTACTACCCAAATAACAAAACTCATGTAATACTTTTATTACCGCATTACCTAATCTCCTTCAGCAACGCCTGATTTTCTAACAATAGATTACGTTAACCCTTCCTTTTCTCTTGTTAACGTCTACCTTACACCTTCCTGTCAAGACACTGTACATTTCGTTTAATTGCTCTTCCAGCTCCTTTGCTGTCTGACAAAATTACTATGTTATCAGGAAACCGCACAGTTTTTATTTTTCCTCCTTGAACTTTAAATCTTTCTCCAAATTGCGTCTTGCATTAATTCACAGCTTGCTCATTGTACAGATTGAACAAAAAATTTTTCATCTTTTTTTTCGGGGCTCCCTTCTCCACTACACCCTGTCCTTATTATCACCATGAATGCCTTGATCTGCGAGCTTCCGCACGCTATAACGAAATTAATTGCTTCTCCGCTGATTGGAATTGAAAATCAATGCTTTTCAAAACAGAAAATATGACTGCTTCTTTCATCTTCGTTGAACTTCTACGCTATATTTAAGTGTATCACCTCTGTGAGGACTGGAAAACAATGCTTCCTCAAACAGTAAACAACACTTCTTCTTACGTCTGCATTAGTATATCTTCTAGAAGGTAGTGATTATTCTTCATTTTAGTTGAACTAAAGAGTTGTTAAGTATGACTAAAATAAAATAATAATAATAACAAAACTTTGGTATATTGATTCTTCTATTCCAATATGTAAGTGTTAAAACAATTATCTCTTGGAGTTCAACTGGCTGTGTTTCTCTAGCTTAACAATATTTTATCCTATACCTTCCTTTCGAAACACTATTTGCATCATATTACCAAAATCTTCCTTGTGGTTTTTATTCTTTAATTCTTTCTAATACTCCATTGTCATATAGCTAATATAATCCTCAGCGTTGTTCTGGAACCTTCGATGAATTACGAAGTGCACAAAATGTCCGTATATCCACATTATTGTATTGTTTTGTTGTCGTGGGAAGTATGTCTTATCCGGTATAAGTAAGTCTTCTGTGGTGATGAATCTGCCGTCATTTCTTTGGAGGAACGCCACCTGCTGCTTCACTCTTGTCCATAGGTCACTGTAGCCCGAGCAGGTAAACCTGTGAACTAACGTATCTACATGTCCACAGGTGGTACATAAATTGGAATTAGGCTTGCCTATAATACTCAGCCTCTCGTTTGTTGATGTAATTGCTTTGACAACCTGATACCACGTTGAACGTACCTCCGATGTTAAATGTTTGCTGCTGATATTCCTCCAGACAGAGAACCAATATTTTGTAGGATATTTTTTCTCCATTCTGTTTCTAATAGCACTCGTCTGTGGTTTGTCATGATGATGTGGACTATTACCATGTTCTGCTGTTGTCTGGCTGTTCTTCTTGTAAGTAACCGCAATGAAGTACTCCCTGACATGGTTCAGCCTGTAATTAATGGGGGGCCACATTGACGGGGGCAGCTAAACTCTTTGGCTCTATCATTTTGAAGAGAAGAGCCGTAATACTCTCAGGATTGTTACGGAGAATTTATTGTGTCCTCTTGAGAAATAAGTTCATCGTCTTCTGCCGAATGTCTGTATGACCGAGACCACCATCTCCATATGGTAAGGTCAATGTATTAGCTGCAACTCTGCCAAATCACTTGACACACGGCTCTTGTAATGTTTTTTGATATTCCTAATGGGACAGGCAATATTTGACCTAAATATATTGTTTTAGACAGCATAATGCAGTTGATTAATTGAACCCTATGAATCAAATTTAGATCCCTGTTTCTATGTTCCCTTGTTAAAACTCTGATTTTTGCTAAGATTTCTTTCCAGTTGGCAGAATTCATCCTGAGTGGATAGTTATAAAATATGACGCCAAGGGACTTACGGTGGTCTGTCATTTGGAGAAGGCTACAACCCTGTCTTACTCCCTTCCCCAATCATACCGTCCCTTTCATGCCCTTCAATTCTAATGAATGCTGTATCGTTTTTGTACAAGTTGAATATAGCTCTTCGCTCCCTATATTTTATCTCTGATACCTTCAGAAAGAAAGCGTTCCAGTCATTATTCTCAAAAGTTTTCTGCAGACCTACAAATGCCAGAAACGTAGGGTTGCATTTCCTTAATCTATCGTCTAAGATCATTCGTAATGTGAGTATTGCGTGCCGTGTTGCTACATTTCTCCTAAATACAAATTGATCTTCCCCAAGGCCGGATTCCACTAGTTTTTCCATTCGTCTGCAACTAATTCGTGTTATTTTTTTTGCAGTCATGACTTATTAAACTAATAGTTCTGTAATTTTCATATTTGTCTGCACTTTCCTTCTTTGAAGTTGGAATTACTGTATTCTTCAGCCTATTGTCATATATAAAAGGGTCACTGAGAGTGTAGCCAAAATTCTCACCGCGCGGATTGACCGTGTGGTTTAAGGCGTCATGCTACGAACTGAACGACCGTTCCCCTCGCGCGCGCGCGCGCGTGTGTGTGTGTGTGTGTGTGTGTGTGTGTGTGTGTGTGTGTGTGTGTGTACACTAATCTATAGAAACAACGATTTCCTTGGCTTCTGGAAAGATGCAGTATTCTACCAACAATTATCCACAATCAAACTGAAAGATTTTCAAAATGTTCAAATGTTTGTTAAGCTTGTGGGACTTAACTACGGGGTCATCAGTCCCTAAACTTACAAACTACTTATCAACTACCTTATACTAAAGACGGCACAAATATCCATGCCCGAGGGGGGATTCGAACTCCCGACCGTAGTGGCCGTGCAGACTGTGACTGAAGCGCCTCATTCTCCTCGGCCACCGCGGCCGGCCTGAAAGATTTTATTTATATTTGTATCTACGTTCTATGTGTATGTTTGATGGGAAAAAAGAGAATCATACTGCTACGGTCATGTGTGACAAAATTGTTAGTTCACTACGTAGCCCTAAACAGGGTGTCCCAACTATCTTCCTCACCCAAAATATCTCTGAAACAACAACAGCTGTTGCAAAACGACTTTCTCCGGTATCAATGTAAGGCTGGGGCCTATGAATGTACATATTTTGAAACATTCTAAAACGAAAGCATATGTATTTTCTAATACAAACTTAATGTTTTTTTAATGGACACCCAATATTATTTCTTCAGAAATCTATGGTATGAAAAATCAGATGAATAATGGCGTTCATTGCTTCACAATACGCCAATTACATCTCGAGATATTGCGAAGCAAAAATGACGCTTGAAATACGCGAAACGCGCGGCTAGCGCACGTCCTGAAACTCGGGCGAAAACCCCATGATGCTCAGTAAGTGCGCTAGCCGCGCGTTTGGCGTATTTCAAGCGTCAACTTCGCATAGCAATATGTCGAGATGTAATTGGCTTATTGCGATGCTATCAACACCATTATTTGATTTGTCATGCTGTAGATTGTTGGTGAAATAATATAGGGTGTCCAATTATAAACTCATAAGTTTGTGTTAAAAAACATATGCTTTCGTTTTAGAAAGTTTCAAAATATTTACATTCATGGGCCCCTGCCTTACAATGATACCGGTGAAAATGGTTTTACAATAGCTGTTCTTGTTCCAGAAATATTTTGGGAGCTCAAGATGGACAAAATAGCCGGCCGCGGTAGCCGAGGAGACTGAGGCGCTCCAGTCACGGTCTGCACGGCCACTACGGTCGGGGGTTCTAATCCCCCCTCGGGCATGGATATTTGTGCCGTCTTTAGTATAAGGTAGTTGATACGTAGTTTGTAAGTTTAGAGACTGATAACCCCGTAGTTAAGTCCCATACGCTTAACAAACATTTGAACATTTGGACAAAATAAATGGGATACCCTGTATAGATGAGACCGGGCGACGAACGAGGAAAAGAATTCCAGAACATGGAAGATACATTCGGCTTGGACAGAATAAGACATTTATAAATGTTCACATGTTTATAAATCTACTGTGACTATCAGTACCTAGGATCACAAACTACATAAAGTAACCTAAGGACAACACACACACACACACACACACACACACACACACACATCCTCCAAAGGGGGGGGGGGACTCGAACTTCCGATGGGGAGCAAGCACGTGCTCCGCAGCACGGGTGCTTTGAGCGCTCGGCCATTCCAGCTCGGCCAAAAATCAAGACGATTGTGAAAAACAAGTACTTTCCAGTGAAACTCGCTTGCAGGCAAACATCATTTTACTTTGACGAGGAAGATCAGACAAGGCATCGAAATAGCTACGCGACCCACCAACATGAATAGAGAAGACAGACTTCCGGCGTCCTGACTGCCAGCGGTGGCAACGCCACGAGGCAACAGAGCGCTAAGAACTCAGCCAGGCGCCACAGGCGGGGGCAACCGCGGCAGTACCCACACTACACTAGCAGTACAGTACAGTACACGTAGGGAGCCTGCATAGAGAGAGATTGGCCATGCGCGAGACTGCTGCCGATTGGCTGAGAGCCCAGGACGCCATGTTTTTTACCAGATGTGGCGGGCTTTACATGTGATTGAATAGCTACAGTGTGCGTTTCTGTAATATGGTGTGTCTTAAAAGCTTCTGACAGCGATTTCACTTTACGGTTACTGGTTGCATTATAGTAGGCAATGATCAACTTTTGCACGTCTTCTGTCGGTTCTATTTACGTAAATTAACGTGTTTCTCGTTGGTCATTGACGATAACCTTAGAATTACACGATAATTTTTAAGATTAAATGTTGGTGTGAAGCGATTTACTGAGTGTAATTAATAATGTACATTACATAATCATTAAGGATAGTCAAGGGAAATGCCTCGTTGTTCCTCTGTTGGCTGTAAAAACCGAAGTGAAGATTGTTATATGATACTTGTGTTCGCAAGGAATGAGGAAATATGGGAACAGAGGGCGGTGAAAGTTAACGGAGAAAGCGAGAATCATAAAGGCACTTATGGAAACCAACGAATTATTTCTACCTGTGTGACGTACATATTTTCTACTCCCCCATCCGCGCGCGTCCAAAGCAATATAGACTTCGAAACTTCCTGGCAGATTAAAATTGTGTGCCGGAACCGGGACTCGAACCTGAGACCTTTGCCTTTCACGGGCAAGCGCACTACCGACTGTGCTATCCCGACACGACTCACGATGCCACACCATATCCTTTCTTCGAGGAGTGCTAGTCTTGCATGGTTCGCAGGAGAGCTTCTGTGAAGTTTGGAAAGTAGGAGGCGAGGTACTGGCGGAAGTAAAGTTGTGAGGCGGCATCGTGAGTCGTGTCGGTATAGCACAGTCGTTAGTGCGCTTGCCTGCGAAAGGCAAAGGTTCCAGGTTCGAGTTCCGGTTCCGGCACACAATTTTAAACTGCCAGGAAGTTTCATATCAGCGCACACTCCGCTGCAGAGTGAAAGTTTCATTCAAGAAAGGCTTTGATCAAATTCAGTAATTGTACTACTGCCTGTGAAATTCCCGCGTGGTGTAGTGGTTGCATACTGATTTAATAATCTGAAGGATGTCAGTTCGAATACGATAAGTGGTAAGTTTTTTTAAACAGTATTTGCTAGCTTTTTGTTATTCATGGTTCTGGTTTTTGACATGTGCTACAAGGTATGTTTTAACATGGCTACGGCACCTCCCCCTTTGTTGTGTATTATTGGTTTTTCACAATCCTATAATAGGTTATGGGATGTGACGCGAGAGAGCGAGGGGAGGGGGGCAGGACTATTGAATCATTTCAGATATTCAGTTACCTATTTTGAGCCTGTTTCTGCTGTTTCATTAGAGATAGTATCGGTATTTTTCCGATTTTCTGTGATACAGCGTCCCTAAAACTATCTACAGAATGACGTTTTTGGTATTTACTAGTGCAGGAAAATAAGATCGACAGCACACTTAAAATGCATTACATCGGGGGCGGAAAGCGATAATACTGCGCCGCGGTGGAGTAGTCGAGCGGTCTAAAGCACCTTGTTGAGGAGCGCGTGGTTGCTCGCCGTGGAGGTTCGAGTCCTCCCTGGGGCATGGGTGTCTGTGTTTGTCCGTAGGTTAGTTTATCTAGGTTTAAGTAGTTTTTAAGCTACAGACTGATGACCACACAGTTTGGTCCGATAGATTTACAGTCATTTGAACATTTGATAATACTGTATTAGCCGATCGCGGTGGCCGAGGTGACTGAGGCGGTCCAGTCACGGTCAGCACGGCCACTACGGTCGGGGGTTCGAATCCCCCCTCGGGCATGGATATTTGTGCCGTCCTAGTTCGTAAGTAGTTTGTAAGTTTAGGGACTGATGACCTCGTAGTTAAGTCCCATAAGCTTAACAAACATTTGCACATTTGAACTGTATTAATTTCAACTATGAATATGCTGACAGAAAATTATGAAATAGCATTATTTTTAAGAGACATTATGTAATTATACCAATATGCTGCTTTAAAGTTTTTATTATAATGTTGTTATGGATCCATTACGACCATCGTCAGACAATCTGCGAAATACACAAAATTTTTATATAATAATCGTCGTTTTGTTATATATTCTTTTAAGTTAGGCCTGTATTTTCGATACAAAGTTTTTTACTTACGACCATGTGACATCCTTACCAATGTCTTGCTGTTTATTTAACAATAATGTGAACTTTTGTGTCACACTTATGCAGTATTATACAAATACCGTTAAATAAAATTGTAATTTTTTTTTTTTTTTTTTTTTTTTTTTTTTATCGTGATGTTCTCACAGTTGCCCAAAGATGTTACATTTAAACTACAGTATAAATTTTACCGTAGCAACTGCCAAGTGTAAACATGTAACATCTTTATATTGAAAAAACAGGCCTGAATTAAAAGTATATATAACAAAACGATGATTATAATACAAAAAATTGTGTATTTCGTAGATTGTCTGACGATGGCCAATTGTGCCGAAATGGATCCATAACAACGTTATAATAAAAAACTTTAAAGCAGCAAATTGGCATAATTTCATTATGTCTCTTAGAGATATATTCTGTGCTGCGGGCCCATTGGATAGATAGCATTATTTTATTTGATATACATGACGTGAAATACCTCTCTTTCTTATTAATCAACTGCCAACTGTCTAAATTACCAGAACATTATAAAATATGGTATTACTATTCGACAGTCATAGACACTGGGTCACGAGATTTGTTTACAAATTTATTAGGCCTGTATGAACATAGATTAATGGCATTTCTTTAACCATGTGCTGATTAGTGAACAAGTGCTTTGGTCTCATGGCTAGAACTAATGCCTTACTTCGATCGTCAACTGGCTGTACTTCTGCCAGGGTCACTATGTAAGAGCACGTCCCGCGCGCAGCCTGGTAAAAACATGGCGGACACCGGACGGTTAGCCGCTCTCTCCCTATGCAGGCTCCCTAAGTACAGGGAGCGCCGGCTCGCTGCCGCCCACACCAGCCGACTAGTTCACGACGGCTCGCCACAACAGTCGCTCACTCTCCCATTTGCCTATTCCAGCCAATGTCAAGGAATAATGCAAACGCCAAATGACGACGTTTATTTCCTCCTATGAGGCGGAGTAATGCAACGACCAATGGCAAGAAAAAGAATACATGAGGAGTAACTTTTCAACACGCATTATGTCCACTGGTGGACCAAATTGAGTTTGATATGGAATCCGGTATTTTATTACCCGCTCCACACACTCCTGTAATCAGATTGTGTCAAAACGCATTTTAACACCTTCAAAAAGAGCGCTGAAAAATAGCAGATGCAACAAATAGCATTTCGTCCTCTAGTATGGTTGAATCAAACTGAATTACGTCCAACAGTTGCCTTTATTTTATTAAGCTATGTTGGCTGCAATGTAAGACTTGTAGACTAAAGCGAAACCACTTAACTGACCAACAATGATCAGTTAATATTCGTTTTCAGTACTACAGCATTGTTGTGTATAAACGTTTATCATTCTGTCTGTTACTAAGTCAGGCGTAAAATCATTGTTGTGCTAAGATGGAGAGTATTATAGCGAGTGAATGTGTGACTGTTGGAGAGGAAATGAAACTTGTAACGAGAAAACGAATGAAGAGAAAATCAAAAAGGGCATATTGTGCAACAGAACCCAACAAAACGCATTTTGTCCATCATAAAAGTGCTCATAGCTTGAAAGTATAAAAACAATTTCCTTGCATTAAACACATTTGGATCAAAAGCCCTACCTGAGTGTGTGGTGTAAAATTCGGAATAATTAATCGAATATTTTTTGCGGTATACGTTTTTCGCTTCTCCTGAAAAATTTACTTTTTGGGACATAATGCGTTTTGAAAAGTAGCTCCTCACATGTAAACACCAATCCACGGCGTCCATTTCCACCAATGGCGCGAAATACTGCGAATACCAATAAAGAGAGCCCCAAATTCCCTCTCCTCCTCTTCAATCCACTATTTGATATCTGATATACAAAAATTAATGTTTATTTGTACGTATTATATGCGGTGCCATAAGTGACACATTTTTTTTTTCATAGATGGAGGAGGCAGTGTACTGAGGAGATAGAGGAGGATTCCACAGAGACTGCAAGGTATCCCCAATATCTGACTGACTAACAGTGAACACTGAGTAAGTGCGACACTGAGCTCCTACAACCCAATACTGTGCTGACTCCGAGGTAAGCCTAATAACATTCATCAATATGCGCAACGGAAACGCCCAGGGGATAGGGGAAACAAATATACTGACAAATAATGGCCCTGTCGAAAGTACTCCCGGAACTGATTAACTTGAATGATGAAATGGGGAGACCATCTGACTGTGACCCAGATAAAAAAAAATTACTTACATCGTATATTCTTATTACAAAACTGGAAACATGAAACAGCAATCAGCTCGCAGAATGTAGGGTCATGACGATTTTTCTCGATAATATCACAAAAATATTCAAAAATGATTGATAGGTAATAATGAAGTCAAAGAATAATCAAAAATGAAAAAAAGGGGAAACTAATTAGAAAAATGAGAACGCGGAAAGAAAATTGAAAAATCAGAAATTGTATATTATGAAAAAAATATAAGGCAGGAAAACATTACAGGAAATATTATTTTAAAAATTCATGCATGACACTAATGGAGCGCCGCAAGACATAATTAACGACTGCCTTCACCAACAGCTTCCCGTTACTGCTACTGACTAAGTCTTATGGACTACTGCCCGCTACACAGTCGAAGCACTCAGTCTCCAGTCGAACTATACTTCCAAAGACTACTGTGACAGAATTTATATCTGTAGCCAGTTCACAACATCAATAGTTGTACATTTTTACTGACAAATATGTGCAAAGTACAATGCGGAATGACAAACAGTACCAATAATTAGAAATAATATAACTTAAGAGAAAAAAAATTCTAAACTTGAAGTACAGTTTTATCACTATTGTAGCTTACAAAGAACGTAGCTGACAAAGACTGAAATATTGCAGAAAATTCATTATATAGGGACGTAGGGACCTTACATTACCCCTCACCCATTGAACTAGAATTTCGCCGGAGGTTAGGAAATGTTCAAATGTTTGTATAGCTTATGGGAATTAACTACGGGGTGATCAGTCCCTAAACTTACAAACTACTTATGAACTAGATAACACTAAGGACGGCACAAATATTCATGCCCGAGGGGGGATTCGAACCCCCGTCAGTAGTGACCGTGCAGACCGTGACTGGTGCGCCGCAGTCCCCTTGGCCACCGCGACCGGCCGGGGGTTAGGTCCAAATGGGAGCTAATCTCACAGAAATTCTACAAACTAGGTATATATGGAGGCATACAATAAATTTCAAAAGTAAAATGTAATGAGAACATCAATTTAAATGACCATAGTGATAAACGTAGAAAGAGTGAAATTGTTCATAGTTTTAAATAATACATAAATCTTTATGTATAAGTACAAGATTCAGATTAAACACAAGGACAGTTACATAAGAAGCAGCTCAATAGCTGGTGAGTTGGTTGAGTATAATTACAGAAGAATAAAGTATTATTTGCATTATAGTAATAAACATAGTGATATTTTTAGATAATCCACCAGGTAGCACAAATGGCTGTAGTATTATGGGATAGAACTAGTACACAGTAGCAATGTCTGGCAACGAAATATACGGTACAATATTGTCATTAGTAAATCTGGCCATATATACAGCGCACATGGGTGTTACCATATTGTAAACACTAATGTGCAGCTCTCAAGCCTTCTATAGGAAAACATTCGTAAGATTCAAATTTTGTCCAACAGCTCTCACTGGCTGTGGAGTAATTGATTGTAGTTCTAAATCATGGGCAAAAGTATAACAGCACAAAGGGCTAATAGAGATACATGAAAACATCATACAGTTTGTTCAACGACTCCAGCACATATGGCTGCTATAGATACACGAAACTATCATACATTTTGTACAACAGGTCCATTAGGCTGAGGTACAAATGAGTACATCATAAATAGTAATTTGTACGGCACATGACTACAATGAATAACTGAAACATAACAATTATGTGTAGCCAATGGCTAGCATGAGTACATCAACTCTAATTAGTCTTACTTTTTTTCCAACAGCTCTAGTAGGCTGTGATTTGAATGAATAATTGAAAAATAACAGTAATGTGTAGACCATGGCTAACACTAGTACTAATTCGTAATGACATAGTGTTCAGGACATAATCAGTCTTACATTTTGTCCAACCGCTCTAGTAGGCTGTAGTTTGAATGAACAGCACAGTGGCAAATGAAAATTCCTCAGAAAATACGTACATATAGTTAATGTGACTGCAGTATAGATTAATAAATGAATAGATTATATAATAGTCTCATCATCAGTCTAGGGCTTATAATGAAAATATGCATATATAGAGCACTCAAGGCTACTCTAAATACAGCAATATAATATACCAATAGTTAATATACATATCCCAAAATCCTCTGTGTTACAGGTACAAATTCACGGTATAGAGTAAAAATATATGTTCCTAAACATTACAAATATAAAGCCAAGTTCATGTTGACACAGAAAATAAATAAAAATGCGGAATCTTCTTCACTGTTCATAGAATTAGATATCTTTAATTCTCACACTGCAGGCAAGAGCCCAACACAGTGGGACAGTATCATAAATTATGGGACAGCATCTCATAGAGTACAACAGTTCCTTTGTACAGAATTACTGAACACAATAGTGAAACAATATGTAAGTGCTATAGTTGTATACATCACAAGTAATCAATTGTTAAAATTCTAAATATACCAAAAAATGACATCCTAGTAAATGTAAAAAAATGTAATACATAGAAAAGAAGTATGATAAATACTATGCAACAAATAGCCCACGTCAATCAAAAGAGAACATCCTAAAGCATATGATAAACCTGAGTTGGTAATGGTAATGCACAGACCTAAATTACTTACATTTCTCATAACAGTTATCCAAAAACAAAAAACAAAACAAAATTATGAGTCACACAAATATAGTAGCAGAAATATATATGACGAGACAAAATGTAAATCATACATACACAATTTTCTTATTCTAAATAATATTATACAAATATGTCTGTAAATGATAGTCTTTCATAGCATCAGTAAGTACTACTGTATTATGTGTTCAGTGTAGATTCATGTTTACAGCTCTCATGGCTGATAATCATACCACTAAAACATAATCAAAAGTGCATCATCAGCTTTGAAATTGAAAGTATTCCTCTATACAAATACAATGTATCCTGTGAATTTCAGCTGTGCCTTTTAAAGGCTGCCCAAATTGAAATTACCATCAGTGGACATTGTCTGTATAAGTCGGTTGCCATATAAAAATTTTGTGTCATCCATGGGTATGAGATGTACAAAAACTTAATGTGGCATACAAAAATGAGAACAGCATTAATCTGCAGTGAGTCAATAGTATTAAATACCAGTAGTGTACGCAAAATATAAAATCCTAAGGTTTATAAAGAACATGGTGGCATACATGAAAAGACAGAAAGATCATGATACACGTTCATAATAGAAATGGTCAAAAATAAGTTCTATATCAGTCATCAGATGACAAGTAAGAAAATATATTCGGGCTGGATAGAAAGGGAGTGAGACGTCTCAAGGAGCAGTAAAGGATCTACTTAAAATTACCCACAAAATTCATAAAGATCTGTTCCATCTGATATGCCAAATGTCTCTGGTTGTATAAAATGTTAATTCTCATTATGTGACCAATGTAACTGTAATCAGAAATAAAACATAACTTTCTCAAGCATAGAAAACATTAAAAAATGCAAAATATAGTACTGTGTGCAGTGTAATGATAACTAATCTAACATCACTCCATCCACAATCCCAGTGCAAGAGAGCATGTACGTAGCAAAATATACCTGAAGTAGAGTAAGAAGACAAACATACTGGTCATCCATAGTGTCATACAATAAGCTCCACCTCCTTCAGAGTATCAATTCCCATCATCAGTGCACTCATTTTGTCTCCATCTGTTCCTTACCTCAATATATCAACATTATCCTACCTAATAAATCCATACAATATTCCTAATATATCCAAATAATAGCACTCATTCGTAATATTATATCATCATGTAGCAACATTTAAAAAAAAAAACCTCACTTCATATCACAATAAAAATATCATAAATCTCCTTATGCTCATGTAGATAGAAATCAAAATTCACACCAGCAATATAGAACATTACACTAAAAAAAGTCCACTAAACTATATATACCATGACTGTTTCATTTTGTATATAAAAAATAAACATATCTGGAATCATAAGTGTAACATGCTACAAAAGAAAGACAAAAGTAAATCAGATCTATATAAATCACGTGGTCACTTATAATAAATGTATATATTCATTCAATTAGAGGTTTAACATAAGAAACGTGATGTAATCCTTTACTCTTATGCCCTCCCAAAGTCTCAACTTACACAGTGTTATCATGTGCAGTTCTTCATATTCTGTATGGACCATTGTAAGTCCGGTGAATTTTATGTGTCAAATGTTTAGATTTCTTAGATAAGTTATGAACTTTAAGCAATATTTTCTGGCCAAATGAAACTGTTTACATTTATACTTGGCGAGAGATACTTCTTTTCTATGCTGAGTAGCAGTGTTAATCTTCTTTAAGGCTATGTCAATTATATGCTGATATCATACATTTTGAAACAGGAAAGCATACATATTCTCTAAAGCTGTTAGATGGCATCTGATTCTTAACTGCTAATAAGGGTGAAAAACCTATAGTGCCATGAGGTAACTCGTTCAAGATGCTCTGAAAAGTAGATACATATTTATCCCCATCCTGAAGTTCTCTGCAACAATATATTCTGCATAGCTTATTTATCTCTTTCATGATGCGTTCTTCTGGATGAGATTGTGGCCAGTACAGAGAAATAAAATGAGGTTTAATTATGTGGCATCTTAAAGTATGTAATCAAATCTTAGATCTAAACTGAAGACCATTATCAGAAATAATTTTGTCTAGATGCCAACATGTAATTCTTAGTAAAAAAAAAAAAAAAAAAAGAAAGAGAGAGAGAGAGAGAGAGATACGGTTCTGGCAGTAGCTTTACACAGCAGTGTTAAAGACACAAATTTTGATGTAAATGTATGAAAAACCAAAACGTGTTCTCACAAAAGGTCCAAGCAAATCAACAGCAACAATTTCTCTTTATTTAGCAGGTACAACTGGAAATAAAGGCACACAGTGAGTCACAGTAGATGGCTTAGCTTTCTGACAAATTTAACAAATAGCTAAACATGTGCTTTAACATAATATTAAAATAACAGGTTAAACGTAATTTCATGAAACATTTTGTAGTAGCAAAGTGTCCATAGCTCAAATGATTATACCGGATTAGTCTGTTCACCAAGTCACCAGGAATACATAATACCCAAAGTGTGTCATCAATAGAAATATAGTCATACCATACGCTAAAGTAATGGGTAACCTGCAAACTTAAACTATACCAGAAAAAGCATTAAACTACATGGGACAGAATCCACAAGAAACTTAAATCTAACAGCAACTAGGTGGTAAAGTGTAGCAGTAGGATTCGTTAATTAACCTATATTGCTAATCAGAAATGGCAACCGAAAAAAGGGAGCTTAAATCTAACATCCTTCCAACAATTAAATGTAACACGTTTCAGGGCAGGAAACTAAGCAAAGAATGGAATATATACTACATAAATTAAGTATTTGTGATCATCAGTAATATATACACTATAATTCACAGTAAGAGTCAAATTCTTACACAACAGGACAAAGTGAGGGTTAATAACAGCTAAAGTGTGTGAAAAATCCATATGTTTAGGAATTAACAGGGTCATTAATAGTCATCATCGGATTGGGAAGAAATTACATGTGGTGTACCACAAGGATCCATCTTAGTGCCATTGCTTTTTCTTGTGTACATTAATGACTTCTTATCAGTTATACTACCAGAAGCAGAGTTTGTTTTGATTGCAGATGATACAAGTATTGCAATAAAATGTACGTCAAGCATAGCTATATAAAGGTCTGCTAATGATATTTTCATGAACATTAATAAATGGTTTAAAGCCAAGTCATTGTCATTAAACTTTGAAAAGACTCACTACATGCGGTTCAGAACATATAAGAGATTTCCTGTCAGCATTAAGTATGTAGAAGAGCACATAGAAGAGGTTGACAGTATTCTTTGATTACAGCTTGATAATAAATTCAGGTTGGAGGACCGCACCACAGAACTGCAGAAACGACTAAACAAATCTGTATTTTCATTAGGAGTGTTATCAGACTTACGAGACATAAAAATAAAAAAGCTTGCATACTTTTCTTACTTTCATTCCATAATATCATACGGTATAATATTTTGGGGTAACTCTTCATGTCAGTCAGTCAGTCAAAAGTCTTCAGAGTCCAAAAACGTGTAATACGTATTATATTCGGAGTAAATTCATGGACTTCCTGCAGAAGCCTCGTCAATGAACTGGGTGGATTAACTACTGCCCTAAAATAGTGAGTGAGGTAAATATAGGAAAGGTTGGAGAAATGCCAGCCGACTATATTATAATCCCATACTGCTTCAACAAGCCTTTCAGTATAACAATTGGAAGTAGGGAGCAGTGGGAGAAAATAGTTCGACACCGTATGGGGGATATTGTCTGGTTTACTGACGGGTCAAAATCGGACCAAGGCGTTGGGGCCGGGGTATACGGGGTGCAGCCAAGACTGGAGGGCGTCATCTCTCTAGGGAAACTGGCCTCAGTATTCCAGGCCGAAATCACTGCCATCAGGCATGTGTGGAGGAGAATTTCCGTAGGTGCTACAAAGATCATAGCATCTACATCTACTCAGACAGCCACGCAGCCCTGAGATCACTGGCAGCTCCTGCAACAAGGTCTAAAATTGTTGCAGAATGTCACAGGGTTCTGGTGGAGCTAGAGGAAAGCAATAGAGTAAACCTATTGTGGGTCCCTGGCCACTCGGGGATCAGTGGCAACGAACATGCCGACAGATTAGCCAGGATGGGGGCAGAGTCTCCATTTATTGGACCGGAACCTGTCCTGACAATCACCAAGGCGATGATTAAATTGGAGCTACGTAACTGGCTCAGAAGACAGCACGTAGAATATTGGACCAAAGTCCATCAACAAAAACATGGCTAGGTAATGATGTCAAAGCCTTGTTTTAAAAGAAACTCTGTAATCCTGGGTCTGAACAGGAGAGAGATTAGACTCATGGTTGGATTGCTGACAGGCCATGAGAACTTCAAAAAACACCTACATACAATGGGAATAACAAAAGAGGATCCTAAATGTAGGATCTGTGATGACGGTGATGAAACTGCATCACATCTAATCTTCGAATGCATTGCATTGGGGAGTAAAAGGCACAGAACATTTGGGACAACCAGACCCGAAGAAATTGTGTCTAATAAAGAACTGGTAAAGGGACTCCTTGCACTGTTTAAGGGCATTGGTTGACTTTCCTAGATATACAGGGAGCGATACCGCACAATAAACTTAGTTTCAGTGCAGGCAGTGGCGGGTTGGACCAAGACTGTTTTGGCTTCCCTGGAAAAATCAAATCAAAACTACTGCCTCTCAGTATATTTATTCCTTAATGAAATTTGTCATAAATAGTATATCCCTTTCCCAACAAACAGCTCAGTTCATACATACAATACTAGGAATAAAAATGATCTACACAAGGACTTAAAAGCATTTACTTTGGTTCAAAAAGGGGTCCACTACTCAGAAACACACATTTTCAATAATTTACCATCAAGTACAAAAAATGTAGCTACAAATAAAGATCTGTTTAAGAGGAACCTAAAAGACTTTCTAGTGGCCAACTCCTTCTATTCCATTAGTGATTTTCTAAATTGTACCAAATGATGCCTGTACTCATACTGTATTAGGATTATTATATTATAAGCTAAGAAAAAAATCTTTAAAATGTATGTATCTGTATTTATATTATTAGTATTATCTATTATTCAACTTGTAAATTTTGTTTCTTGACATGTTCAACATCCACGAGGATCTCCTCAACATGGATCTACGGAACGAAAAACAAATCTAATCTAATCTCATTTTGTGATAGGTACTTGTAGTCATAATCTGGATAAATATGATTAAGTGTGTTATCAATTATATCTTTTGGCGTAAAACATGCTAAGTTTGACTCATCGGGGTGAACAGTTGCAAAATAATTAACAGAGTATGCTGTAGGTTGCTTACTGATTGAAGTTACACTGTGGGTGAGTTGTGCATCATACGTTTTGTCATCCACTTCAAGTTTCTTAAAAGTGTCTACTTTAAACTGTTGCTTAATACTGTTGGGTTGGGGTACAGAAATAATTACAGTGTCAGTACCATCAAATCGAAGTATATGTGGTGTAAGCTGAGCCTTCACATCACTTTGTAAAGAAATGTGGTTATTTATTGTGTGGGTTTCAGTAATTTGATTAGGTCATTTACATTATTTAAAATAACAGAAATTGCAGATAGATGTTGGTCAATAACATCAGACTGTGGTACTTCAGATGTAGGGGGAAGATCAACATCAGTAGGCAAAAAGCACTGGTTACTCAGAACATAAGTGTTATTAGGTATGCTGTGATTATCCACTTTATCTAAAACAACATGTGAAGTTTGCAATTCACTAGTGCCACATTAAGTTATCAGTAGTAAAGTTTCATGTTCAGAAGGCAAAGCTTCATTGAAAATTGGCTATAGCAAATTTTCATAGACGCCAATGTCTCCTCAGGCTTGTGTAACGGTGAATGGCTTATGGGTACGGTTTGGTCAAGACGTACTGAATCATGTTCTTGAAGCAGCTGGGACAGATCAGGGAGAGAATCAACATATTTCGTTTATCCCTGTGTGCTATAGTAAGTCTTTCGATATATTGGAGGTATGTCAATGATGACACTTAAAATTATTTTAAATGTGACGAAGGTGTATAACTTCCGCTGGAGAAGGTGGGGAGGAGAACACTTTATGTTCGCCCTTTGAGAAAAGAAGATGATGTCTATGTACATCGAAACCGGTCGTCTTTTATAAATAAATATGAAATACCCCGATTTTGGTATTTAATTGTTAACAAAATGATATATTTACAAGATCGCTCCCTGCTATGAGCAAATTATACACCTTATTTTGAATTACTACTGCTTGCAGTACTTCGAATTATCAAATTAATGTAAACTTGGCCCTGTATCGTGATCTACTAGCAAGCAAAACAAAAATCCCCCCTTCATCGACCGAAGATTTCAATCTTTAAGGTGTACAAAAATCTAATTTTTTCGCCGAGTACCTTTTTTCAAATAGCATGATAAGTTTCAGAGCTGTTCTAACGCCTTCTTTTAGTCCAATACGCACTTTTTATAGCAAAATATCACGGTTTTTCGGCCGTATCTTGCAAACGTCTAAGATTTACGAAAACTGCAAAATGTCGTTTATAGATAAATGTCTACAGGATGTGTTGTAAATATTAGAACAATTTTCTATGGTTAGTTATTTAGATATTTGCCATTCACGGTGCTAAAACTGATAAAAATCGGGTTTTGTGATTTTGTGCAAAACTATGAAAAGTTTCAACCTCTGGATCTCGGTAACAGATAGCGATATCGAAAAAATTTTAAAAAGGCCTCGAAAATATCACTATAAAAACATATGGTAAAAATTTCGAAGATTTTCAATGAATAGAATGTATCGAAGTGATCATCCCCACAATTCTTTTTATTTTTTATTTAATTTAATTTATTTATTTATTTTTGTACCCAAAAATCATGTTTTTTTAAATATTTTCTCAGGAACCGCCCATGAATTAATGGTGCTTCTGTAATCCGTTTAAAGCCCACCATAGACTACACGTCATGTGCAAAAGCCAACGAATTTGCTCAATTTGGACGGGCTCCAGGAAGTGTATAACTTTGAAAATTGTGACGATGTACTGTATGATAGCTAGGTATACCCGTGCTTCTAATATGTACACAAATGATCACTAGGCCAAGATCTATCTAGAACACTTTACCCCTTCACTCTGGGATGAAAAGAACCCGAGATATTGCAAATTCGCTCGCGCCGTTTACGAACATATTAATACCGCGCACTGCATTGGTGTAGCTCTTGGAAACGAACCTGTGCCCAGACAACTTGTCTCTGTATCAGGATTGATATAACAACTATGGTAGGGTCTGCATGTCAGTAATTTCAAGGTGGCAAACAAGTTTCCTTTCTGTCCCTTATAGTATGGATACAGGTCTGGTATTCACGTTAAGAGATCAGACAGATTTAAGGTTTGCAACAGTTTTTGCTTGTAATTCTTACTACTGTACAGCTCAGAGTTAAACTATGGTAGCCAAGCCAAAATTGAAACTACTTAATTCTTTAAATAATTCTCAGTCTCTGTTGCAATATTTTTATTCTCCAATTACGCGTTTCGCGCTGTTAGCGCATCGTCAGACTGGAAAAAGACAAATGTTTTGTTACAGTCCGTGTACCTGGCGGGCAGCGAATCTAATGTGGCTAAGGTGAGAACTGTGGCTCAGTCTCCGCCCAAGTAAGTCTGCCTTTAAAAATTTGCTTACCTTAGCCACATAAGATTCGCTGCCCGACAGGTACACGGACTGTAACAAACCATTTGTCTTTTTCCAGTCTGACGATGCGCTAACAGCGCGAAACGCGTAATTGGAGAATAAAAATATTGCAACAGGGACTGAGAATTATTTAATTATTCAACACTGTTGCTGCACCAGCCACCACCACCACCATCATGGAATGGAATGAGACTTAATTCTTTGTTTGTTTAAAATTTTGCTTATGTACTTCATGAGTTAGTCGGCAATAAATTGTATCACAAGGAAGCCCACTGTTTAAATTTACACCTCCTGCATACCACTCAAAATATGGAAAATTTTAATCGACAAATACGTTTAGTTTTAGTAAATGCTGTTGTCCATCGGATCATACCCGCCCCTTATTTTGCTGCTGCTCTTTCAATATTTATGTTATCCTTGCTTGCTAGTAGATCACGATACAGGACCAAGTTTACATTAATTTGATAATTCGCAGTGCTGCAAGCAGTAGTAATTCAAAATAAGGTGTATAATTTGCTCATAGGAGGGAGCGATCTTGTAAATATATCATTTTGTTATCAATTAAATGCCAAAATCGAGATATTTCATACTTATTTATAAAAGATGATCGGTTTCGATGTTCATAGACGTCATCTTCTGGTCTCAAAGGGCGAACATAAAATGTTCTCCTCCCCACCCCTCCAGCGGAAGTTATACACCTTCGTCACATTTAAAAGAATTCTAATTATCGTCACTGACATACCTCCAATATATCGAAAGACTTACTATAGCACACAGGAACAAACGAAATCCGTTGATTCTCTCCCTGATCTGTCCCAACTGCTTCAAGAACACGATTCTGTAAGGTTAATATGCAACATCCTGTTTAGTGAACTATTGCAACATATTTTAAACAGTTTGCAGAGGTAAAACACACTGCGCAGACTTCTCATATGGTTGGTTTGGATTTTAGGTAACACATAGCTGCGTATGAAATGTAGATAACATATCGACATTTTATTTAAAGTTTAGAGCAGAATGATATGTGATTTTTGAGATATCAATCCGTGACTGATGGCACGTGACAGTAATAGGTTCGAAAACCCTATTTATTATTGTGATGTAACGTATCTTGAGGAATAGGAAATGTTCAAATGTTTGTTAAGCTTATGGGACTTAATTATGGGGTCATCAGCCCATAAACTTACAAACTACTTATCAACTACCTTATACTAAGGACGGCACAAATATCCATGTCCGAGGGGGGATTCGAACCCCCGACCATAGTGGCCGTGCAGACCGTGACTGAAGCGCCTCAGTCCCCTCGGCCACCGCGGCCGGCTGAGGAATAGGAAATGACTAAAATGTTATGTGTATGTTGTTTAGGTGTTTATCTGGAAAATCCGTTTCCCGGTTTTGGAAATGTGTATTCGTTATCGTGATACGCTACTAAAATCATAATTTTGGTATCAAAAGATCCAACAGCGTGCATTGGCAGATCTACATTCTATTCATAAAAAATTGTCCAAATTTTACTCACAATTGATTTCATGTTATGCAAGCAGTATACTCTGATGTAACAGGAAAAAGACGGGAACCAGCTAAAAAACGCTCCTGCCGGAGCTCAGGAAAGGCGAATATGTTCTCTGACACAAAAGTGTGGAACCAGCTGCCTCAATCCTCATTCCGAATTCCTCACCAAAAATTGTGGCATGCGACCATATTCGTGCTTTTTTCGGCTGAATGTGAGTAGGACAGTGCAACAGACAGAGAGAGCCATATATGATGGAACAGAGAAAGTGTCGGTTGTGGAGAAAGGCGTATCCATGAAAAGAGTAGTGGGAAGCGAATAGAGATGTCGGAACTCAGGAACAGTAGCAACAACAAACTAAGACAGATGCAGATAGTAGCAATTGTAGCAAAAGATACAACAGTGGGAAACTGAGACGAATGGAGACCATACATAAAGCATGAGCGTGCGGCTCTCCAATACTATAGCACGAAACATATTGTCCAATTTTTCCCATCCCTAGTACCCGCGTGCTAAAATTTTTCTATCTACAGGTTAAACCCCAAGCAAACTATCCTCATGGACATATGTGTAAATGAGACAATCGTGACTGAAGACAATGAAAACCGACTTTAAGTGAGAAAGAAAGGATACTGGCAACAGGACAGGAAGTGAATGGGACAAAGTCAGTGGGGCAGAGAGACGATGAAAGTGGCAGAAACAGATAGCGGTGAGGAATCGCGAGGAAAAGGGATGACGACATTGAAAGTTTGACACAGACAGAAAGTGGCAGTGCGAGAGACAGCCAACAAACGGACAGAGACATATATAGACACTGACCGTGAGACGACATTACTGACTGTGACGGCTGAACTGGGCAAAAGTATTTACAAACTTATGCGCTAAAAGTGCGCGAATGTGTTCGCATGGCAAACTTTTTGGTGAGGAAGTCGGAATGAGGATTGAGGCAACTGGTTCCACACTTTTGTGTCAGAGAACATATTCGCCTTTCCTGTGCTCCGGCAGGAGCATTTTTCAGTTGGTTTAAATATATTTCGCGCTGTGGACACCGTTATTGAAACTGGCGTTGTTATTTATGACAAAATTCTCGTTCTTTACGAACATACTTTAGTTATTTTAATAAAGATTGTTATTTCTTACAAAATGAAGAAGCAAGGTACCCTCATTACCGCACATAAACTGCACTGCTCAACACGTGGATGAAATTTCTAAGTGCAAAACCTATTCCAGAAATATTGATAAAATCATCTGTCTTTCCCGTCACACTCCAGTTAAACGACTAAATATTGGCATGGCCTCCAAAATATATGGACAAAGTGACCAAATAATAGTACTTCATCTTCATCATCTTCATCTGGTCATCACGTGGATGAAGTTTCTAAGTACAATACCAATTACAGAAACAGTGATAAAATCACTGGTCTTTCCGATCATACCCTAGTTAAATGAATTAATAATGGTATTCATTCCAAAATATATGAGTAAAGAGGCCAAATAATAGTATAAACCTGCATTGCTCAACACGTGGATGAAATTTCGTAGTGGAAAACCAATTTCAGAAACGATAAAATCTTCGGTCTTTCCCGTCACACCCAAGTAAAATGACTAAATATTGGTATTCCCTCAAAGAAATATGAACAAAGTGGCCAAATAATAGTACTTCATTTACGTTGCTCAAAACGTGGCTGAAATTGCAAGACACAAAGTGCCACATTTAAATTGCAAATAAATAAATTCCGAATCGTCGATCAAATAGATTAATCCACTGACATGAAGGAGGTAAGTTGAGCACTATTTCAATGAGGAAGCACACACTAGAATAGTCAAGAAATAGCTGCAAGTGACAACCGCTATGCCCTTGTCGAGAGGCAAACATAGTCAGCTAACTAATTACTGTTAGTTTTGGGGAACTGAGTATTACGCGAGCAGCAACAAATGAATCTGGAGTGCCGAGGCTACTGATTATTAAATACTCCATACTTAACCAACTAAGGAGCCAGACTCCTACATGTAACTCGACTGCCTTTCCACTGCCACCTCCCACGCTATCTCGGCGACCGCCTTCCACGTTCTGCTATCTCCCTTGTCCTCACGCGAAACTGAACCAAATTTCGCGCCAAGCGTCGCCATTGGCTGTGGGCCTCCCTGCCAAAGATCGGCACCCAAGGCGCACCTGAAGAACCAGCTATAGTCGGTCACCGACTTTTAGCTGCCCGTATCCTCAGACAACCTACGTCTACAAGCTCCACTCCAGTTCTTTGAAACTTACCACCACCTCAGTATAATACAGCATGCTCTGCTCTCATACTAGGAAAGGTTGGGAAGGAAGAAGAAGTATTGAGTAAAAAAAATAATAATAATAATAATAAAAAAAAATAAAAAAAAGAGAGAGAAGAGAGAGAGAGAGAGAGACTTTCGGAGAAATAAATAAAACACATTCCATACCTGATGTCTAGGATGATTGAACACGTCAAAGCAATGCCCAGCAGAGCCGACTGATCACATGAATAGGCGCCACTTGAATGGCAACTGATCTAAACTTGATTTTAGATTTTTAAAACTAATAAAAAGCGCGAAGCGGGACGACTCGATCGATTTCACGGATCCTTTTTTTGTTGTTTTCGTTATTCTCAGAAAAAGGATTTATGAAATAAAACTGGAATATTTGGCAACAACAAAGTGCGTTTTTCAATGTGACCCTGCGTTTCTATTGCATATAAATCTATAGTTGTGTTCCGATATTGATGAAATTTTTCACACTCTACCTCAAAAAACAGAGTAATGTCACTGTATAAGATTTCGTTCGGTGCATGGTGGAGGGCACTTAACTTACGAACTTTGACAAAATACATAGTTTCGCTCCAATCTTCAGGAATTTTTGCACACATGACCTTTAAACGAAGAGGATTATCCCTGGGTACATAAATGTTGCTATGGTATATGACAGAGGGTTGTTGTTTGTTGTTGTTGTGGTCATCAGTCCGCAGACTGGCTTTATGCAGCTCTCCACGCTACCCTGTCCTGTGCAAGTCTCTTCATCTGAGAATACGTTCGGCAACCTACATCCTTTTCAATCTGCTTACTATATTCGTCCCTCGGTCTCCCTCTACGATTTTTACCCCACACGCTTCCTTCTAATGCTAATTTGACGATTCCTTGATGTCTCTGAATGTGTCCAACCAATCTATCCCTTCTCTTAGTCAGAATATTCCAGAAACTCCTTTTCTCCCCGATTCGGTTAAGCACCTCCTCATTAGTTACGTGGTCTACCCATCAAATTTTCATCACTCGTCTGTAGCACCACATTTCAAAAGCTTCTATCATCTTTTTACCTGAACTCCTTATCGTCCACGTTTCACTCCCATACAATGCTACACTCCAGAGAAATGCCTTCAGAAATGACTTCCTAACATTTACATTAATATTGGATGTTAACAAGTTTCGCTTATTTAGAAACGCTTGCCTTCCCATAGCCATTCTGCATTTTATATCTCCTTTACTTCGGCTATCCGAAGTTATCTTGGTACCCAAATAACAAAATTCATATACTACTTTTATTGTCTCATTACCTAATCTAATTCCTTCAGCATGGACTGATTTTCTGACATTGCATTCCGTTAGCTTCGTTTTACTCTTGTTAATGTTCATCTTATATCTTCCTTTCAAGACACTGTCCATCCTATTCAATTGCTCTTCCAGACCTTTTGCGGTCTCTGACAGAATTACTACGTCATCGGGAAACCGAAATGTTTTTATTTCTTCTCCCTGCACTTTAATGCCCTCTCCAAATTTCTCCTTCCATTCCTTCACTGTATGCTCAATGTACAGATTGAACAACATTGGGGAAAGGCTATAACCCCGTCTTACTCCCTCCCCAACCTCTGCGTCCCTTTCTTGCCTTTCTCGAGGTCGGATTCCACAAGTTTTTCCATCCGTCTGTAAATAATTCGTGTTAGTATTTTGCTCCTATGACTTATTGAACTAATAGTTCTGTAATTTTCACACTTGTTTGCACTTGCTTTCTTTGGAATTGGAATTAGAATATTCTTCTTGAAGTTGGAGGGTATCTCCCTGTCTCATACTTCTTGACACGGATAAAATACCTAATCCGCTGTGGTTACCGTAAATATGGAACACAGTGTTATTTACGTTTCCTCGCCGTTCCTCCCACAGACTCTTTCGCAGCGTTCTCTGAGAGCGGCATTAAATCTTGAGAGCCGACTCCATATCTTTGCTGACAAAAACCTGACGGGAACATCTGTCTCCTCCGCTGAGCGGCACGTCGCGGGCGCTTGTGTAGCGAATGCGTTTTCTCTGCGGGCTTACCGCGGTCCACGCCTGTCATCAGCTAGAGAGGCTGGCATCCATTTTGAACTGAGAAACGTAGCCCGCCTGTCGTCGCCGCACTATCAAGATAATGTGGTACCTCACCTTAAACGCAGAAACTTTATTCAGAGTTCACTAGCGCATCCAACGCATATTTTAAATGCGAAAGTTTGTATGTTTGATACTGCATAACGCTGAAACTACAGCACGGATTTGGATGAAATAGCACGTGGAGATCGCTCATGTCATGAATTAAGAGAAAAAAAACATCACAGACTTAAGGGGAATCTAATATGTCAGCAGAGAAGACTACTTTCGAATGTTCGTTATACCCGTGCGGTTGGAGTCGTAATGTCATGAAGTAGAGCAGTGTCGTAGGCATTTTCGGGTCCTTTTACAGTTACATTTTTGTCGCTTTGGCCCACTTTAGGTTACGGTAGGAACACTAAAAGTGGGCCTTTGCGATCGTCTTTTGACAGCTCGAAATTTAAATGAAAATAACGGCTTAACCATTCATCTGACACGAAAATTGAATAACCGAATTTGTAGAGGAGAAAATTCTCTACAACTCTGCTCTATGACGCTGCAGGTCAGTGGTTCGGAACCCGCCACAAACTATTTTTTTTTTCCTAAAAGGGTTTCAAACAATCTTATTAATTAATTTTTTATTATTTAGATTACTATTTTGGTCCAAAATGTTTGCAAAAGCTTACAAAAATACAAATCTGAAGTGGGAATTAAAACACGTCAGTGCGATTATTTCTTACTTTCGCGTTTTCAAAAGATTCTGGTATACCACCAATAAGTTGTTTTTTCTTTCCTTTTGTTGTTATTTCAGTGGCCTCACGGGCAGACTTGCAGCAGCTTAGTACGTCACTTTCCAGCCAGAAAGTTACATGCATTTGAGAATTGACAAAATAAACGCAGAATTTAATATATAATGCTGATGAAATTGGTGGATAAAATACATGAATTCGATGATTTTGAAATACACTACTTAGTATTATTTAACAATGGCGTATCAACTTGGGGGGGAGGGCAGGAGGAGCATTCGCCCCCCCCCCCCACCCACTTGAGACTTTGGAGGGGCAACGCACGGTTTCTGCCCCCCCCCCCACCCAGTATTTTTGATGGCAGCCATTTTTCTTTTGATTGAAGCATATTCAGTAACAACTACTACATTCTGTTCTCTCGTTTCTTCTGTGACTGCTAACAGGAGACAACATCTGTACTGATGGGACACTCAAGGTCGCTATTTTTAGAAAACGGTAACTGGAACACCTCAGTTAAATGAAAATCGAGGATACTAAGTAAGTTGGATTTCTTGCCCCCTTCCTCCCCCCTCCCACCTCTAAGGAAATAGTTGGTACGCCACTGGCCATGGATTAAGATATGATAGGAAGAATAGCTGTCAAGACGGATGGCGTCATTCGACAGGAAAAGCTGACGGAAGATACCCTCAGAGGATGTAGAGAATGTAGAGGTGGAGGGAGGGAGAGATAACTTGGTAACGGCGTTGCAGAGGCCCGGGACGCAATAGGTGTTGGGATTCTAGCTTGCGGGAAATGTAGAGAACGCGGATATGTTCCAGGAATTTGAGTTAGTGGGGGAAAGGAACGATAGCATACTGCCAATATGGTTTACACTGACATTTAATTATAACATATCTCGGCATTAGCGTTTGCGCAGCGCTCATTTTCATTTATTGTAACAAATGAAGGATGTACGTACATACATTGGAAGACTTGAAATGAAAAATGCTCTAAGTGCCATAAAAACCGATGTTTTCTATTAAATGCGAACTACATACCAAACTCTATCAGTGTAAAATGCGTAAACTGCCACGTGTAAAGAGTGCAAACTGCAACGAGTGTAAAATGTAGTAGCAGATATAATCAACAGATGGCGGGCTGCGTAACAGCCGCTGCAGTTAACTCTGAAATGCTCTGTTTCCGGAGCCTTTCTCCTCATTGTTACCCTCGTGCAATGCTATATTTCTTTTTCAAATTCTCGGTATCGTCACTTACAGCCTTTTCTATTTCAATACTTCTATTTACGAATGCAGAAATATTAGCTTATGATAAAAATCATCACTTAACTTCGTAACAATACGAGTATAACGTATACTCGTGATAATATTTCTCCACCCATATAATGTGTACTCCATTGTGATATTATCCGGGTTCTTAAACATTGTTTTCCACTTACTTTTCCATAACGGGCATTGGACTGCCACGTTCAACTATACATGATCAATCATGGCTGCTCACGTTTGTTGAGAGCCAGAAATCTCTACATACACTCGGAGAACAAGAAGTGTCGGAACGTTATTTACGGTGAGGCATTGCAATAGTTTTTTGGCTCTCCATATATTCCAAGATAAATACGGTATGTTTCGTGCTTGCTATGTCGGAAACAATCGTCCACAAATTTACGCCCTTCATGGCACTTGCAACTCGATCGCTTACAAAGTTTTGTCTTAACTAAACGAATACGATTCGAGAAATTGGTGTTCTTCCACCATTTTGCTAGACCGTAATTCCTTGCGCCGCTAAACGTCCATAACTTCTGTGAGGGCTCATACGCGTATGTTTCGGCATTAATGTTTCTTTGCAATCGACTACTCAATCGCAGGTAACACCGCGAGGCGCAGCTATTAAGTAAATAATATTTTCGAATGAAACACAAGACAATTATGGAACATTCGAAAATGTTTTTATTATTCAATAAACTGCTTCTCTTCTGTTACGCAATAGTTAAGTACTGACTACACAGCTATAAATATATAACTATGAAAATTTAAGGTTAAGGATCAAGTACCTAGTTAAATATAAATATAAGAATCCATGCAAAAAACCATGACTTACTAAAGGAATAACAATATATCGTAACCAAAAACAGGGAACTATATCTACCTCCAAGAAAGAGAAATAATCCAGAACGATAAAATATTATAACTGCAGTGCTACATTAAGAAAAGTATTTAAAAAATACAGAAGCATATGCATAATGTCTGAGATTGGTTCCTCTGATAATAAAATGAAAACAATAGGTTTTCAAAAATGCATACATATCTTCACTGATGAAATATTAAATGCTTTGATTAACTGGACATCACCCATTGAGATTTTTTGTGATTTCTCAGAGATTGGAAGAGTGTAAGAAGTTGAAATAAGCAGATCACGTGATACAGAAGGAACAGTTAATTCTTCTAATTGGGGAGTTATCGAAACTGGGGTCCACAAGGTTCAGTCTTCGGTCCTTTGCTGTTCTTAATATATACTAATGACTTGCCATTCTATAATCACGAATATAGTAAGATAGTTCTGTTTGCTAACAATACAAGTATAGCTATCAAGCCTGACACACAGGAGTTAACTGATGAAATTGCAAATGATGTCTTACAGAAAATTATTAAGTGATTCTCTACAGTTGGATTCTCATTAAACTTTGATAAAATCCAGTATCTACAGTAAATGGCGTGACGCCGTTGATAAATTTAGACTTTGAACATAAAACTGTAGCTGCGGTAGCATATTCAAAATTTTTAGGTGTTTGCATTCATGAGGGATTGAATTGGAAGAAACACATTGAAAATCTGCTGAAACGTTTGAGTTCAGCTACTTAGGCTATCAAGGTAATTGCAAAATTTGATGATATACATCTCAGTAAATTAGCTCACTATGCCTATTTTCATTCGCTGCTTTAATATGGGATCTTATTCTGGGGCAATTCAACATTGATTAAACAAATATTCATTGCACAATAGCGTGTAATCAGAATAGCTGCTGGAGCCCACCCAAGATCATCATGAAGACATTTATTTAAGGGTATAGGGACCTTCACTGTAGCTTCACAATACTGTATATATATTCACTCATGAAATTTGTTGTTAACAGTCCAACCCAATTCAGAAGTAACAGCAGTGTGCATAGCTACAACACTAGGAGAAAGGGTGATATTCACTATTCAAGGTTAAATCTAATTTTGGTACAGAAAGGGGTAAAATAAGTCTGTGGTCACTTACCAAGTAGCATCAAAAGTCTGACAGATAGCCAACTGGTATATAAAAAGAAATTAAAGGAATTTCTGAATGGCAACTCCTTCTACAGTTTAGCTGAATTTTTAGATAAACTTACAAAATTCATATTTAAAAAATTGTTTAGAAAAGAAAATTATAAATCTTTAAAATATTGTCATGTATAGACACCATTTACTAAACTGACACATTCCACATCATTACGAATTGTCATATATATGATCAACGGAACAAGTATTAATCTAATCTGTGGCAGAGGAGAATTGTTTTTAGTTTCTAATAAGAATGCTACTGAATGGTCACACACAATTCCCAAACTTACCACTTCTGGTTATAGAATTCACTCACAACCCCATCTAGATCTCCCCTGCTTATTTGACACATGTCACTAGAAAAGTTTCATATCCCAGTTAAAAATCTCTTTCAGTTTTATACCCCAGTTACAAAATTAATTTATATAATCGCAACTGTTTAGTAACTTGGTTAACATCGACTGTAATTTCTTATTTTGTTTGCAACTGATTATTTTGTTGTGATCATTTAAGCCAGTAACCACAATTCAATCAGTTAAAAATTATATAATCAGAGATGTTACATTAAGCTCAATCTCACTCTCATAAGTTTCAAATATTTGATCTACTTAAGATAAGACTATTTGTTCAGGCGATTTTGATGAAACAGGTCAACAATGCTTATTATTTTAATTTATATTGTTTCTTAAGACAAGTGTTTAATTTGTTATATTTAATGTGTCACATTTTATTTATGTTCAACAATTTTATGCAGCAATTTCAATGTGAATAATTCCACTCTGTTTACTTCTCAGACTGCAACATTTTTTTTTTTTTTTTTTTTTTTTTTTTTAATGAACCGAGATACTCTTTATACATCAGTTAAACTATCATGGCTATATCTTTATATCTTTGCAATCAGTACCTGTTGGGTGATGTAACAACCAAACAATGGTTTGTCGAAAAATAATAATAATAATAATCACTGGCGATCACTTGAGCAATCTAAGATTTCAACAAGTTTCTCTGTCACAATTTTTCGCTGTAAGTGTGTAACAATAACAAAAAGAGTAGAATATTACACAGTTGTCTTGTATTTCATGCAAATTCAATAAAATATTCTACCAAGAACAGACGGAAAAATCCGTTAATGCAAATAACATTCTTCATTGTTTGCCGGCCGCGGTGGCCGAGGAGACTGAGGCGCTCCAGTCACGGTCTGCACGGCCACTACGGTCGGGGGTTAGAATCCTCCCTCGGGCATGGATATTTGTGCCGTCTTTAGTATGAGGTAGTTGATAAGTAGTTTGTAAGTTTAGGGACTGATGACCCCGTAGTTAAGTCCCATAAGCTTAACAAACATTTGAACATTTCTTCATTGTTTATAACTACAATTTTCTCTTGGCTCATATTCACATTATCAATGCATTACATTTATGTGTTACTGGAACAAAATTAATCGATTATCGTCTTAACTAAAAGATTAATTACACAAACATTAACAAAAAATTAACAAAAATTAAAAACATATTATGTCAAAAGTAAAACCGTGACCACCATGATAAAAACGTTATTGTTGAATAGTCTGACAATGAGCCTCTTTAGTTCGATGTCACAACTTCAGTATTTGCTAAAGATCACTTTGATACTGTTGTGTTAACAGTTATGACAGGAACAATATTAGCTGCTAACGACTCGGCATGAGCGTCAGTAGGTCCAGGAGGTACAGTGATAAACATTCTGTAGTATTTAAGTATCACATTTTCCTTAATGGAGATGGTCGACAGCCAATAAATGTTCCAAAAATATTAACTTTCACCATGCACTCAAAGGTTTCGAGGCGTCGAAAAATCACATACGTATAATAGATTGCTGGAAACAATTAGGGGATCGGGTGAATCATGCACAATATATTTATGGTAACGTAGTTTATTCAGACATTGGTTACCATTTTAATTTGTGTGTGATATAGTGCAATAATTTGGTCTACCAACTCTTTGATTACGGTTTAACATGACGTTTACTTAGAGCGAAGCACCATGGTCCTACCATAATAGTGAAAAAGTCATTCTCGTTGCCCTCTAATGTATACCACCTCGGACGGCCAGTACTGTTGCAGACCTGCATGGCTCGGACAGTATGAGGTTATGAATAAACTGACGAGGGATATTTGGGATTTCTTCCGTGAGTACAGTATCCAGCTCTGAAAACGTTGTTGGAGGAGCTGGTCTGGCTGCATTGCGTCTGCCAAGTGCATCCTTGACATGCTGAGTCTGGTTTAAGTCCGGTGAACAAGCTGATCACTCCAATTGTTAACTTCCCTCAGCTTAAAACATGTTGTCTACCAGTGCAGCGCTGTTAGTACGAGTGTTATTATCCATGAGAAGCAACCCATCTCCTGTGGAGCTAACGTACGGCAAAACAATAGGTAGAAGGATGTCGTCTCTATACCTCTGAACAGTCAAAGCGCCATTCTGAACGACATAGATGTCCATACGTCCGCCAATATTGAGTCCTGTTCACATCATTCGTCCACCACCATGATACAGTGATGTTTCTTGCACATAAGCAGCATTCTTCCGTGTTCCACTTTCTGTTGACGCGAGGGAACCACAATCGCCCGGCTGAACACAA
The DNA here is from genome assembly GCA_026315105.1 of Locusta migratoria. Lineage (NCBI taxonomy): Eukaryota > Metazoa > Arthropoda > Insecta > Orthoptera > Acrididae > Locusta > Locusta migratoria. The sequence continues at coordinate 486,962,862 of CM048746.1, read as the reverse complement.
AATCTTGTCTAATTTGTGAACAGAACCCGGTGCCATTCGTTACGACTCCGATCCTGATGTTCCTCTGCCCAGTTTCTGCGGGCTAAACGGTGTCGCGTTTTTAATGGGGCCCAAACCATTGGCCACATTTCTGAAGGTGATTTAGGACGTCCGAAATAATAGACACCACACCAATATAATAAGTATTTAAACGCGAAGACGGCGTTAGCTTCATGGAGAGTGTAAGAGGGCATGGACGATAGGGGCGCTACAAACATAGCGTGCGACTTGTGAGAATTTGAGACGGACGGGAGGCGAGCACGAGTGGCCAAGTGGTTAAGGCGACCGCTGGCCCGAAGCGGGATACCCGGGTTCGATTCCCAGTCCGGCTCACATTTTCACTTTGTCATTGCTTAATATCAATGCCCAAATGCAGCCACTGCCAATCCTTTCTTTCGTATTCTTCGTCCTTCCCTTCCTTTACCAAGCATTTGCAAAAAAATAATATCAATCATCCTTCTAGATGCACACCTCACAAGATTGGATGAAAGTAATACACGGAATCATTGTTCACAGAGTTGGTATTGAAGTGTTGCTTCAAAAAATGGACGTAGCATGGAGGTCGCATCTCAAGTTTTATTAATTTTCAGGCACTTCGGATGCAAGTTCATCATTGAAAATTTGGGAACTTATTGTCCATGAGTTGCCGTCTGGGGGTTCACGTCCCTCCTCGGAAATGGGTGTTTGTGTTATCCTTAGGTTAGTTTAATTTAGTTTACGTAGTTTGTAAGATACGGTCTAATAACCCAGCAGTTGAGTCCGATAGATTTACAAATATTTGAACTTTGTTTTTCCGTGAGTTGTGCTAACAAATCAAAAATAGATTGAAAAGTGATTTTTGGTCAATTTCCTGAACGTCCCCCTATACCAACAAATTCAACCATACCGGTATATGAAAAAGTTACATCTCGAAATTAGATATAAGTACCCCTATATATCGGTTTGCAAGCGCAGTATTACAGTGCAACCATAAAAGACGGACTCCTGAAAGATGTAACGCGGAGTTGCGAGAAGGTATTTCTGTTTCATTTGTTTCTTTGTTTTCTTTCGTATCTCATTTGATTGTATGGTTTTGGATATTACGTGTTATATCTTCTTTTGTAAGTAACTTCATTATGGTTCAATTTTTTATTAAATATTACACATAAAATTTTACCGTTTCAAAAATTTCGAAGTGAGGGAAGGATTTAGAAATACATCAAAGTGTTTAAAGATGTGACTGCCCAGTACTAAAATACAGTACCAAACGTAGAATTTATACAAAACTTTGTATGTAGAACAACCACAGATGAAAGATTTCATATTTCAAAGAACAGGTCCGCTGTGGCTGTTAAATTCCTTTATTGAAGGACACATTACCGGTTGCGCGATATAAAATTGCATCCTCAGAGGTTATCTGTTTACAAATGAGTAAGAACTGTCAGAATTTCAGCCTTGTTAACATTAATGTAAAGTCGTAATGGTCCTAGCGGTGGCCTAGGCGCCGTAAGAGTAATGTTTGATTATTATTACATTTCTATATAATTAACCAAAACGTTTCTGTGATTTTTGCGTTCTAAGCATTAGTAAAATATTGAGAGACATAAATTATCAAGAAATGAATGTAATTAGTGATGAAACAATAACTTATTCATGAGGAAATACAAATGTGTGTATATTTTGCAGCCTACTCCGCTGAAAGGAAGTGAATATAAACAGACGAGAAACATTAATTCCTGTTGTGGTCTGTTCTTGTATGACAGTTACTTTGACATCTACGCGTATAATTTTGCTTATAAAACGAAAGTCTTCAAGATTCTTGCCGTTTGTTCAAAAAATGTTCAAATGTTTGTAAATTTATCGTACTCAACTGCGTGGTGATTACTGTCCATTTCAAAATGATTGACCCCTGACATTTTCTGGTCACATCGTACGACGAACATCAATGTCTTATACCTCGCCGGGATCGCTGAAATGTCTACTTTTATTTGGTATATGAATATTACGTTTTATTTGAGAAGGGGACGACATACGCGGTAATATTTGAGAGAAAGTGTGCATTTTCTGGCTTATTTCGGCGAATGTCAAATTTAATGATGCACAGTAATCAGACCGTAATTACGAGAAAGTTTTCCTTTGCACAGTTTAACGATCATACCTTGTTCTATTTACAGAAGGAGTTTCGTTATTTTATGGTTAGTCGTTTTGTCCTAATAATGGTAGGCGTAGACTGCTGCAGTCGCCTAATGATGATACGTATTAACAAGACGAAAAGTGCAAATGCAAGCTCTCTCCTTGTCTTTCACAGCTATTATATACATAACTTCATGTTGTCTATCTCAAACAAAAAATGGTATTTCAGAATTTTCTGTCTGCATATCTATCGGTTAAATTAGTATATTATTGACCCATGACCCCATGCCGGTATGGCGCCAGGGGTAGCGTCACCGACTGTGGTGCTGAAAATCGCCGGTTCAATCCCACCCACCGGCAAAAATTTATTTCTTTGTAATTAACAATTCCAGAAGGTTCTACATGTTTATTACGTTCACTTGTAATTTCTACGTGTTCCTTATGTTAACTATTCTTCTAGTTCCTAGTACTTTCTGTCAGTGTATAAATATCAGAGCACTCTGCCCGAGAGGCAGTCAGTGCTGCGTGTACGTTTCAGTTCGCAATGAACCTGCTTTCAGTATAAGTGCTGTGTTCAGTTGACAACCCTGCCTTCGAAGTCAAGCCTGCTCCCATTTCAACACGACATTGTTTGGTGGAGGCGCCGGGTATCCTGTGCAACAGCTTCATCACCGTGGCTTTGATTAGGCACCGTAAAAGCCGTCGCTTACACAGACTAGAACCGGAATACAAGGGATATACCGAGTACATCCTTCCGAAACTCCGTATATCAGAAGACCCGTGGACACGAAACCAGCGGTAAGCCAGCTGCACATCAGACAACCGTCGGTGTTGTCTGGAGACGTCAAGTTTTACTGATACGAGACAAAAGAAAGAGCTTTCTGGGCACATAAGAAGGTTCTAATTTTCGCACCAGTTCTAGCCCATTATGACGAGAATGCGGAAACGGAACTTCACAAAAACGCCAGTGGTAATGGGATTGGTGCAGTGTTTGTGCAAGTTCATGAAGGTGCTAGAAAGGTGATAGCCTATGCATCAAGAGTACTCTCAAAGTCCGAGATAAACTACTCTACAACTGGAAAAGAATGTCTCGCAGTTATCTAGGCTAACAACAAGTTCCGGCCGTATTTATTCAGCAAACCATTCAGCGTCGTGACAGATCACCAAGCTGACTAGCTTGAAGGATCCATCAGGTCGACTAGCACAGTGGTATTCAAGAACGGGCGCAAAGGCAAGGTTGCCGACTGCCTTTCGAGGAATCCATTAGTGGAACACAACAGCATGAATGAAATTTCAGCCCTCACTGAATTAGGTGACGTTACAGCTGAACAGAGGGAAGATCCAGCACTATTAAAAACCATAGAGGCTTTGGAGAAAGGAGAACCGACCAATGGAGAGTTCCAACTTACAAATGGCACTTTGTATAAGAGCAACTACGATCCACAAGGCCCCAAATGGCTACTGGTCGTTCCAGCTCATCTCCAGCCAGGTATTATCATGTATTGCCACGATGCCCCAATATCCGGTCATTTGGAAGGCCCTAGACAGAATCAGAAGCAGGTATTAATGGAAAGTTCTCTACCAATCTGTCAAGCACTATGTGAGCCACTGTAAAGAGTGCCAGCGACGAAACCATGTGCCGCAATTACCTCCAGGACATCTCGTACCGATTCCGCCGGCAGCAGCTCCATTCCAAAGAGTTGGGATTGATATTTTAGGTTAGTCGACAACCGGTAACCGATGGATAATAGTTTGCACTGACTACGCTGTCACAAAACCTGTGCCGCCGGCCGCGGTGGCCGAGGGGACTGAGGCGGTCCAGTCACGGTCTGCATGGCCACTACGGTCGGGGGTTCGAATCCCCCCTCGGGCATGGATATTTGTGTCGTCCTTAGTCTTAGCTAGTTCATAAGTAGTTAGCAAGTTTAGGGAATGATGACCCCGTAGTTAAGTCGCATAAGCTATACAAACATTTTCAAACAAAACCTGTGCCTACTGCAGAAGCTCCAGAGATCGCAAAATTCCTTGTAGAAGACATAATTTTGAAGCACGGAGTACCACGTGTGATGATATCTGATCGTGAAAAAGTATTCCAGTCAAAACTAGTATCAGAGGTAATGTCACGTTGCGACCTTGTCCACAGAATGACAACTGCATACCATCCTCAGACAAATGCTCTTACAGAACGTTTTAAAAAGTCGTTAGCAGATATGCTGGCGATGTACGTCGATTTTGAGCAGTTGACAACTATGCCTTCGAAGGCAAGCCTACTTCCATTTCAACGCGACAATATTATCGCTTTCCGCTCCGATATAATGCATTTTAAGAGTGCTCGATCTTATTTTCCTACACTGGGAAATACTAAAAGCCGACCGCGGTGGCCGAGGGGACGGTCTGCACGGCCACTACGGTCCGGGATTCGAATCCCCCCTCGGGCATGGATATTTGTGCCGTCCTTAGTCTTAGTTAGTTCATAAGTAGTTTGTAAGTTTTGGGACTGATGACCCCGTAGTTAAGTCCCATAGACTATACAAACATTTGCACATTTGAAACACCAAAAACATCATTCTGTAGATACTTCTAGGGACACTGTATCACAGAAAATTGAAAAAAAATGCCGATACTATCTCTAGTGAAACAACAGAAGCAGACTCAATATAGGTAACTGAATATCTGCAATGAGTCAATAGTACGGCCCCCCTCGCTTTCTCACGTCACATCCCATAACCATTTATAGGATTGTGAATAGCCAATAACACACAGCAAAGGAGGAGGTGCTGTAGCCATATTAAAACATACCTTGCAGCACATGTCTAAAACCAGAACCATGACTAACAAAAAGCTATCAAATACTGTTTAAAAAATTTACCGCTTATCGGATTCGATCTTACATCCTTCAGATTATTAATTCACTATGCAACCACTATACCATGTGGGAATTTCACAGGCAGTAGTACCATTACTGAATTTGATCAATGCTTTTCTTGCTTTGTGCACACGTGGTGGGAGGGGGGAGGCAGAAAATATTTACTTCACATAGGCAGGAATAATTCGTCGGTTTCCATATGTCGCCTTTAAGGCTCCCGCTTTCTTAGTTAACTTTTACCACCCACTTTTCCCGTATTTCCTCATTCCTTGCGAACACAAGCATCAGATAACAATCTTCACTTTGGTTTCTACAGCTAACAGAGGAAGAGAAACAACGATCCATTTCTCTTGATTGCGCTTCATGATTATGTAATACACATTACTAATTACATTGAATAAATCACTTCAAACCAACAAATAATCTTAAAAATTGTCGCAAAGGTCTAACCTTATCGTCAACAACCAGCGAAAACACGTTAATTTACGCAAATACAACCGAAAAAGACGTTGAAAAGTGGACCAGTAACACAACTTGTATGTAACTTAACAGTGAAATCGCTGTCAGAAGCTTTTAAGACACACCACAGTACACAAACGCACACTGTAGATATTCACACACACGTAGAGCCCGCCAAATCTGGTAAAAACATGGCGTCCTGGGCTCTCCGACAATTAGGAGCGGTCTAGCAAATGGCCACTCTCTCCCTATACAGGCAATCTAGGAACATCTAGAGAGCCTGTATTGGAACATCTAGAGAGCCTGTATAGGAACATCTAGAGAGCCTGTGTAGGGAGAGATTGGCCAACCAGCCGGTGGCCGCCATGTTTTTACCAGACCGCGTGCGTGATGTTCATTTACATAGCGACCCTGGCCGAAATGCAGACATTTAACGCTTAAAATAAGGCATCAATTCAAACCATTAGGCCAAAGCACATACTCTAGCTTACTAATCAGTACATGGTTAAAAGAAATGCCCTTTGTCTACGTTTATACAGGCCTAACAAATATGTAAGCTAGTAAGTCTTGTGAAGCATATTTTACGATGTTCTGGTAACCTCAACAGTTGCCAGTTGATTAATAAGAAAGAGAGATATTTCATGTAATGTATATCAAATAAAGGATGCCACTTCAGATTTTTCTGTCTGCGTAATCATCGCTGACGCTAGTACAGTATTATCACTTTCCGCTCATGTATAATGCATTTTAAGTGTGTTCCTGTCGATCTTATAACATTTTATTATCATGGGAGATACTAAATCGTCATCCTGTGCATAATTTTAAAAACACAGTACCACAGAAATCGGAAAAATACCGATACTACCTCTACTGAAACAGACTAAAAATAGATAACTGAATATCTACAGCAGTCAATAGTTCCGCCTTCCCCCCCCCCCCCCCGCTCTCTATTTTAGCCGCGGTGGAGTAGCCTGGGGCATGTGTGTGTGTGTTTGTCGTTAGGTTAGTTTACCTAGGTTTAAGTAGTTTGTAAGCTACGGACTGATGACCACGCAGTTTGGTTCGATAGATTTACAAACATTTGAACATTTTTTCTCTATTGTATCTTATGTCCATTATCCAATTACAAGATTGTGAATAGCCAATAATACACAGCCAATGGGGCAGTGCCGTGACCGTGCCGGGGGAAGCATAAAATATTTACTTCACAGAGACAGGAATAATTCGTTGGTTTCCATAAATCATCACTACGATTCCCGCTTTCCCAGTTAACTTTTAGCGCCCACTGTTTTCGTATTTCCTCATTCCTTGCGAACACAAGCACCATCTAATAATCTTCACTTTAGCTTTTACAGCCAACAGAGGAACAAAGTGGCATTTTCTTGACTGCCCTTACTGATTATGTAACACACATTATTAATAACACTCAGTAAACAACTTCAAATCAAGATTTAAACTTAAAAATTACCGCAAAGTTCTAAAGTTATTGCCAACGACCGACAAACAACACGTTAATTTACGTACATAGAACCGACAGAAGAGGTGCAAAAGTGCAGCAGCGCCTGCCGTAATACAGCCTGTAACAAACTGTGCAGTGAAATTCCTATCAGAAGAGATAAAGGCCATCTACAGTAGAGAAATGCACACTGTAGCTATTCAGACAAGTACAAAGCCCGCCAAATTTGGTAAAAACATGGCATCCTGGGCTCTCCGCCAATCAGGAATGGTCTCATGTATGACCACTCTCTCACTATACACGCTCTCTATATAATGTTCCAGCCTGACTATTAATTTTTGAGATTAACAAATTTACAGAAGGAAGTGATTTGAAGTTAGAAGATGTGAAAGATCCCAATCAGTATATTACGGGGGGAAAATTTTGGAAAAATTATTACATGCATTTAAATGAAATGGCAAGCTAATTAACGGTGGAGTGTTGTGCAGGCAGAACATTACAAAAAGAATCGACGAGCAAGTTACCTTTAACAATAGATCCATCGGTGGCTGAAATTTGGCTGTAAATGAAATTTTAATAATATGATAACCACTCGCCGAACAGTGGATGGCAGTTCGTCAATATCAAACTACGACTCGTGTAGCAAACCGTAAAGTAAGATAAGTGACATGATATAAATCAGATAGGAATATTACGTAAGTCAAACACATCGGACTTCTAAAAATTCACAAGAAAATCGACTGCAGATTCTATTGCCGTTAAATGATAATATAATGGAATAAATTTTTGAAACAAGGGGGGCAGACTACACGAAATATCACCATTCAATATTAACTAAAAACTATGCCATCCACTGTTGCGGTGATTCAACAAGGCTGAAAAAGACATCATGGGCGGAGGGAGGATAGGGCAAAATTATTAATAAATATTCATAAGTGCGAATTTAAGTGAGAGGTGGGGTTTATTTATAAATTTAAGATACGCGCACAGCACATATATTTACCTGAATGTACATGACTGCGGCCACATAAAAATAATAAAGTACAGCTCCCGTCTGCAAGATGCTATCGCTACGAAGTACAAAGCAAGAGTGTCTTCTTTCTTACAAAAAAATTGAAAGTGTTGTTCCTAAATTTTCTTTCTCTGACTTTCATAGATCATTATTTTAACATGCCGAAATAATATAAAAATACAAAATGTTCTCTGATAATATCGGGGAAAGGAAACCGTGTCATTATATCTAGGAACATCGCGCCTGAAGAGCAGACACGACGCAGCAGCGAACCACCGCAGCGGCAATCGCGGCGCCGGCCGCCAGATAGCAGCACCGTGCAGCGCCATTAATCACGCCTGGGAACCGCGCCACTCACCCCCAGCTGGCGGTACTTCCCCTCTCTCCTTCCACCCCCTTTTCTCCTCAGTGCCACCATTCCTCACTCCTCTTGCTCCTTTCTCACACGCTCCACTTCCCATTGTTCCTTTGTGCACATTTTTTCTAAAAAAAGGCGTGAAAAAAATTCGCACTCCAGTTAATACCACCGCATTTTTCTGCTTACTCCTGATGAGAAAGAAGTGGAGTGTTTGTTATCAGAGAATGGATTCGGCATACAGCAATGACATTAGCGGCAAAGTAATTCATTTTACCGAGCGGGTACTGTCAGTATACGGCGTTAGCGAAAAATTAATGTTGGCTATTCTGACGGAAGGGAAGGGTCAACAACTGTGACCAATAAGAAAGCGTCAATGTCTTTTACATCGGTACTACGTCAGAGACTGAAATACATTGCCAGATAAACAGGTTGTGAAACTCCCGGAAGCGGAACAGGAAAAGAAATTACACTTTACTGGTTGAAAGCAGTTGCGTTTCTCGATTTGAATCTTAAGGCGTGGGAAAAAAACAATGAGTTATGCATTAGCCTTCATTTTGCAAAAATCAGAGGAAACTCATTTGTGCCGCGGTAGAGTAGCCGAGCGGTCTAAAGCGCCTCGCTGTGGAGCGCGCGGTTGCTCGCCGTGGAGGTTCGAGTCCTCCCTGGGGCATGGGTGTGTGTGTGTTGTCCTTAGGTTAGTTTACCTAGGTTTAAGTAGTTTGTAAGCTACGGTCTGATGACCACGCAGTTTGGTCCGATAGATTTACAGACATTTGAACATTTTTTGAACAAACTCATTTGTGAAGCTAAATAGCATTACATATGCGGAGGTTCCCAGTACCGAGTCGTGATTCAGTATAGGTCGACAAACTGCAGCTCAAACTTGTCACGGAATGCTGGACACATTTATAATTAAGTTAAAAGAACACGGTGGTGTTTCGATACTTGAGGACATGTATAAAGAACATTGAGTTCAAGCAAGAAAATCGCGTGTCAGACTCTAACGCAGACCGGAACTGTATACTTAGTAAAGTAGAACAAAGTCGAAATGTTTTCACGACAGACCCATAGAAACCTACTAAACTATAATAGTATGATATGTAGTAGTATTGTGTGTAGTTGCAATTCGACAATATCTGTTTTCAAAGTAACGAAATTTGGATTACCTTCAAAGCAGAAGATGACCAAGAGTAAAGTAAATAGGTACTGTTCTGTAGTGTTCCATGGTACCACATGATTTATCGATATTAGTATGTAATTTTTTCCTACTTTTATATGGGGTGTTGCACAGTGGTAGAGTGCCAAACTACAAATCCAAAGGTCGCGGGTTCGATCCCCGCCAGGTCCTAGGATTTTTATCTGTCACTTTCCACTTCTTTCACCTCTGGCAGTATTGCTCATGTGAAAAATACCGAGTAGCACCGTGGTTCGGAACCCACGTTAAACTGTAGGTCCCCCTATAACTGGGTAAGTCAGTTCGAAGGTCGGAGGAAGGCAACGGCATACCACCTCCAAACAGGACCATGCCTAGTAAAGCACTGTGCTGTTCAAACCAATCTTCGGATTGTTGACTGCTTTACCTTTTTTTCTTTTTTTGTATGGGGTTTTTATTTTTTCCTTCTTTTCAAGTTTATATAGGGTTGGCTTTATAATTTTTATTGGGGAGGTATGTGTTTCCTGTATTTTGGGCTATCTTCTGTCTTTCTTCGGCTCCAACTCCCAAATCTTTCTTTTCCTTTTCTTACTACTCTTTTATAGAGCACCAGCCTTTCAGTACCCTTGCCATATTTCAATAGTTTCTATAGCTGAAACCGTTCTTATTTTCCGTGTCAGATATTTTTTTAATCTTGTCTGAGTACAACCCCAGTTGATTACTCCTGAGAGTATTGCCTGAGGTCTAGTTCACGCAACACACACACACACACACACACACACATACATGGGGGTTTAAGTTAAGTTGTTTGGTTGTTGTTGTTTTTTTTTTTTTTTTTTTTTTTTTTTTTTTTTTTTTTTTTTTTTTTTTGTTAAGTTGTATTTATATTGTTAGTTTCAAGTCTAGGATTAAGTTGCATCGTCAGCACACGAGTCTAGTTTGACAAGTGGACTTCAGATCTTTTTACTTCTCTTTCCTCGTACACTCCTTTAAGGTGGGGGGAAGGGAGGAAGTTAGTAAGATTTGTGACGATTAGGAGTGCACGATAGAGTGAAACAGAGTAGGTACATGTATTGTCCCAAGGTGGTATGCAATAACAAGAAATCCCAGATTAAGCTAGATGTATGTGAATAGAACCTAATAAATGGCTAAAAGGGAGAACATTAAATAATATTTGTTCTCAGAAGACAATCGAAGGGATGGAAAAAGTATTGGAAGTGGCAGACCCGTAAAATGAGGCTGTTAGCTCCTGTTAGGTGCCCATAATGAGGACCTAACATATTTGTATTGGTGTGCGGTTCGACAAATAGCGACTGACACCTAGAAGTAACTCAAATATAAAGCTTGGTACTTCAAAAAAAAAAAAAAATTTTTTGTCTTTTCTATGTCTGATGAGTAACATATAAGTAGAAAAATTAATGCCCGTTACTCTCTAAATTGCGGTTCACACAAGTCATGCTAGTCTGAGGGTACTTGTACTACAATACTGCACATATTTCACAACAGGTGAAAAAAAAAGAATATCGACACAAATAATTCAATAGGACTCTATTGAAGTTAGACATTATCTCCTTAATTTAAGAGAATCACCCCCCCCCCCCCAGGAGAGTTAAACGAGATTAATTTTGTTTATATTGTTTCAAGCAAAGGATGGAGAATGAAAGTTTGTTTGTGGCCAATTTAAATTGTCATAGTTCGCCTAAAGTGTCCACTGTCAGATGTTTTACTAAATGTATTCCTAGTTATTTACCTTACGGTTAATTGTACATAGCCACATCCTAATTAATCTGACTGGCTTAATCAAACTTTTACGCCTAAAATTTTTGATGGTTATCTCAAGGCTGAGGGAGGGAGTATGTAGTTGTACAAACCACTTTTCCCCACTTCTTCAATACCTTGAGATATCTAAATATTTATCAATTTATTTAGTAAATTAATTAGGCATGATAGGAACAGTAGCTGTCGCCAGAATCTGTTTGTTTCAGATTCTGGAGGTGGTGGCAGCAGCAAGTGGCCTCAGATATTATGTCTACCGAGCCAAAGAAATTTAGTATTCCATGGAAAAATTTGTGTGTCATGATGGTTGCTATGCTAGTTGTTGATTTTGGTTGGATATTCCATGTCTGTTATCTGACATGATATGTGCATCAATTAACTATGTACTTATGGAGATAATAACTTCTTGGATAGTAATAAATATAAAGTTTAAAGTATAAATGATTTATTTAATCTATAAAGTGCATAGGTAAATGACAGATTATGTGGAAATCAATTGATGGATAATATTATTTGGAGGCACAGTTAAGGCTGGAACACATTATCTCAAGATTTTGATACATTGAAATAGAAAGGAAAACTTAGAAGTTAAGAAGTCATCATTCTTAAAGAAGAGCTTTCAGCTTGGTTTTTATTGACTGGTGTATTGCTAAGCATATACAAAATAGAACTATTACACTGCCTATGTTGGAAGTCATTCAACTCGGGGTCACGCAGCAGCCAGTGACAGTTCCTACCACAATCCTGCAAATTTATAGATTTTATCTGACCGCTATGAGAAAAGGAGTAAGAAAGAACAAAGAGGAAACATAAGAGAATGACGATGTAGTAGCTGTTCAGAGTGAAGTAATTAAAAATTAAGAACACACTGGCGTTCTCTGGTAGCAGCAACAGATGACCATAAAGTTATTCTTAAGGATAATATGCAAAATAGCGATGCCAAGGAATAGAGTATTTTCCTGTGTGAAAAATATGGTTCGAATTGTTGTTGTTTTGAATGATTATAGCATTCAGATAGCATTTTCACTCATTATTCTTACGAAACATCTGTTACTTTTACGTAATTAAAGCTTGAAAATCATTAAACTTCACGATTAGATCACTTGATCGAAAACGCTCTGTTATTAGCTGAAGTACTGGTGATGTCACAGAATACTAGGACGCAGCAACTCATTTTTTGGAACGTGCAAAAACAATTTTTCTTGTGTCGTTATAGATGTATTATTACAGTGCGGAACTGCGCAATATTTGTAGGTCATTTTGTGAACGTGAATGCCCAAACACTATAAAACTATTTGTGTATTGTACGAGAGCAACATCAATATCGTGGTTTCTGACGTCAGAGGCATCACGTGACTCAAATGTAGCGTTTTAGCGGGCTTTCAAATTATTATTATTATTATTTACTGAAATTCACGAGGTAAAGAAGCATATTCGGAGCATAATATGACATAATTCACAATTTAAAACGATTTCCAGACACATCTATGGCGAAGTCCCTTTCGTATTAAATAACTTTGATTCGTTTTCATGTATAAGTAACAAAATCGGTACTTCCATTTTCGTGTTCGAGTAAACCTATTTATATTAGGTCCGAATACATGTCTCAATACAAATAACTAAAAGAAAGTAAATATGAACAACCAAATTCGCATACACACCGAAGTTTTCCAATACTTAAAGATACGATCATTGTTCTTAAGTCTAAGAAGGAAGGAAGCTAAGTGTTTAACGTACCGTCAGTAACGTCGTCATTAGAGGCGGAGCACACGCTCAGTTTGGGAGGGGGGAGAGGAAATCTGTGGTGTACTTTCAAACGAATCATCACGGCATTTTCTTGGAATGATTTAGGGAACTTATGTCTACATTTATATCTACAGTACAGTTAATTGTTTGGTGGGTGAGTGATACAAACTCTTCATTCCTTTCAACAAATATTATGGTAGGGAAATAGACACCTTCTCCTCCCCCCACCCCCCTAACTCTCTCTCTCTCTCACCTGTATTTAATGAGTATTGAAAAAGAGGAACAAATTATTTTTTAGAAAAAAAGATGATTGTATGTAAGCCAGAAAATCAGTAATCTTGATTTAATTACAGATTTCATCTATGAAAACATCACCTACTGCATTTATTATATCATTTTAAATGTTTTCGAATATATCGTGGAAAACTGTAGATGCTACCGAATGTTTGAAAGAAGAATCAATCTCGATATTTACAAGAACACATTCGTGTAATTTTCTAAGTATGCTCCTCCTGAATTTTCCTCGTCACATTGGAAGTGTAGTTCCTGTTTCTCTAAATGGCAAACTATGTAATCCGTACAGTATTCCGTACTTCTTACCTTCCCACAGTGCAATTGTGCTTCAACCTTTGGCTGAGAACTCAAAATAACGTCAATTCTAGCAAGGCATGCAATAGATCTGTTTCTTCGCTATAGTACATACAAAGAAAGTACATAGGGTCGAACAAACATATCTGTATGGACGTTTGGTTACAGGATCTCTACGTACACCATATTGTGCTGGTGGGTGTCGTTTTTCTGCAAAGCTCTGCAACCATGCTCTAGATAGCACTCTAGATGTAATTGTAGACGACATACGTAATGCAGATATCTTAATTATAACTTAAGTAATAATCATCGTACATGTTCTCTAGCGATTTGTCATCAAAAGCCGTGATGATAGTTGCAACTTTAACCTTCTTCCCGAAAGACTGTTGGTATTCACTATCACTGCTTCCATCGCCTCTTCCCGCACTTACCGTAGCACTAGCGCTTGCAATGAGTAGTTGTTCGTCATTATCATCGCTATTATAATTATTATGAGTTTGTAACAACAGTATCTAACTTATGCTCATATTTCTGTACCATAAGAGATACGAGAAACCATGCAAATAATTCATCTTCTACACTAATACCATCTTCACGAAGAAGGGTTCTTCGTAACTTCATCTCAACTAATCGCAATACATTAGCAGGATTGATTAGCAATCGCCGCCCCATCTGACGCTTCGCCACACAAATAACATCACAAAACGCATCTTCGGAGGCACACTGCACCATCCCTATTGGCGAACCGACAATTCAAAGTGCAATGCGGCATGGCACACGCAGAGGCCTCTAACGGACGAGTGCAGAGATGCGGGAGTATCACTAGTGCAATAAGGGTTCAAATGTTAAAATATTTGCAGAGTGTATGGGACTTAACTACGGGGTCATCAATCCCTAAACTTCTTGTTGTTGTTGTGGTCTTCAGTTCGGAGACTGGTTTGATGTAGCTTTCCACAATACCCTATCCTGAGCAAGCCTCTTCATCTCCACATAAGAACGGCAACCTACATCTGTCTGAATCTGCTTACTGTATCCATCTCTTGGTCTTCCTCTTCGATTTTTACCCCACACACTTCCCTCCAATGCTAAATTCACAATTCCTTGATGTCTAAGAATGTGTCCTACCAATCTATCCCTTCTTTTAGTCAAGGTATGCCAGAAATTTCTTTTCTCCCCAATTCTGTTCAGTACCTCCTCATTAGTTACGCGATCCACCCACCTAATCTTCAGCATTCGTCTGTAGCACCATATTTCAAAAGCCTCAGTCCTCTTCCTGTCCGCACTGTACTACTTATGAACTAGCTAATACTAAGGACGGCACAAATATTTATCCCCGACCGTAGTGGCCTTTCAGACCGTAACTGGAGCGCCTCAGTCCCCTCGGTCACCGCGACCGGCTGCAATAAGGGATCTTTACATTATGTCTCATACGATTTTGGTTTATATGTGATTGTTCGAGCCCAAGTACTTTCCTTGTTAGACAAGTTAAATCAGAATACCCTTTCTTGTTCCAGGTAGTTTTCTTTGCACGAAACAACAGACAGGAAAAAATTAAAATATCTTTCTTGAATCACAAACACAAAACCAGTCAAATAAATCATACTACTCGTTACGGAAATTCCTCTCAGATCCCTTTCCTATAGACACATTTTGGCTATGTACGCGTCGATACTGTTAAGGTAGGACTTTGCCTGCTATTACCATTATTTTCTCTGTGCACTGCCATTTTCAAAACTAGAGCAATTTTCAGGGACGCAAGAAACACAAGACGTGCGCAATGCAGGCAACACCCAGCTGTCAGGCGACGAGTGAACCGAAGCGGCTAAACAGTCAGCAGGCCGACAAGTGGCATGCGCAGACACTAAATGCCATTCCACACTGCACGCCACACCATTTCACACAGCGGCCACAGTTGCGATGCTATACCGGCCACGTTTTTTCCTAGTGTGCAGAAAGGTCAGCTCCGACGGTTCCGTGGTGTCAGTCTCGATTTTCGTGTGGCTTACCTTGGTTTGAAGACACCAGCAGCAGCGAAAGTAGTGACGATGAGCTGGTTTCACTGTATTCTTTGGCTTCGATGATTGACATTCTTCTGTACTGCGTACATGATGTTAATATGCAAAGTGCAAGTTTTTGTGGGTCCACAGGGCTTGGATTCTAGCACTGAGCATGGTCAGACACTGACCGAAATCGATCTGTATTATATATAAAAAAATAAAGATTTCAATGCGGCCAAAGCTGGTTCATCCAATTTTAATAATTTTAATGTGGTCGCTCTGCACCAGACTCCGGATGGAGTCATCTACATGACACATATCATTAATCAGTACAGTGAACAATTATGGTGACTGTATTCTTACAACATTTATGAATATTGCCGGTTTAATAAAATATTGTGAAATTTTCTTCTAAGATATTTAATAGTATTACCGCAGGATATGTATGTACTTACTGCCTTTTGTTAACGTTTCCGCAATTTCATCCCATGCTTCGATTTTTTTTTTCTTTTTTTTTTTTTCTTTTTTTTTTTCAAAGTTATATTTCTGTAGATTTCCAATGTTGAGTCCCAAATGACAGGGTGAGAGCGTGCTTATTCAATTAACTGCTCCATTTTGAGCCTAAAACGTTACTGGAATACACAATGGCACACCAACTACTTGTAAATCAACAACAATAATCGCAACAGCTCAGACAACAAAAATGAAGCGCTGTGTAGTGCTCGAGGGTTGGCTTGCACGAGGTCGCTCAGGGAGCGAACGGAAGCCACGCGTGTCCGGCGTGGCTGGCGTAGCGCGTGGCCGTAGCCCTGCAGTGTGAACGGCCCCATTTGATAACACGGGACAGGGCCAGCGCAAGGCACGTGCGAAACGTGCGGCCGCACAGGGCGGCACCTCTCAAGGGGCGGCAAATCTGCCGCCCCCTTTTTTATTTTTTATTTATTATTATTTATTTTACTGACAAACTCAACATTCATGCCAAAGAGGGAATTCGAAACCAAACCTTGGAGGGAGCAGCTTCGAGAACTGTAGCATGGCGCCTCGACTACCTGCCGGCGGACTAACTACGGAGGAACAGAGGGCCGGCTGCGGTGGCCGAGCGGTCTGCGGCGTTCCAGTCACGGTCTGCACGGCCACTACGGTCGGGGGTTCGAATCCCCCCTCGGGCATGGATGTTTGAGATGTCTTTAGTGTTAGCTAGTTTATATGTAGTTTGTACGTTTATGGACTGATGATCCACGAGTTAAGTCTCATAAGCTATACAAACATTTGAACAGAGAGGGGAAATCAGTCTGGCGTACACGTCCGGCCAGTATGCGTATGAGTGGAGCGCTGCCAGCCTGTTACGCGCCGTGTGTTTACTCACAGCTAATTTTGCAGAAGACGAAATCTAATTTGGAAATTCGAATGCAATGTTCGATACTGAGATTATGTGTTAAGCCTGAAGCAATTTTGCTAAGCCCTTTAGTGGCCGTTTCCGAGTGTTTTATTCTTCCCACATCATGGAAAAAGGTCGTTGATCATTACTACTGTCAAACATGTCGAACACCTGCAATGCCTAGAAGAATTCCGAATGGGTAAATACGCTGCGAGTAATTACAAGGGATAAAGACATTGGTAGTAAACCTGGCATAAGTTGGATTTCGACGTATTTTTCAAAAATTTTGCTATCCGTTTCTGAGTGATAGTCGAACGTTTTGAATTTGAGCCATGAAACACCTGTCTCCGGATGCATGAACAACAATTAAACTCTGACCGGCACTTTTGTTTGAAAAGACTACTCGCACACTATCACTTTGCCAACATTTATTTACTGTATACTGTTTTCCGTTGAATACATTATCTGTTCGCAACCATTGAATAATGTTCATTTACGTTAACGGTAAGTTCATGCCGCGCGTGATTAGACGCGGCTGGTCCCTGCGGAGGTTCGAGTCCTCATGGGTGTGTATCTACATCTACATCTACATAGATACTCTGCAAATCACATTTAAGTGCCTGGCAGAGGGTTCATTAACCACCTTCATAACTTTTCTCTACCGTTCCATTCTCTAATAGCGCGCGGGAAGAAAGAACACCTAAATCGTTCCGTTTTCGATCTGATTTCTCTTATTTTATTGGGATGGTCATGTCTCCCTAAGTAGGTGGGTGCTAGCAAAATATTTTCACATTCAGAAGTAAAAGTCGGTGATTGAAACTTCGCAAACAGATCACGCCGCAATGAATAACGTCTTTCTTTTAATGATTTCCACCCCAATTCGTGCAACATTTCCGTGACGCTTTCCCCCCCGTAACGTGATAAAACAAAACGAGCTGCCCTTCTCTGAACCTTCTCAATATCTTCCGTCAGTCCCACCTGGTGAGGGTCCCACAAGGGGCAACAGTACTCCAAGAGAGGACGCACAAGTGTGATGTAGGCAGTCTCTTTGGTGGAGCTGGTGCATCGTCTAAGCGTTCTGCCAATGAAACGTAACCTTTGGTTCGCCTTCCCCACAATATTTTCTATGTGTTCTCTCCAGTCAAAGTTGTTCGTAATTGTAACTCCTAGGTATTTGGTAGAATTTACGACCTTAAGGTTTGACTGATTTATCGCGTAATTGAAGTTCAGCGGATTTCTTTTAGTGGTCATGTGTATTACTTCACACTTTTCTTTATTTAGTGTCAATTGCCAATTTTCGCACCAAGTAGAAATTTTGTCTAAATCGCTTTGCAGTTGCTTTTGATCCTCTGTTGACTTCACTAATCGATAAACGACAGCATCATCCGCGAACAGTCTAAGGGAGCTATTCAGATTATCTTCTAAATCGTTTATAAACACGAGGAAGAGTAGGGGAACAATAACGCTTCCCTGTGGAACGCCAGATATCACTTCTGTTTTACTCGATGACTTGCCGTCAATTACAACGAACTGTGTCCTTTCTGATAGGAAATCGTGAATCCAATCGCACAATTGGGGAGATATTCCATAAGCACGCAATTTCATTAGAAGCCGCTTGTGGGGTACAGTATCAAAAGCCTTCCGGAAATCCAGAAATATGGAATCGATTTGAGATCCCTTGTCGATGGCACTTAACACTTCATGTGAATAAAGGGCAAGCTGTGTTTCGCAAGAGCGATACTTTCTGAATCCGTGCTGACTATTGGTTAATAGGTCGTTCTCTTCGAGGTAGTACATAATATTCGAACAAAGTATATGTTCCAAAATCCTACTGCAAATCAGGCCTGTAATTTTGGGGATCACTCCTATTGCCTTTCTTGAATATTGGAGTAATTTGGGCAACTTTCCAGTCTTTGGGTACGGATCTTTCGCTGAGTGATCGGTTGTAAATTATAGCTAAGTACGGAGCTATTTCATCAGCATACTCTGAGAGGAATCTAGTTGGTATACAATCTGGCCCGGAAGATTTTTTTTTTTTTTTTTAGTGACTTAAGTTGTTTTACTACTCCAGGAACATCTACTTCTAAGTTTCGCATGCTGGCAGCTGTTCTTGGATTGAATACTGGAATGTTCACTTCGTCTTCTTTGGTGAAAGAATTTCGGAAAGCTGTGTTTAGTAATTCTGTCTTAGCAGTACTGTCGTCGGTAGTATTACCATTGCTATCGCGTAGTGAAGGTATTGTTTGTGTTTTGCCGCTAGTGTACTTCACATATGACCAGAATTTCTTTGGATTTTCTGCAAGATTACGAGACAGGATTTCGTTGTGGAAACAACTATAAGCTTCTCGCATTGAAGTCCGCGCTAGGTTGCGAGATTCAGTAAAAGATTGCCAGTCTTGCGGATTCTGTGTCTTTTTAAATTTTGCATGCGTTTTTCTTTGTTTCTGCAACAGTGATCTGACCTGTTTTGTGTACCACTGGGGGTCAGCCCCTTCTTTTATTAATTTATTTGGTATAAATCTCTCGATGGCTACTGATATTATGTCTTTGAAAGTAAGCCACAACTGATCTACACTCGCAAGTGTATGTGTTAGTCCTCAGAATAATTTAGTTTAATTAGTGTGTAAACTTAGGGACTGATGACCTTAGCAGTTAAATCCCATAAGATTTCACACACATTCGAACATTTTTGTAAATTCACAAGGCGTATTAAAATTAGCTAGATTTCTTCAATCAGGTTTCACTATTTTTGAGCTGGTGCGAAGCGACTGCTTTGTACAAATTTGTAGAGAATGTCATCCATCAGTCGAAATTTTTGTTTTTATTTTACAGATCTCTATAACTTTCGCGCACAGTGTTGCTATTCTCAGTGCTTTATGTTTATATTATACCGTCATGCTGAACGTTACTTTCAACATGACGGTTTAGATGTAAGCTCCAATTAAAAGTTTTGAGATTGGCCACTCATTGTCCGAAACATAGATAGATCTCAAAAGTAAAAAAAATTGCGGTTGATTGCTAACATTTCCTATAGATCTAAACGGGGCGTGGGGCGGCAGTGTAGCAGCTCGCACGGGGCGGCACTTAGGCTTGCGCCGTCCCTGGCACGGGAAGCCACGTTTTTAAACGTAGCTAGCGTACGTCCGGACACGCACGCCACGTGCACTGTGGAATGGCCTTAAAGGCTAGACTACACGACGACACTGGGTTGCGACACTCGTTTCATGAAATGAATTACGCGCAACTGGTTTCGTGTATGTCTGTAGACACGGCGCCAATACTATACACTTCAGTTTCGTTGTTTTGTGAGTGCCGTAATCGCTGTAGAATGAAAATTTTGGTAGCTGTAGGAGTTGTGCCGGAGCTATTGCTTCTCTGTGTGAAGTCACTGCATAAGACTAAACATAAAAGAATAAAAAACGTGTTTGGCTTCGTGACTGGATTAAACAAAGACGTCAGCTCGGTTGCTTAGCGACCTTGCTGAAAGAAATTGTAATTGTAATTGAAGACCCTAGAAGATATTTTAATCAACTTAGAATGTCACCAGAGCAGTTTATGTTCCTTTTACAGAGTTAACAATGCAATAAAGAAACAAGATACTGTTATGCGTGAAGCATGGTTACCAGAACTGAAATTACAAATTGCATTACGTTTCTTGTCAAGTAGATATACGTCTCTACAGTACCTGTACCGTGTTCCCAAATCCAGAATTGCCGTAGTTCGTTCGTATAGGTATTTAGAATTGAATGTATTTTAGTCTGCAATTCCTTAATCGTCAATCCATCAATATTTATTTTGCGAATAATTGCTTCAAGAGCACTAACACGCCGCTGCTTAAAATCGCACAAACACCTATGCATCGCATATATGTTCAAAAACCGAATTATTTCTTCCGTTCCCCCGTTTATGTTGTGTTTTGTTCTGTATTGG
This sequence comes from Locusta migratoria, assembly GCA_026315105.1. Lineage (NCBI taxonomy): Eukaryota > Metazoa > Arthropoda > Insecta > Orthoptera > Acrididae > Locusta > Locusta migratoria. The sequence continues at coordinate 486,941,992 of CM048746.1, read as the reverse complement.
TTATAACCTAACCTAAAAACAAGCGCAATCACTTTCACCAAAGTTGGAAGGTGCCGAAACTGTTTAGTTTCGCCAACAAGTTGCACGAACGCCTGCCGCGCATGCGCAATGGCCAGTAGCGCAGTTTCATGAAACCTAGCGTCGTCGTGTAAACTAGCCTTAAGGCTCCTATAAGTACGAGCTGACTCATCCGCCATTTGCGTCACGGCACTTCAGCACGACATTACGGTTGGTTGTGTTGCCATATACTGCTGAAATCATTCCAGAGGTGGCTACAGAATGTTTAGTTTCCCGAGAGATTCTAAGAGAAGAAAAAATGGATCATTAAACGTCGGCGCAAAAACTGAGAACTCGAACAGAGCCCACAGTTATGTATTGTTTATTTATTATTATGAGTCGAAGCAATATTTAATAATAAAAATCGTTTGTGATAATTGAACTTACGGTTTTTTTAGCTCTTCTGAAAGTACTACCTCTTAACGGAGATGCTGCCTGCAGGGAATTAGCAGCCGCAAAATATCATATTACAACAAAGCATCCCAGAACATACAAGATGTGTGTCTCATATAGTATATTGAGAAATACACCTCATCAAAAAGTTTTGTACTAACATTGCGCAAATTGTTGAAGATACTTCTGTTACGTTATTGCGAGAAAGTATTACAAACACTAAAATGTAAAATATACTGGGAAAAAAGTTTCGTTACGGCTGTGGAAGCGTACTGGGCGATACAGGGAACTACCGTTGAATGCTATTTATGGTATGTCGAAGTTTTAGCGTCATAAGTTGTAGTATGCAATTTGACAGAATAGTACGGTACCTGATGTTTTATCACAAAATACACCCTTAAATCAATTTCTTGTTAGTAAATGCCAATATTGACGCTTACCTATAAGAGGCTGTAACATAGCTCGCAAAGAATACTGGGTAAATTTTACTTACGGCTGCGGCAGCGTAGTGTGCTAATGTTGGCAACGAAATGTGTGTTTTATAAGGATTATTAAATTACTGCCAAGACAAGGGTACTGTTACATACGAAAACATGTCAGCCTTAGAGAAGGAACAGAATTATTTATTTATTTTATGGTCAACGCATTCTATACAATTAAGTTTTCAAATAGCATTCAACGGTTGCTGCCAAAATCGGCACCATGTGCCACTACGACCGTAAACTTTAGATCCTGTACACTAATATTCTTTTTAGTTTTAGTGTTTGTATTACATTCTGAAATTTTCTCAGTAACATAATAACTTTCAGCAATTTGAGTACAAAAATCCGATGTGGTGAATTTGTCACAGCAGACAAGATGGCAAACAAACCTCGCATATTGACAGTCATTATTCAAATGGAAGCCAAGATCACTTTAAAATTTTATCTATATGACCAGTTTCGGCAGCATTAAACAAACCTCGCATATTGACAGTCATTATTCAAATGGAAGCCAAGATCACTTTAAAATTTTATCTAGATGACCAGTTTCGGCAGCATTAAACGTAGTACGCGATTTTTATCACAGAAATATATGTTTCTTGCTCTTTTTTTCTGTATTTGGACAGAAGCAGCAATAAGTAAAGAAAATGCGAGATTTTTATGTATAATCCAAATATCGATGTAAACAAGAGCGGAATGCAAGCTCAAAGTAGCACGATCTAAGGCTCTATGCCGGACACTTGTAAAATATTTCACTAAAATTAAATATAACAACACTGTTCGTATAAGCTGCGTGCTGTGTTTAGCATTCGCAGTAATAAAAATGGCGGATGTGCCAGCCTGTGATTTTAGGTGCTCTAGCAGACACTATTCAGCAAAGACGTAGTCGCCATCTTTTTCCAACGCCTTACATCATGTTACGCACGTTGCATACTCCCAGGGGCTAGGTTGGTAGTAAATGCTTGAGCTGCAGCATGTGATGTAACGGACTACTACTGGACTCATCCTAGGGGATGACTTATGCTGTATTCCTCTCCTCTGCTGCGACTCGTTGCTACTTAGTCTCCGTCCACATGCACATTACTGAAAACAAAGTTAATAATTTATAGCCAGAGATTCCAACTAGGATGGCTGTATATAAATAATTGGCTATGGCATGATGTTCGATTTTTTACTCACAAAATTTATTTCCAGTTTCAGCAAACTTCACTTGCGTCGGCTACTAAAATCACTAGATTCCGTAAATAAAATTAGCTCGAGCCTCGAATGAAGCAGAAAAACAACCTAGCTGTTTAATATTCAACTATATGATTAATGTTCTAATAATGTTGCTCTGTAAAGTGCTAACATAACTGTCCAAAAGCTAAGTCATAAATCACTGTCCCTTGCGAACATTATTGTGGATACGTTCAACATGATTCAAATCACTGAAACCGACCGACTTAGGTCCGCCGTCTAGGACGACCTTCTCTGGATAGTCCATAGGCCTCCTCTCGGCCTGCTTATATAGACGTGCTGACGTAAATTCCATAAAATCGTCACTTAATGGCCCAATAGTCAGGCAGTATATTACATAACTGTTTACAGGATGGTTAAAATATTAATTTGATGGCATCGTTAGCTGCGCGTCGAAATTCACATACAAATCGATAATTCATACTAATTTTCAGATGTAATAGTTCCGCCAAAATAATAGTTTTATCAAATGCACATTTTATGCAAGGCCGATACATCTCTATCTATATAAAAGGACACTCATTCAGACATTCACTCACTGACTAAACACGAAATCTCGAAAACTACTGAAATTTGGTAGGAATGGTGTTCATCAGTGGAAAACGTCAGCGAAGAAAGGATTTTGCGATAGGGACGATAGTTCAGGAGATATGACGTCACAAACAACATAATGTAAACTTCCCCGTATTGCGCCACGCGATAGTGTGACTTTATCAGTCCACTATTTGAAAAGGAGAGGAGTTAGCAACTATCAACAAACTTCAAACATAATTTCAAACCTTTAGAAAACTTTTTCTCGCTGACAACCCCAGCAAAATGATGATAGGAAAAAAGTTTGTCACTTACTACTTTTTTGGCGTTCATGAAGTAAAATTACGGCATTTGGAATGACGTTACAATTTATTACTCGTAAAGTATTAATTGTATTCGCGAGAAATGTTACAGACAGTATACACACATACCACTGAAAGTACGTTCGAAATTTTATCATACTATCACACACAGTTCTTGAGATATGGAGTAATAAACAATTAAGTTAATGAAAAACCATCACATCATGCATGACGTTTTGATTTGTTACGTCTTTACTACTAACTCTATTCGCGACGTATTTTGCAAACGTTTTACATATGCAAATGTTTGTAGAGCTTATGGGACTTAACTACGGGGTCATCAGTCCCTAAACTTACGAACTAGCTATTACTAAGGACGGCACAAATATCCATGCCCGAGGGGGATTCGAACCCCCGACCGTAGTGGCCGTGCAGACCGTGACTGGCGCGCCGCAGTCCCCTCGGTCACCGCCGCCGGCTTTACATATGCACCACTGGATGTACCTTCGAAATAATATCGTATTACGACATATAGTCCAGGTGCTATGACGTCAAAGACATTGAAATACATGAAACGTCGCCCTAAAAAGCATGATGTTGTAATTTACTACGTCTTTACTACCAAATCAATTTACAACACATTTCGCAGGAAGTTTCCTAATATTCCTCTCTACGAACCTGGTAAATAATCTCTTTATATGACCCATAATTCAGGATATCTCTCTCTCTCTCTCTCTCTCTCTCTCTCTCTATATATATATATATATATATATATATATATATATATATATATATAAAAGCTAAAGGTCACTCACTCACTCACTGACGAAACACGAAACTGTTGACTGACAGACTGCCGACAGTTGAAGAGGGTCGTACAGTGTAATAGGAAGGCACCTATTCACACCATCACACAGGAATTCCAAAATGCATCAGGATCCACTCCAAGTACTGTGACAGGCTGGAGGTGGGAAAATATGGATTTCATTGTCGAACGTCACACATCAAACAGGTCAGTGGCAAACGACGCATCGCTTGATATAAAGAGCATAAACATTGGACAATTCCAAAGTGGAAGAACCTTGTGTGGAGTAACGAATCACGGTACACAATGTGACGATCCTACGGCAGGGTAAGGATATGGGGAATGGTCGGTGAACGTCATCTGCCAGCGTGTGTAGTGCCAACAATAAAATTCGGAGGCGGTAGCGTTATGGTGTCGTCGTGTTTATCATGGAGGGGGTTTGCACCCGTTGTTGTTTTTCGTGGGACTATTACAGCACAGGCCTTCTTTGATGTTTTAAGCACCTTCTTGCTTCCCACGGTTGAAGAGCAATTTGGGGATGGCGATTGCATCTTTCAACACGATCGAGCACCTGTTCATAATGCATGGCCTGTGATGGAATGGTTACACGAAATAAGATCCGTGTAATAGACTGGCTTGCACAGAGTCTTGAGTTGAATCCTACAGAACACCTTTGGGAAGTTTTGGAACGCCGACTTCGTGTCAGACCTCACCGACCTACATGGCTACCTCTCCTCAGAGCAGCACTCCGTGAAGAATGGGCTACCATTCCCCAGGAAACTTTCCAACAACTGACTGAACGTATGCCTGCCAGAGCGGGAGCTTTCAACAAGGCTAAGAATGGGAGAATACCATATTGAATTCCATAATTACCGATATAGGGCTCCTAACAACCACTCCTCAGTGTCCAACCAGTTCTGCACTCTCTCCAATGATAACATTTGTTCCTCCTCCATAGTTACGCAGTTTTCTACATCTATATCTTCATCCACACTCCGCAAGCCATTCCAAGGTGTGTGGCGGAGGGTACTTTGCATGCTAATGTCACTTCCTGCTATTCCAGTAGCGTATGGTTCGCGGGTAAAATGATTGCCTGTATGCCTCCGTGTGGCCCCTAATCTCTGTGACCTTATCCTTGTGGTCGTTCCGCGTCGTATTCGTAGGAGGAAGCAATATTTTGATGACTCTTCCCGAGACGTACGCTTTCGGAACTTTGACAGAAGACCGTATGCTCTCCCAGCATCTGCCACTGGCGTTTCTTAATCATCTCTTGACCTTTTTGCTTTTACTAAACGAGCTCGTAACTAGCAAGGAAAGTACATGGGCTCGAAAAAACATATCTGTATGAACGTTTGGTTACAGCATCTCTACGTACGCCTCAAAGTGCTGGTGGGTGTCGTTTTTCTGCAAAGCTCTGCAACCATGGACCAGATAGCACTGTAGATGTAATTGTAGACGCCATATGTAACGCAGATACCTTAACTATAACTTATGTAATAATCATCGTACATATTCTCTAGAGTATTGCCATCAAAAGCCGTCATGATAGTTGCAACTTTAACCTTCTTCCGGAGAGACTGTTGGTATTCACTGCCACTGCTACCATCGCCTCTTCCCGCACTTACCGTAGCACTACCGCTTGCAATGAGTTGTTCGTCATTATCATTATTATGAGTTTCTAATAACAGTATCTAACTTATGCTCATATTTTTTGTACCATAACAGATACGAGAAAGCATGTAAATGATTCATCTTCTACACTAATACCATCTTCACGAAAAAGGGTTCTTCGTAACTTCATCTCAACTAATCGCAATACATTAGCAGGATTGATTAGCAATCGCCGCCCCATCTGAAGCTTCACCACACAAATAACATCCCAAAAAGCAACTTCGGAGGCACACTGCACCGTCCCTAGTGGCGAACCGACAGGTCAAAGTGCAATGCGGCATGGCACACGCAAAGGACTCTAACGGACGACTGCAGAGTTTTGCAGATGCGGGATTATCATAGTGCAATAAGGGATCTTTACATTATCTCTCATACGATTTCGGTGTATATGTGTTTGTTCGAGCCCAAGTACTTTCCTTGTAAGAGTGCTGGTGTCTTTGGATCTTCTCTCAGTCCTACATGGTACGGATCCCACACTCATGAGCAATACTCGAGCGCTGGCCGAACGACAGTTTCGTAACCTACTTCCTTTGCTGACGGACTACAATCGCTGAGGATTCTCCCAATGAACCTCAGTCTGGCATCTGCCTTAACCACGATTGATTTTATGTGGTCGTTCAATTTAAAATCACCCATTATGTCTACTCCCAGACATTTTATGGAAACAATTACTTCCAGTGTTTGTTTTTCTTTCTATGTAAAAGCAGAAGTGTACACTTGTTTAGGTTGAGGCTCAGTTGCCATTCCCTGCACCATGCATCAATACACTGCATATCGTCCGGCCTTTCGCTAACGCTTCCCAGTGTTGCGACTTCTGGATAAACTACAGCACCATCCGCAAAAATCATCATTTACCTTTCGATGTTATCTACGAAGTCAGAGGACCCAAAAGAAACCGGATTTTTGTCATAAAAATTTATTGATGAACCTTTTTACAAAATAACTTCCGTCCTTCAAAATACTCTCCCTTACATGCGATGCACTTGTCAAGTCTCTTTTCCCACTGTTGGAAGCATGTTTGGAACTCTTCGAGTTTGATATAGTCCAGTGTCCTTTGCGAAGCTGTTTTTACCGCCTCCACATCATCTCATCGAACGACAGACCACCTCTGAGATGTCAAATAGTGGGCCACTCGTAAGGCCGTGTGTGCTGGAGCGTTGTCGTGATGCAGATACCAGTCACCTGATAGCCAAAGTTCCGGGCGTTTCCTCCTCACATCCTCTCGCAGAAGCCTTAAAACATCCAAGTAAAAGTGCTGGTTAACAGTCTGGCCAATGTGTACGAATTCCCGATGCACAATTCCACGAACATAAAAAAAGACAATGATCATTGTCTTCATATTTGATCTCACTTGCCTTGCTTGTTTTGGTCTGGGAGAGTTGGGAGTCCTCCAGTGTTTTGACGCTTGCTTGGTTTCTGGGTCATACACTTAACACCTACTCTCATCCCCTGTTATGACTTTGTTTAAGAAGTTTGGATATGACATACATTCATGCGAATGGTTTTTTTCCTAATGTGTGAGAAGGCGCGGAACAAATTTAGCAGAAACACGTCTCATGTGCAAATCCTCACTCAATATCCGCTAGCACGAGCTACAACTTGTTCCTGTCTCTGCTGAAATTTGGTCGATGGTTTGGCGACGATTCTTGTGGATCTTTTGGCGGACCTTTTCAATGTTCTCAAATGTTCAAATGTAAAGCTTATGGGACTTAACTACGGGGTCATCAGTCCCTAAACTTACAAACTACTTATGAACTACTTACGAACTAGGACGGCACAAATATCCATGCCCGAGGGGGGATTCGAACCCCCGACCGTAGTGGCCGTGCAGACCGTGACTGAAGGGCCTCAGTCTCCTCGGCCACCGCGGCCGGCTTCAATGTTCTCCACGTTTCGCGATGTTGAAGGGCGTCCAGAACGAACTTGGTCTTCAACACTCATCTCAGCACGTTTATAGCGCCCAAACCACTCGAAAACCTGTGTGCGGCTCATAGCGCCCTCCTGGAAAGCTAGCTGAAGCATTTGGTGTGTCTCCGTTGCAGTTTTTGTAAGCAGCAAACATCATTTCACACACACTCTTTGTTTTGTTTTTATTTTTTTTTTTTTTTTTTTTTTTTTTTTTTTAAGTTGCCTTAACGACTTCGCAGAGGTAACCCGCTATAAGTCAGAGAAACACAATACCACATTTCCATGTTCAGCTGTACACTGACGCCGTTTGCACAGCTGTTTCATGAAGGTCTCTACTGACACTATCTACTGTGAAAATCAACATTCCTGTAACACTCCCCTGGGTCATGCCTGAGATCACTTTCTCTAAAGACTTCTTTCCGTTGAGAATTACCTACTGTGTTCCGTTGTCTAGGAGCGCCACAATTCAGACACACAGTTGCTCCTTTATTCAAGCAAATTGTTCAAGTATTTGTGAATCTATGGGACCAAACTAATTTGATCGTCAGTCTCAAGGCATTCAAACGATTAAAACTAACTTAAAATAATCCATCGACAACACACACACCCATCTCCAAGGGAGTACTCAAACCTTCGGTGGGAATAGCCTATAACCGCTCGGCTATGGTCTGGTATTCCATATACTCGCACTTTATCCATTGCGCGATGATGCGGAACGATATCGAACGCCTTGCAGAAGTCAAGAAACACGGCATTCATCTGTGATCCTGTATCTACTATCCTTTGGATCTCGTAGATGCCCCCCCCCCCCAGGGGGCCCACGGTACTTTCGTCAGTACGTGCGTGGCGAGCACGAGGCCCCGAGCTAATGCAGTCCTCCTTCCTTCTATACCTCCCAGGCTGCATTTCCTTTCCCCCTCCTCTCCTTTGCTATCCTCACTCCTTCCCCTCCCCACCGGGGCAGTTTAGTCCCCCTACCCGAACCAAACAATCCACCCCCAACCCCCATCTCGTAGCTGAATAGCGTGAGTTGTGTTTCACATGATCGCTGCTTTCGGAAACCATGTTGATTCCCTCAAAGGAGATTTACGGTCTCCATAAATGATATAATATTCAAAAACGAAATGTTCTGAAAAATGAACCACCATTTACATAAAAATGATGGTAGATCTATCTAGATGTTGTCTATCTGTAAAATGTGGTAAGTTGAATATTAGCCATTGGAAGCTTTTGACTCCTCATTGTACGTCGTTAATACGTAATGCTGTCAGATATCGTGTCTATGTCTGCAGTGATGACCCAGTAACTCTGATAAGAACGTGAACAGTTCAGTACATTTCTTTGTCTTTATCGGCGTCGAGAACTCGCCTCCAAGCTCCAGAAAGGTAACATAAATCATTCCATTTGAAGCTGTCGCCGCTTTTTCTAGTTTCTGCTGTTTCTTTAATAAGAAAATAGCATTATTTGCATACATGGAACAATTATATTAGCGAGTGTTGTGTGTTAAATTGTGATTCTGTGATCAGGAACCATTGATTTCTTACGTTCTCGTTTTAATATTGCTTTGGTCCTCTGCATGATGCCTGGTAATAATACGCAACACACCAGTAGCGGAGATTTTATATATGTATGTATATATATTGGGGGTTGGGCAAGATTTATGTAATGTCATTTGTAGTGGAAACGTCATGATATTTTGCCTCAGTTTTGTTGATCATATTCAAGTATAATTTGCGCTGATGCCCCTTTTACTTTACCGAAATCCAGATTTTTTATTGTTGACATAAAATCATAAAAATATAGTTCCTTTCCTTATATTCATTATTTCGTTGGGGGCAGAGGGCCTGCCCCCCCTCCCTTATATACGCCTCTGCAACACACTGATTGACGTAGTTATATTTTACGAGAGCTTTCGCACCACTAAAGCAGACATGGGCCCAATGCCTGGCGATAAATCGTAATGATGACATACTTCGACCAACCATAAACCATCTGCAGACTATAAATGTCTACGACAACAGCATCCTGCACTGTCAGTTATTTCTTTCGAAGGCGAAGAAGTATTTCGCCAAAAACTCGATATTTTTCGCGGAATCTACAAATAAACCTAGAATATTTTGTGCATTAGAGTCTTTGAGAGAAACTTTCACCTCATACCCTTTTCATATGTTTAAGTGATATTTTTTTTTAAACCATCAATGCCAGTCAAAATCCGCTTTTCTTAGGAGAATTAAATGGAGTCATTGTCAGTCAACACTTTATGTAAAGAAGAAAAGTCTCTGAGATTCTTGTTGGTTAGTTGCGCTGTTGCATCGTTGTTACCTCTTCATAAACTGATTTATAATTTATGTAATTACCTAGTTTCAAACTCATGCCGTTAGCAGCTTTCCCTGCAGTTCCATCTTCTCAGATGTTGGGTAATTTACTCCCCTTCATTCCGATTGTTTACAACGTAACTACCCGAATTCATTCCCGTAAACTTTTCAAATAGATTAGATGAACGTTAAAGGACAGCAGCTAGTTTGAAGGAAAGTACGTAATTCGATTTAAGTTCTGCAATTTTGAATTTCGTGGCAAATTGGGAGAGTCGTTCAATAGACGAGTTTCACGAGTTATACGCGAACTGTCCGTCACAGAACAGTTTTATCAATTGCTAAAAGAGAACTTTCACTGCTAATAATTCCTTTGTTTTTGATTTGAAATATGTTAGGTCTTGTTGTCACTTTCTTGTGTATATGAATTGTCCAAAAGATCCACACATACCTAGCCCAAATTTACTCAATTTTATTCACTAAGATACTGTGGCTACCAAACCAGTTTTACGTTCGTGAAAAACCAATAGAAAATATGTAATTACAAATATTAATAGCAATGATAGCAACACACAATAACAAGATATCAAATTACAAAATCTATATTAAGTACTTCTGATTTTCTGCTTCACGACAGCGATGACGATAACTTATCAAAGGGGCAGACTAACCAAATACCAAAACTAGACTCTGTAACATTGCAAATTTATACCCCCAAATCAGCCACAAATTAGATTCTGTTCTCTTCCTTCTACACTAAAAACGCACAATAGTAAAATTTCGTTATTTCCCGTCCTTCACTGAGCTGCAGATTTAATATTCACCAGTGTTCATGAACGAACAGCAGTGCTTGAGATAAATAATAGCCTATCCATATTACTATAAAGTTTTTACTTTGTAAACAATCATTTAATTTACAACGCTATATCGCTCGCATACATACACACGCCACACAGTTTCAGCTTAGCCACAAAAGTTAAACTTACCTTGCACAGAAGTTCACTATATCGACCATCAGATACACGACAAATTTCCATACGATAGAGTAACTAGCCCATGATATTGGAAGCAAATCTGGTGTTACTGCAATCATGCTGTTGCTAGGCACCAGTTCTACCGTAATTGTTGGAGATAAATATCCAAGGAGATCATTATTATTATTATTATTATTATTAAAATTTATTACTCATTCTTCTGATTAGTTTGGTGAGGCCTACCATTTATTCATCTCCTATGCTATCCTTTTTATCTCAGAGTAAGAGTATCACTTGAAACCCAATTTCCTCGTATGTTGGCTACATTCCAATCTCTGTGTTTCCAAACAGTTTTCACCGTCTTCTACTCCCCCAAGTACAATGAAAGTTGTGATCTCTCAGGTTTTCTCGTCATTACTAAGAAATAGTAAATTTTCCAACGTTTCGCAAAGTTGTCGTTTACATTTATGGAGTCGTCGGAGAACTCGATAATTCACAATTTACCATAAAAGACACAGGGTGATTATAAATTAGATTAATCTTTCAAAGCTCTGTAAAAATAACGTCACTGGTCAGAATGACGTCCAATTGCAACGAAATAATTATAGGGGAATGGTGGAAACTTATGGCCGAAGACAAATAAATAGTCTGAAAATTCAGACTGAAACTTTCACTCTGCAACGGAGTGTGCGCTGATATGAAACTTCAAGGCAGATTAAAATTGTAAGTCGGAACCGGGACCCGAACCTGGGACCTTTGCCTTTCGCGGGCAATCGCTCTACCATTTACCTATCCAGACACGACTCACGGTGCCGCCACCACTTTGGAAAGTAGGAGGCGAGGTACTGGCAGAATTGAAGTTGTGGGTCGGCACCGTGAGTCGTGTCTGGATAGCTAAATGGTAGAGCGCTTGCCCGCGAAAGGCAAAGGTCTCAGGTTCGAGACCCGGTTCCGGCATACTTTATAATCTGCCAGAAAGTTTCAGTCTGAAAATGTTTCAATAGATGGCGCTGAAACAGTCAGAATATGTAAATGAAAAGGCCTGTCATGTGCACGACCCATTGAAGTTCATATAAACACGCCGGGTTCACGAATGGCCGGCCGAGATGGCAAAGCGGATTGCGGCGCGCCAGTCACGTTTGCATGGCCTCTACGGTCGGGGGTTCGAATCTCCCCTCGGGAATGGATATTTTTGCCGTCCTTAGGATTAGCTAGTTCATAAGTAGTTTGTAAGTTTAGGGGCTGATGACCCCGTAGTTAAGTCCCATAAACTATACAAACATTTTAACATTATGACATTTGGTGCACGGCTTTTCCTCATTTCGCGTCTGGGACGTTCGCCATGACTGTCTCATTGCAGGATAGCGCTTTGCTTGTAAATTGGTTTACAAGAAGGATGACTGTGCACCAGTGGCGGACTAAGGCTGTCGGAGACCCGGGGCTTCCACTCGGAAATACATGTATTACTATAAAAATAATAACTTTCGAGATTTGGAGAGCCCCAGATGAGAGGCATGGGGCAGGCTAAAAGAAATGCAAAACAGCTTTCAAGATTTAGAAGCCCTAGAACGAGACCAAAGGACGCTCCAAAAAGTAAATAAAATAAAATTAAACATGCTTTCCAGGTATTTGGAGGCCCCCCAAGATGAGAGGCCCGGGGCCTTCCGTCCCTACCGCCACCCCCCCCCCCCCCCCTCCCTCCTGAGTCCACCAATGCTGTGCACAAGTCGCTCTACAGAAATTCCAGACACTGAACGGTTTGAAAAAAGACGAAATTAGAAAAGACAGGTTCCTTACAAATGTTCAAATGTTTGTATTACTTATGGGACTTAACTACGGGGTTATCAGTCCCTAAGCTTACAAACTACTTATGAACTACTTAAGATTAAGGACGGCACAAATATCCATGCCCGAGGGGGGATTCGAACCCCCGACCGTAGTGGCCGTGCAGACCGTGACTGGAGCGCCTCAGTCTCGTCGGCCACCGCGGCCGGCCAGGTTCCTTCGGTGTGCAACCTGGTACAGGGAGAAAACGAATTGATTCGACCTCAGTGTGTTATGGCTAATCTGTATTTTTACTAGTTAAAGTTACAGTTAAAAGTCTTTATGCTTATGTGCGTGTAACTGCATGTTATATGTTACGTATTTGTGAGTCATGCCATTAAGTTCTGTCAATTCCTAGAACGTGTAAATACGACATTTGCAGCTAAACATCAGAAAACGATCTGGAGTCCACTTACGGAGACTAACAAACTCAACTGATGAATTTACGACCGTGTGAGATGGCTGCAGGTTCCTTGTCAGATCTGCTTTCTAGCTCCTCGCTGATTACAGTCTCAAGATGTCTGAAACACTCTTGAATGTTTAGATGAGAGTTTTGTAAAGTCTTTTCTTCGTTAATTCTCACCTTGATTATGTGTACAAAATCGCGAAGACGTCTTCTTTCTTGTTGTTCTTATTCTATGAGAAGAGAAACACGTAACGCGAACTTGTCTTTGACTGTTATCTTTTATTACTTTTACTTGCTTTTAAATGATACAAATCAAATATCAATATTCCTGTCCATGTATCGGAAAACTAACCTCATTCCGTCACCAACAGAAAATCAAGACCTAGCAAGTAAACAAATTAAGAATCATCATATAATCTCAGAATAATCATATGATCTCTTTGACATAATAATCTTTGATACATTACAATCGCAGCACTGTAGTTTGACAGATACTTTCGAAGCACTGTGTTTTAGCAATCCGTGGATGCCCAAAATTCCACTATAAGTGGGAGAAGTGGCCGCAGCAACTCAGCAGGAGTCGAGTAGTGGTGTTCATATGTATAGTGCACGCAGAATTGCCCCCAACATTGGGCAAACCCGTGAACACGGTGCGTAAGATCCTACGAAATATCCTTCTTTGTTATCTATTCAGAATTACTCGTGTGCACGAGTTACTTCCTGTTGTCCTGCCAGCAAGAGAGACTGGTAGAATTTTTTGCTCGCATGGAAGTTAACGATAAATGGCAGTGGAAGATTTTGTGGACGAAGCCCACTTCCATCTGATAGGATATGTCAGTACACAGAATTGTCGGATATGGACAACAGAAATCCACACGCAAATTCACCAGTACCGATTCATCACTGTGAGGCGAGGGTTTACGACATCATTTATCATAGGGCCTTTTTTTTTAGAAGAGAGAGGTGCTTCCGGTCCTGTTTCCTCTGCCGTCACTGGTAAGCGTTATGAGTGTCTTTTGCACAATCACGTCATTCCAGCTCACCAAAGCGTGCATGTGCGGATGAGAACATATTTATGCAAAATGGCGCATGTCCGCATATTGCAAATCCAGTTAAACAGCTGTTGAAGTGCAATTTCGGATTTGATAGGATTATCAACCGCCATTTCCCAACAAACTGGCCGTCCCGATCACCTGATCTCAAAGATGTTGTGTTGCTTGTTCCGATTGCGAGCTTAGGTGCATTGAAGGCACGCATTGAGCGAGCGACACATTCTCGACGTGACACCGAAAACACTTCAATCCGTCGTGGAACATTCTCTTTCTCGATTTGAACTTGTTTTGGAAAACGGTGGACAGCATAATGAACATGTCTTGCGCCTATGACACGGAAATTAAAAATCCGATTTGATTTTAATTGATGCTTTTTATGCGGTTTTTGGCGTCATGACAAGGCACAACGTGATTGATGCTTTTATGCGATTTTTGGCCTTAGGACAATTAAAAACCCATTTTCCCCATTCGATGTGATGAGGTTGTCGTAGTGGATGAGCTTACGTCACTAACAAAATCAAGCATGCACACTGAGTAGTAAGGTTTGCTTAACGTGTAACTTACACCTTAGACATTGTTGTATGATTCATTTGTCATTTGTAGTCGAACACTATCAAATTATGATGCGTACAGCGCCATCTATTAATTTTCACACAATTCATTTTTCTTCAGTCATACGTTTTTCCCTTCCTCCGATAATATTGCGCTGCAATTTGACATCATTCTGGCCAGTGGTGTCATTTTTACAGCCTTTTTTTTTTTTTTTTTTTTTTCTTTTTTTTTTTTTTTTTTTTTTTTTTTTTTTTTTTTTTTTTTTTTGAACGTTTAGATATAATCATCCTGCATGTTGAAGTCCGAACGCCTGTTTTACAATCGCGTTCCTCACGCTTGGCAATCAGAGCAGTTTATGACATAACGTGGCAATGGGCACTGAATTAATCAACCGAAAAATAGATTCCCGTGACCATGTGGTCTACCTGATCGCCGGCCGCGGTGGCCGAGGCGCTCCAGTCACGGTCTGCACGGCCACTACGGTCGGGGGTTCGAATCCCCCCCTCGGACATGGATATTTGTGCCGTCCTAGTTAGTAAGTAGTTCATAAGTAGTTTGTAAGCTTAGGGACTGATGACCCCGTCGTAAAGTCCCATAGACTTTACAAACATTTGAACATTTCTACCTGATCCTGACCAATCCCGGACCTCTGTCACGCCTTTACCACTGCATCCCTCCCACCCTAAACCTACACACGCTCCACATTCTTTCCCAGGCTAACTTCCCACCTTCCCCTACCGGATGGCGCCCTCGGTCCCGATATCCATCCCTCCCACCTACACTGATCCCGTCCCCGTCGATGTAACGTCCCTGCCCTAATTTATTTAAACAAAAGGTAAATATGTAATAATGTTGTGCAATAGTTATTATGTAGTAGATTTGCTTTTATACAAATAAGTATCTTTATAGGTTCAGCAATTTCCGAAACTAACAAGGAAAGTACTTGGGCTCGAACAAACACATATAAACCAAAATAGTATGGGAGATAATGTAAAGATCCCTTATTGTACTAGTGATACTCCCGCATCTGCAAAACTCTGCAGTCGTCCGTTAGAGGCCTCTGCGTGTGTCATGGCACATTGCACTTTGACCTGTCGGTTCGCCAGTTGGGACGGTGCAGTGTGCCTCCGAAGTTTCGTTTTGTGACGTTATTTGTGTGGTGAAGCGTCAGGTGGGGCGGCGATTGGTAATTAATCCTGCTAATGTACTGGGATTAGTTGAAATGAAGTTACGAAGAACCCTTCTTCGTGAAGATGGTATTAGTGTAGAAGATGAATCATTCGCGTGCTTTCTCGTATGTTATGGTACAAAAATATGAGCAAAAGTTAGGTACAGTAGTTACACTAACACATAATGATGATAATAGGGATGATAATGACGAGCAACTCATTGCAGGCGATAGTGCTACGGTACGTGCGGGAAGAGGCGATGGAAGCAGTGGCAGTGAATACCAACAGTCTTCCGGAAAGAAGGTTAAAGTTGCAACTATCATCACGGCTTTTGATGACAATACGCTAGACAACATGTACGATGATTATTACATAAGTTATAGTTCAGATATCTGCATTACTTATGGCGTCTACAATTACATATACAGTGCTATCTACATCAGGGGTGGGCACGAGAGCTGCTCGCGCGGCTGCCCGCGAGCAGCGAGAGCCGCGAGGGCAGTGCTGAGCGGCCGTGAGAGCCAGCAGTGCGGGGAGCAGGGCTGTGCGGGGTGGCCGGCCGCTTGCTGGTGCACAGTGCACGGGTAAGGGGGCAACTGTGCAGCTGTGGGGGCGCTGAAATACTGCACGTAGAAAACACATGAGGTCGTTTCAAGCTGATGCGGCTTCCGGCACAATCATATCTGCCACAGCATGTTTGAGTGGGAAGTAAGTGTTAATAGTGCTTACCCGAAAATTGTGTATCCCGTACCATGCAACAGTTCCTCATGTAAGGATGAAACACAGTTTAGAACCACTGTAAAACCTACTTCCGTGGCCACAAATAGGACATAGACGTAAAGAATTAAGATAAGACTCTTTTATTCTATATTTTACGTTATATTGTCACAGAATTGTGTGGATTTTTTTAAACAAAATGTAACAAAACTGAACTTTCTGCAACTAAAAACTTGCTTCATTACAATGACGAGAAACTGGGTGGTCGGTCAGAAGGTAACAATTATTAAGGTTCATTACATCCTTAGGAAAGGATGATAACTGACACCATTCTGAAGAGGAAAAAAATTCCAGAACTCAAGACATGAGAGCAATGGAAAACGTTCCTTGCATATGTCAGTGGTACCACAACGAAGTTGTCGTGGTACGATAAAGAACTTCTAAAAAATAACTAAATAAGTACATGGGAAAATTTGTAAGCCAAAAGAAAATAGAAAATAAAATATCCCTGCTACGGGATCAATAACCTAGGAACTATTAAGATAAGTAAAATTTATCAAGTGTAAAACAAAAACCTTCCTCCTGGAGGAAGTAAAAGGGATAACTAAACTTAACTCCTATGATATATAGAAAACATAAAGGGGAAGAAACTCTATGATCGCATAGCCTATCAGTTTCCTGTCAAGATAAACATCAAGGTGAAATACTCATAAAAGAATTGTCATTTCAGAGGAGAAGTGCTACGAACAAAAAAGAAATAAGCATTAATTTACACCATTCTGGATTTATTTAAAATGATTTTGAATTAATAACATAATTATCTACAAGTATACTTACGTCTTTCTCCTTTTCTATAAGTTTGACTTTTCGTTCTTCTTTACTCAAACTAACTACATCTTTTTCGTGAAGCAGTTGAAAATGACGCTTCACATTGTACTTCTTCCATGAAGACAATGTTGAATTGCATAACAAACACTGAGGTCCGCTTTGCGTTCCAACGAAAAAGTACTCTTCTTCCCACTGTGGGTGTTCAGAAGACTTTCTTTTCAAAGATTGTACGTCCTCCTCAGCCATTTTTCAGACACTAGTTGTGCTTTATCACGAACACCGGACGCGATTTCCACAAATAAGCAGAACGAGTGGTTCCGCGTGGTGCAGTGAGGTGCGCGGCTAGTCGAGTATGAGTGGGGGAGGGGGCACGGCTGGCTGGCGGAGTGGGGGGGAGCCGCGAGCAGGCCGTGTCAGCCGCCGAGAGCGCTCGCGAAACTGCATTTGCCCAGCCCTGATCTAGAGCATCATTGCAGAGTTTTGCTTAAAAACGACACCCACCAGCACATTGAGGTGTACGTAGAGATCCTGTAACCAAACGTTCATACAGATATGTTTGTTCGACCCATGTAATTTCCTTGTAAGTGTAATGCATTTTTAGTGTCTGTAATTATTATTTACGAAAATATAAAAATTGAAAATTACTTAAAAAAGGACAGCCAAAGTTATGTTTAAATCAACGTACTTTTTCCTAAAAGCGTTTTACTACTAATAGTGTTAATAGTATTTCAAACTGAACGCGAAAATGTGATATTTTACATGTCCGGTAGCGAAGTTTTATTTAGGTGACCGATATTTCGTGTTTGTGACGTTGGCAACGGATTTGTGCAGTGAGCGTGCAACATAGCAGAAACGTTACAATTGTTTCTCGTCGAATTTCAGCACATGTAGTGGTAATACGGGCCATCATGTTTTCCATTGTTGATGAAACCTCCTGATACAACACAATTTTCTCGTGTCTCAAGACTAAAAGGTCCATTGGGATGATTTCCGGCATAGGCAAACCTAGATGAACTTTCCTCACACGTTACAAAGAACACACTGATTAATCTGACGGAAATTCTCGACTGAGAAGCTGAAATTTCATACACATACATGTGGCGTCTGTTCCGAAAGAACAGACGTCACTTCTGATCCTGCAGTTGTTATTATTTAATATTCACAGAATATATGACATCAACTTCGACTGGGCAAAGCTGAAAATGTGTACCCAGCCAGGATTCGAACCCGGGTCTCCTGCTTTCTAGGCAGTTGCGCCGACCCCTACACCACTGGGGACAAAGTGATCACAGCACCTGCTAGGACTACCTACGCCTCCCGTCAGATACAAATTCCCAGCTTCGCCCTGCCCACAG
This sequence comes from Locusta migratoria, assembly GCA_026315105.1. Lineage (NCBI taxonomy): Eukaryota > Metazoa > Arthropoda > Insecta > Orthoptera > Acrididae > Locusta > Locusta migratoria. The sequence goes on along the minus strand of CM048746.1, from coordinate 486,923,418 downwards.
CACTCAAATTCGTAGTTATGAATATTAAATAATAACAACTGCAGGATCAGAAGTGACGTCTGTTCTTTAGGAACAGACGCCACATGTATGTGTATATCATATGACGGTGACGGGTAAAGATCCTATCGTTAGTGGGGAGGGTTGGGCAAAATTTGAAACCCTTACTCTTACGGGAATTAGTTTCATAACTACGAGTTTGAGTACTGTGGGCAGGGCGAAGCTGGGAATTTGTATCTGACGGGAGGCGTACGTAGGTAGTCCTTGCAGGTGCGCTGATCGCTGTGTCCCCAGTGGTGTAGGGGTCAGTGCAACTGCCTAGAAAGCAGGAGACCCGGGTTCGAATCCCGGCTGGGTACACATTTTCAGCTTTGCCCAATCGCAGTTGATGTCATATATTCTGTGAATACTGAAATTTCATTAAAAAGAGATAGAGTGGTGAGCCGCCCCGTTTAACTGACTGTTTCTTAGGTTGACCCTGTCCTTGATTTAATCCCTGACCTAAGCTCCATCGATCTCTCTGTGCGTGCACCGCTCGTGGGGCTCTTTGATCTATTGCGCGTCGATTGTTCTTGTGATTTGTGTTTTCCTTGCCGCGTGTGGCGCTACGGTGTCGCGCCGAGGCCGTTAGAGAGCGGACAGGGTATCACGCAGTGAGTTTGATACGATGCATGACATCGCCAGGGTCGAGTTATTTTGATCAAGTGGCCGTTTGTGGCTGAGCCCGGCGTGTGCATCGAAGTTGTTCTGGGTGGCACTCTGCCTGTCCGTGGAGAGCCGTGCATGCCATGAGCTGAAGAGGTTGGTCCGGAGAGGCCTTTCTGTCAAGTTATAACAGCACCTCGCTGCGGGCTGTTTACTTCGTCTCCCGGCTATGTGGTCGCGTTCCTAGCGGCCGAGCGACACCGCCTCCGTCTCTCGCCAAGCGTCGGAGCTGTCAACAACTGCTAGAGTACTCCGCACTCAGCCACGGCTGCCCCTGGCGTCGTTGCAGCCGCTTTTCATCTGGGATCTATCAAATGTTTCCGGGCGTTGGTTGACACCCTCCTCCTACAGCATCGCCACTTGTCGTGGAGTAAGAAATAAATAAGTTAACTGACTGATACAGTCCTGTTCCGCAAATTTGTGTGTGTGAGTTTCTTATGATCGGTGGTAGTTCCCCAGGAGCCGTCGTTGCTTGTGTCTACGTCGTTAGTTGTTTATTCATGTGTTATACCGCACTTTTAGTTCGGTTCAGTTGAATTATTCTTTTCTCTTTGTTCTGTGTAGCAGGAACTCTATATACATTAATTTGGTTAACGTAACTGGGTAATTTATCTGATTTGTGCCCCTCTACTGGCCCGCATCTGCACGGGCGGTAGTTGTATAGCTTACAGGGTGTCCCAGCTATCTTGTCCACCCAAAATATCTCTGGAACAATAACAGCTATTGGAAAACGACTTTCACCGGTATCAATGTACGGCTGCGGCCCATGAATGTAAATATTTGGAAACATTCTGAAATGAAAGCAAATGTGTTTTTGTAACACAAACTTTTTTTTTTTTTTTTAAATGGACACCTTATATTTTTCTTCCGCAATCCATAGCATGACAAATCATATAAACAATGGCGTTGATTGCATCGCAATATTCCAATTACATCCCGAGATATTACGACGGGAAGTTGTCGCTTGAAATACGCGAAACGCGCGGCTAGCGCACGTCCTGAGCAGCATGGGGTTCTCGCCTGTCTCAGGACGTGCGCTAGCCGCGCGTTTCGCGTATTTCAAGCGTCAACTTCGCGTCGCAATATCTCGGGATGTAATTGGAATATTGCGATGCAATCAACGCCATTGTTTATGTGGTTTGTCATGCTGTGGATTGCGGAAGAAAAAATATAGGGTGTCCATATTAAAAAAAAAACACAAGTTTGTGTTAAAAAATACATTTGCTTTCGTTTTAGAATATTTCCAAATGTGTACATTCATGGGCCGCAGCCGTACATTGATACCGGTGAAAGTCGTTTACCAATAGCTGTTATTGTTCCAGAGATATTTTCGGTGGACAAGATAGCTGGGACGTTGCAGAAAGTTTTCCCTCCGCAATGGATAACCACATATACCTGGATAAACACAGTCTAAGCGACATCCACAATAGGCTGAAAGTACTCCACACACAAGGCAATGGTAAGAAAAATTGATCTACTTTAACAGTTAGATATAATGTTAAAAAAAGATAAATGTTTTTGAAACATGTCAAATGAACAAAAAGAATTTATCAGCCAAAGTTTTCTTCAGCAATACAAAAAAAGAATTTCCTGATGACACAAATATTTAGCAGCGCAAACAGATTCAGCCTGGGTGCTAGGGCAGGAGGATCTTAATTTCGCTATAAACACAAACAATACTTAACAATATGTCTAGTGCACCGCGCCGGCCGCGGTGACCGAGGGGACTGAGGCGCTTCAGTCACGGTCTGCACGGCCACTACGGTCGGGGGTTCGAATCCCCCCTCGGACATGGATATTTGTGCCGTCCTTAGTTGTAGGTAGTTCATAAGTAGTTTGTAACTTTAGGGACTGATGACCCCGTAGTTAAGTCCCTTAAGCTTAACAAACATTTGAACATTTACTGCACCGCAGATGGTTCATCGATCGCTTTTACGGTATTTTTCTACCATTCCATTTTCTAATATCGCGTGGGAGTAAAGGAACACCAAAATCTTTCTGTTTTCGATTTGATTTCTCTTATTTTATTATGACGGTCGTGTCTCACTATGTAGGTGGGTGCTAAGAAAATATTTTCGCTTTCGCAGGACAAAGTTTGTGAACAAATTTCGCAAATAAACCTCGACGCAACGAATAACGCGTTTCTCTTAATGATTTCCAAGCCAGCTCGTGAATCATTTTCGTGACACTCTCTCCCCGGTATCGCGATAATACACAACGAGCTACACTTCTTTCAACTTTGTCTGTATCCCCAGTTAGTCTCATTTTGTGGGGATCCCACAATGCGCAGAAATACTCCAAAATCGGAGCCACAAGTGTAGAGTAAGCAGTTTCTTTAGTAGAAGTGTTGCATGTACTAAGTGTTCTGCCAATGAAACGTATCCTTAGGCTCGCCTTCCCTAAGATATTTTCTACGTTTTCTTTCCAAATATGACACCGACACTAACGAAATTCCGCTTTCCCTCCCAAAATATGGCAATAATCTGCTACAGAATCAAACAATAGGGGTTAAAAACACAACCTCTCAAATTTGAACAGGCCGTAACAATGCCAATGAAACAAACTAGCCGGCCGCGGTGGTCGAGGGGACTGAGGCGCACAGTCACGGTCTGCACGGCCACTGCGGTCGGGGGTTCGAATCCCCCCTCGGGCATGGATATTTGTGCCGTCCTTAGTCTTAGTTAGTTCATAAGTAGTTTGTAAGTTTAGGGACTGATATCCCCGTAGTTAAGTCCCATAGACTTTACAAACATTTGAACATTTGAAACGAACTATTTGTCGTCTTGCCTCACAGCTACTGGATCTCATTAATGATCTGGTTTGTGTGGGTCACTTATTCTTGTCAAATGCAGTCTGTGTATTTTAAGAAAGAAAAGAGAACAAACTCCTTGTCCCAGTTGAAGTGAAAATGAACACCAAAGAAATGGAAACACATGTGCCAAATCTATAAATTTAAATTACACAAGAACCTCCTTTATCCGGCCCCCGATTTATCGGCATTTCCGGTTTATTCGGATCGGTTTTCTATTTCGTGAAAATGTGGGTACAGAGTTATTAGTGTAGTACGGTGCCCTTTATGAACCGTTATGTTAACAGCGAATGCAACAAAGTGATCGGCAGTCCACGCTTTCATTTACATTTAATAGGCTCACTGTTGATCTGTTCCTTGTTTTGAGTGTATATCAGTGAAATATCTTCGGAATGAAAGGAAGCGATTATTTCGATGGAAAAAAAGTTGTAAGCTCCAAACAAGAGAAAGGGGAACTGGTGAAAACATTGCCGCAAATTATGGTGTAGGGACATCAACCGTATCAGAATGGAAGAAGAACCCAAAATAGATTTCTGCTTCAAAACGATGACTAAATATAGTTCGCAGAATCGCGGTACAATGAAGAAAGCAAGAAATGAAACACTGGATGAAGTATTATTCAAATGTTCAAATGTTTGGATAGCTTATGGGACTTAACTACGGGGTCATCAGTCACTAAACTTACAAACTACTAATGAACTACCTAATCCTAAGGACGGCACAAATATCCATGCCCGATGGGGGATTCGAACCCCCGACCGTAGTGGCCGTGCAGACCGTGACTGGAGCGTCTCAGTCCCCTCGGCCACCGCGGCCGGCGAAGTATTATTCATCTGGTTCAGTGAGAAAAAAGAGTATCATGTTTTAATACCCCGTCCAATTATGCAGGAAAAGGTGATGAAGGTAAACAGCCAGCTTCCCTATGGTGATCCTAGCTTCACTGCCAGCCAAGTTTGGTTGAAAATATGGAAATCTCATCACTGAATAAGTCAGCTGTCAGTGACGGGTGAAAATTTTTTGGGGAATACAATGGCTCCAGTAAACTTCAATAAATAATTTTACGAAATTATTTCCTCCGAAAATTAACCCCACCCAGATTTATAATGTCGACAAATCTGGACTTTAATTTTATCGAATGCTACCCAAGGTAGATAACTCGGCAAGGGGTTGTGACAGATGTAAAGATCGATTTACTATTATGGCTGGTTTTTCTATTTTGTGTAAGGTTTCCGGATTATCCGGATTTTCGGTCATCCCATCTATTCCGGATAAACGAGAATCTTGTGTAGTTGTTACAGGAATTGACATTGTTAATGAAGGTGTGAAACAGTATATGCAAAGTAATAAATTTCAAACAGCTGGTATAGTTCACTTATGTTAATAAGATGATTCAATAGTTCCCTCTTATAAATTTAAGGGTAGAATACGTCCCCAGCATTTCCCTGCTCGCAGTTGACTGTGAACGAGGGTTTAGTTGCATTAACATAAGAACCATCTCGCAATGACTGATTCTGAGAAGGCATTTTATTGTATAAAGTATGCAAAAAAAAAGACGTATTCTAACGTGATTTCGAGCTCACCCTGACAGAGAAGTAAAGATACTTCAGATTCTACCCGGCACGACAAACGTAATTCAACCGTTAGACAGAGATTTTTTCCGCCAGTGGAAGGCATTTTACATAAAACTAACAGAGAAAATTATAGTGTGCAAATCACTGCAGTTTCCGATCACCGTGACAATATTCTCAAGTTGCAATCAGCAGTACATTATCAGTTTTCCTCCCCACGGTTTCAAAATGTGATTAAATATGCGTGGCACGCCTCGAAATATACTGATATTAGGCCAAATTCCTTACTAAAACCGGCCGAGTTTTGTTTATGGACGTCTAACAACGTCTGTGATTCGCAGGGCTGTCATATGTCGTCTTTGCTTGTATGTTCTTGGTGCACAAAAAACCTATGTTTAGAACATTGTATCAATATTTCGCATTTTTTCGGTAATTACAAGAAATAATAGTTTGACGTGCTCTAAACCGTATATGTATTTGTGTCTATTTCATAGCTATTTGGGAAGATTGTTGTAGATACATATCAGCTACATGTGTCAACGAATTTATTAGTACCGTATTTATTAATTATCGTACAATCGCTTTCACTGGGCGAATCAGCTCTCTAGTCCAGTCAAATAAGCCGAAAAAAGGCATCAACCTCGGAATGAGAGGTAACAAGGCGAATATTTCCATGAGCCTTTGTTTTAGCATTCTAAATGATGAGTCAAAAGTCATAAAATCTCGTGTCCGCGTCTTAAGATATTAAAGGTCAAAGGTCACGAAAATCAGTTTTTCGCAAATATCTCGCTTCCTATGCGTTAAATGGTATTTGCAACTCCGATAAAAGTTGTAGAGCATGAAATTCCCTTCCTTTTTTAACCTTTTTTTTGTGCAATTCATTGTTTTTTAGATAGAGCGCACAGGTCACAGCGCTCAGGCATATAAGACGTAATACGAGGTCAGCTGCGAATCACAGTCAATTGTTGGTTGTTTAAATTAAATAAATCATTGCAATAATTACAATAACAAATCTTCATTCTTTATGAATTGTGTTCAATATTTCATAATATTATTCATAAATAAAAAAAATTGTTTAATAATATTTACTTATTTCTTGAAATTATAAAGTTATGAAGCCAAATACTTCAAGTATATTTTAATTATATTCTAATATACGTTAATTATGTTTCATGTAGAAAAGAATACAATTTAACGCATAGGAAGCGAGATATTTGCGAAAAACTGATTTTCGTGACCTTTGACCTTTAATATCTTACGACGCGGACATGAGATTTTATGAGACTTTTGACACATCATTTAGAACGCCAAAACAAAGGCTCATGCAAATATTCAGCTTGTTACCTCTCATTCCGAGGTGAAACCCTAATTTGACTGGACTACTGTGACTGCTGTGGCAGGAGAGTGGCGCGTAGCTAACGCCACCTTGTCCCTAGATGGCGTTGGTATGACGTAGCGAGAGACGTCAGGGTTGTACAACAGGCAGTTATAAGCACGGAAACCATGCGACAGCAATGTAATACTTCATAATAGTTTTTACAGACTTCCAGGTCATATCAGCAGCTAACAGTCTGCATACAGACTTCATTCAATGTTAACTCACAGTGGTAAAAATAGTAACACAGGTTTCTACATGACAAGTCTGACCATTCCCTTGTTATAAAATCTGCAAAAATAAACAGGTGCCGCCATCAGGGTACCGCTGAAATAGCTCTCTGCGGCGCCCATCCACTATGTGAGACGCACTCTGCGTTCCTTTCTCACCCAACCTGGTGGTCCCAGCAATATAACAAATGTCAAAATTCTCTGTCTTCCGCCAAGTTAACAGTCGGGAGATACCGAGTTCCCGTGAAGATCAAACGGAGTCACTGCCTCAGCACACGCTGCATTCCGTTAAACCGACTCCTGTCGGGCACATCTGTTGCAGGCGGACAGCCACAAACGCCCATTGGCGGACGAGGCATTTAACGTGCGGAGCGCAGCATACGGCCACTGACCAGGCCGGTCGCAGTGGAGAAGCTCGCGCAGCCCTCCTTTGAAGAAAGCCCCGGACCACAGACAAATATATACAGACGGGAAATCTCCGTAAGGGCCCGGTCCTACGCTCCGGGGTGCGGGGAGGGAGGGTTTCCAGCAGTTCCGTAAGATGTCCCATGATGGCGCTGCGGTCAAAAGCAGCTCTTTAAACTGGCCAGAGCAGGTGGCAGGTAGCGGCTGCCCCCACCACCACCTCCCCTCAAACGCCGGCACGCCGGACACAGCCATGGCCTCGTGGCAGGCGGCACGATCTCTCCCCTCAGCCTCCCCTCCACGCTACCCTCTGACGTGCGAGAGGTACCCTAAGCCAGCGAACTACCTGACACCTGCTAGCATCTTACGGAACTTCGAGGGGACCGTAGGACAGTGGTTTAGGGGTGGCTGCTCCTCTGTATATGTTACTCTGTGCCTGTACTCAAGGCTGACTGCTCGTACCTCGCCCCCAAGTAATGGTAACGTGGACGGCGTCCCATCCGCTCGCAGCCGAGTTTTGCCAGCAAGCCAGGCAGCAGAATTAAATGAAATGCAGTTTCTATATGAACTGAATTTATTACAATAAAGCTAATATATGCATTCCCCCTATCAGAGGCAAAAGGACAGGCAGTAAGAAGATATAAAAGCAATAAAATTAAATACTGATAGATAGAATGATATACAATTAAGTATAAAACATGATAGTAGAGAGAGGACAGACACAGGAAGTCGGAAAAATAACCAACACCTATCAATGTATACAACACACGGTCACACATACAGAGCTATACGCATGTGAGTACGGCGACCAGCGCGTGAGCAAAGTTGATGCTAGCACCGTGTATGTCTTCCTTTTCTACATCTACATCTACATAGATACTCTGCAAATCACATTTAAGAGCCTGGCAGAGGGTTCATTGACCACTTTCATAAGTTTTCTCTACCGTTCCATTCTTTAATAGCGCGCGGGAAAAAAGAACGCCTAAATCGTTCCGTTTTAGATCTGATTCATCTTATTTTATTGGGATGGTCATGTCTCCCTAAGTAAGTGGTTGCTAGCAAAATATTTTCACATTCAGAAGTAAAAGTCGGTAATTAAAACTTCGCAAACAGATCACGCCGCAATGAATAAGTCTTTCTTTTAATGATTTCCACCCCAATTCGTGCAACATTTCCGTTACGCTTCCCCCCCCCCCCGCAACGTGATAAAACAAAACGAGCTGCCCTTCTCTGAACCTTCTCAATGTCTTCTGTCAGTCCCACCTGGTGAGGGTCCCATAATTGGCAACAGTACTCCAGGAGAGGACGCACAATTTTGATGCAGGCAGTCTCTTTGGTGGAGCTGGTGTACCTTCGAAGCGTTCTGCCAAAGAAACGTAATCTTTCGTTCGCCTTCCCCACAATATTTTCTGTGTGTTATCTCCAGTCTAAGTTGTTTGTAATTGTAACTCCTAGGTATTTTGTAGAATGTACGACCTTAAGGTTTGACTGATTTATAGCGTAATTGAAGTTCAGCGGATTTCTTTTAGTGGTCATGTGTATTACTTCACACTTTTCTTTATTTAGTGTCAAATGTCAATTTTCGCACCATGTAGAAATTTTGTGTAAATCGCTTTGCAGATGCTTTTGATTCTCTGTTGACTTCAATAACCGATAAACGACAGCATCATCCGCGAACAGTCTAAGGGAGCTATTCAGATCGTCTTCTAAATCGTTTATAAACACAAGGAAGAGTAATGGACCTATAACGCTTCCCTGGGGAACGCCATATATCACTTCTGTTTTACTTGATGACGTACCGTCAATTACAACGAACTGTGTCCTTTCTGATAGGAAATCGTGAATCCAATAGCACAATTGGGGAGATATATCATAAGCACGTAATACAAGCTGTAAGTCTCCCATGGAGACGATTATAGAGGTGCCGAATGTAATCTTTTGGGATGGGCTGCCTTGCAGTTTCAAACTGGTGCCTCCTTTGCGCCTCATTTCGTGCTGCTCATTCAGTCCGTCCAACATGACGTTTCACATGGGTCCATACATGCACAATGGGGACAGATCTGGGGATAGTGCTGGCCATGGTAGCTGACGTGTACCTTGAAGAGCATATTTGGTGGTACAGGATACAAGTGCACGTGCATTGACCTGTTCGAAAAGCATATCGCCTTGTTGGTGCACGAGTGATAGCACGACGGGTTGAATGATTTCAATGTATTGTGCAGTAATGTTCTCTAGACGATCACTAGACGGCCAGTGTAGCATATGGCTCACCACATCATGATGCACGATCATGCGTTGATTTGCTCACGCCCCAACATGGTTCAGCCCGCCCCCAGTGGAGTTATGTTAGCCGCTTATGAAGGGGCGCACGGAGACGTGTCGTCTTCAGTGGTGAGAGTCGCTGCTGCCTCTGAGCTATTGATGGTCGTGTGCGTGTGTGGTCTCATGCAGAGGGGCAAGAAAATCTCGAGTGTACGAGACAGAGGAAAATGGGGCCGACAGTTGGTGTGGGAGCCATATCCTACACTAGCCGTTCTTTCTTGTGATAATCGAGGGAAACTTGAACAGTGCACGGTACATTAAAACCATCATTCAGTTCCTCTTGACACCGTTCATGCACCAAAAAGGCGATATGCTTTTTCAACAGGACAATGCACCTCCATACATATCATGTAGAACCCAACGTGTTCTTCTACGTGTACGTCAACTATCCTGCCCATCATTAACCTCAGATCTGCCCCCCATTGAGCATGTTTGGGGTGGATGAAACATCATGTTGCGCGTTCTGCGTGAGTGGCACCAAATCAGGCCCAAATGAGGCACCAGGTGGAAACTGCATGACAGCTATTCCGCAACACTGCATTCTGCACGTCTGCCATCGTCTCTATGGGAGAATTACAGCTCGTATTAATGCAAAAGGAGGGTATACCCCTTGATTAGGCTCTGTTTGTGTGATTGTGTGTTGTGTAGATCCGTAAGAGCGTACCAATAAAATTTCCCTCTGCTGACTCGACGAACTCATGGTGCCAAAATGAAACTTTCATTCTGCAGCGGAGTGTGTGCTGATATGAAACTTCCTGGCAAATGAAAATTGTACGTACGTAGCTCAGTGTTAGAGCGCTTGCCCGCGAAAGGCAAAGGTCCCAGATTCGAGTCCCAGCACACAATTTTAATCTGCCAGGAAGTGTCATATCAGCGCACACTCCGCTGCAGAGTGAAAGTTTCATTCCTTTAGTCTGTGGCTAAGTCATGTCACCACTATATCCTTTCTTCCAGGAGTGCTAGTCTTGCAAGTTTCGCAGGAGAACTTCTGCGAAGTTTGGAAAGTTGGAGGCGAGGTACTGGCAAAATTGAAGTTTTGAGGCAGCACCGTGAGTCGTGTCGGGATATCTCAGTGGTAGAGCGCCTGCCCGAGAAAGGCAAAGGTCCTAGGTTCGATTCCCGGTTCCGGCACACAATTTTAATCTGCTAGGAAGTTTCAACTCATGGTGTTTTTTTTTTTTCATTTTCTATGAATGTATTTTAGGAACACCCTGTCCGCCTCCGTAGCTCAGTGCCAGCGTCGCTGACTACCACGCAGGAGGCCCGGGTTCGATTTCCGGCAGGGGACTGGGTGTTGTGTGTTGTCCTAATCTCCATCATCTCATCATCATTGGCACGTAAGTCGCCCACGCGGCGTCAACTAAAAAGACTTACACAAAGGCAGCCGAACAATCCTGCAAGCGATCTCCCGGCAAAGAAAGCCATACGCTCATTTCCATTTCAAGAACAGACTGTATGTGTGTAACTTTAATTAAAGAAAATAGCTATAAAATTTTGTTTCGCAGGCTACTGTTAACTTCAGTTCATTATACACATTTCATTTATAAAACCTTCGTTAATAGCATGATTTACAAAATTATCTCGTAGCAGAATTTTGCACAAACATTTCATATTTTGCGCAGATCTTTGTTTTGGTTTGTGCAGTTTATTTTTTTTTTTTTTTTTTTAGCTTAAACACACTTGTAAAGCAGAGCCATTTCCACTGAAATGTTCTGTACAGTTCTCGTTTCTTGCGACGCGAGTACATTCTAGACTGGCCGGGTTTTCATTTAGCTCGCAGACCGCAGGCAGACGTCTCGGTAATGAAGTACCTGCGAAGTTGTGCATCGGAGCCCGCGAAATGGCGCGTCGGCAGCAGAGATGAATGGCCCGTCCCAGGGCCGGCGGTGCCACTGCTAGCCGCCGCTTGTTTCTGCGAGCGCGCTAATGGAACATTATTTAATACGACGTCCCGGCTGAGTTATGAGCAAAGTATAGGGGAAGTGGGTAAAATATGGACCCCTGCCGCACGGCGGCTACGGTTCGGCGGCGGGAATTTGCGGTGGGCAAACAGCTCCGTACGACACTACCGAGTGGGTCTCTGCTTAAACAGGAAGTAATATATCGTTGAGTTTGCCTGTAGATCAGTACGCACAACTGTGATTCAAACACTCATATATGCAAATCCATGTCGCAGCTGATACTTTATCCTTAAGCCAGTCTGTAGTAGAGGAAGTTATTTTAGAATATTGAAGGGAGGAGGGTTAGATTAAAAACTGGAAGGTTCGTACTTTACCTGCACTACCAGTAGTTCACCACCCCCTGAACCGCAGCCGTTGCCGAGTTGGGGTGCGTCAACGATAAGATACCCATACCGTAGGTGTAAGCACAGCGGGCGGGAATCTATGGAGAGGCCAGACAAACGTGTGGTTCCTGGAGAGGGACATCAGGCTTTTCACTTGTTACAGGAGCAACAGTCAGGATGATTGACTTAGTTTGTCTTGTACATCAACTGGTGTGGCTTTGTTATTTTGACAACATAGTCAGAGGAGAAAAACAGCAATCTATTTAATATTCATAGAATATATGACATCAACTGCGATTGGGCAAAACTGAAAATGTGTACCCAGCCGGGATTCGAACCCGGGTCTCCTGCTTTCTAGGCAGTTGCGCTGACCCCTACACCACTGGGGACAAAGTGATCATCGCACCTGCAAGGACTACCTAAGCACGCCTCCCGTCAGATACAAATTCCCAGCTTCGGAATTTGTATCTGACTGGAGGCGTGCATGGGTAGTCCTTGCAGGTGCGATGATCACTGTGTCCCCAGTGGTGTAGGGGTCAGCGCAACTGCCTAGAAAGCAGGAGACCCGGGTTCGAATCCCGGCTGGGTACACATTTTCAGCTTTGCCCAATCGCAGTTGATGTCATATATTCTATGAATATTAAATAATAACAGCTGCAGGATCATAAGTGACGTCTGTTCTTTCGGAACAGACGCCACATGTATATATAGCAATCTATTTGGTATGATTAATATTACAAAAACCAGTCTTGATCACAAAAATTAACAGTTTCTATTTACCGGTTTGGACCCGATGTAGGTCGTCTTCAGAAAAACAAGTAGCCGGCCGCGGTGGCCGAGGGGACTGAGGCGCGTCAGTCACGGTCTGCACGGCCACTACGGTCGGGGGTTCTAATCCCCCGTCGGGCATGGATATTTGTTCCGTCCTTACTAGTAGGTAGTTCATAAGTATTTTGTAAGTCCCATAAGCTATACAAACATTTGAATTTGAAAAACAAGTAGCCCACGTAGCGAGTGCTGGACTCGTCTGGGCTGGGCTGTCCTGTGCTGTTCTGCTGCCAGCAGGTAACTGTTGCACTGGCCACATGGACTTCTTGCTATTCTGAAGATGACCTACATCAGCTCGAAACCGATAAAAAGAAACTATTAATTTTTGCGATCAAGACTGTTTTTGTAATATTAATGATGTGGCGTTGCCATGCAGTACTGCAACGGCTATCAGCAAGAGGAAAAAAGTAGTTACTTTTATCGAGGATGACGGCGTCTTCTTGGGTAAAATATTCCGGAGGGAAAATAGTCCCCCATTCGGATCTCCGAACAGGGACTACTCATGAAGATGTCGTCATCAAGAAAAACACGACAGGGACTCTACGGAACGGAGCGTGGAATTTTCTAACCGTTAATCACCTTCTGATTGCCAAATTTCAATCAGTTATTTTGAGTTTGTGGGCCACTTTGATCCCCATAAGTGGAGTAAGTTCATAATATAAGGTAGTCACAGAATTGTCATCTTCAGCACCTGCTACGAAGTCATCCATATACATGTTATTTTCAACAAGAAAAGCGGCTCGAGGAAAATTCCTTTGGTGCATGATAACTTTATACCAAAAAAACCTTGTTAAGTGTCGGTCTTTTATATAAAGAACTAACTGTAGAAAAACTTGTTTATTATCAGCAATTAAAGTAACTGGATATAATATTGAAAGAATATCTGGAAGTAAATTAGGGCCAATTTTCAAAGAGTCATTCAGTGAATGTACAGCCTTTCCGTGGGAAGAACCATCAAATACAACCCTCCATTTGATAACACCTAACCTTTCTTTATTTACTGCATAAATGGCTGGCCGCGGTGGCCGAGGTGACTGAGGCGCTCCAGTCACGATCTGCACGGCCACTACGGTCGAGGGTTCGAATCCCCACTCGGGCATGGATATTTGTGCCGTCCTAGTTCGTAAGTAGTTCATACGTATTTTGTAAGTTTAGGGACTGATGACCCCGTAGTTAAGTCCCATAAGCTGTACAAACATTTGAACTTTTTTGTTTTGAACTGCATAAATGTGTTTGTAGTAAGTGTCAAATAAATATTTGTATAGTCTATGGGACTTAACTACGGGGTCATCAGTCCCTAAACTTACAAACTACTTATGAACTACTTACGAACTAGGACGTCACAAATATCCACGCCCGAGGGAGGATTCGAACCCCCGACCGTAGTGGCCGTGCAGACCGTGACTGGAGCGCCTTAGTCTCCTCGGCCACCGCGGCCGGCATAGTAAGTGTCCTTTGAAATCTTTTTCTCCAGTGAAATTTATTCTCTGCTTGTGAGAGAGTATTAGGCACAATAATGTTGAATTTTCTAGGTAGAGAAACCACTCTCCTATTGTCATCAATGCAGCAAGATTTTGAGAAATCATGAAATAATGCCAGTTCCTTCGGATTCAAAGACTTTGTTTGGTCCGCTGTGATTCCCATTCTTTCTAAATCCCAGAAACTTCTTAAAATATCCTCTGTTGATGTCACTGAATCTAAACTAACATAGTTTGTTATCACAGGGTTTGTCAATGTGTTTGACTAACACCCACTAAGAATCCAAGCCATAGTTGAAGGTATCAGTACAATGGATGGTGTTAAGCGAATAGGAGGAGAATCTTTAATGATTGTCCAATAGTAATTGCTCCAATAAGTATCTCAATAGGAAGGTCTTCTGGGTCGTCCTTTGGGTCTGCTAACTAAAGTTTTCGATCATACATTTGTTTTGTTTTTTCAGGTGGGACAGTTGGATGAGCAGCAAATGAGTATGTGCTTTCAAATGCAATAAAAGACATTGTGGAATTTTTCAATATCCCTTTCAGAGTGAATTCTACGACTCTACGACACATATTTCAAAGGCATGTCACGATGTTCTAAAGTTTTTAGATCTATTTCATCAATGAGAAACTTCGAAATAAAACTCGACTGACTGCCACTATCTAGAACACAGAGAGTGAATCTGCTTAATCCTCTTGGTCCACTGACCCAAACTCGAGCTGTCCGAAGATAGGTAAAATATGATGAATTTGCGTCAATTTTCCCTACAGAAGTAGTGGTAATTTGCTGAGAAGGTGAAGTAGAAATAGTAGTGTCAGTACAAATCGCTTTATGGTGACGTTTCTTGCACCTAGAACACGAAACCTCTCCCTTCTTACTGCAGGTTTTAGCATTATGACCTCTGTTCAGACATATAAAACAACGATTATCTTTCTTTAATTTATCAATACGTTGTTGGGTGTCCGTTACTATATAGCAGTATTGAGCCCAAAGAGTGCGAGAGTCGCAAAATATACAATATGGTTGTACGTCACGTTTAATTTTCCGAGAGGTTTTAGCTTGTTTTGAATTTATGTGAAATGTCGCTAAAGTGGGCGTGTAATTGGAAGCTGGTTGCTGTTCCCAAGCATTTCTTGTGTAGTAAGAGCATACTGAACTTCTTCCTCCAATTAGTTGGTCAGTTGTGGTATACATATTCTGAAGTATTGTCAACGGTAGAATGAACTAAAATGGATCGACTTTTTGTGTCAGTTCACAAAGTGGAGACAACAACATTACGGCAACTGAAATAACAAAGTTGCTGCAGGGGAGGTTGGTGTTGACTTACGTTTACCAAACGAATTACTTAGGCAGTCGGCTTCAGATAGTGTAGTGTGCAGGCAGTGCAACAACATCTTGCATGGAGAGCCATAGGAAGGTTGGAAGCGGAACAGACACACAGGGAGGTGGCTGTAGCTATTGGAGTGCCCCAAAGCTTAATTTTCGGGTTCTGCACGTAATTTCAGAAAATAGGACCCGTTAAAAGAAGACAAGGTAAATGTTGTCCACGGGTAACGTCAACAAGAGATGACCGTTACCTCCGGTTAACTGACAGTCAAGACGGGTGGCTGAATGCAACTCATCTGCTACTCACCTTCCAGGCAGCAACAGGACGCAGCCTGCAAAACCGTTTAGCCCGCTGAAACTGTGTGATGGAATATCAGGATTAGAGTCGTAAAAGTGGCGCCAGGTGTTTTCGTAGATGAGTCAAGATTTTGTGTTCAGCCGGACAATCGTCATTCGCTCATATGGAGAGAACGTGGAACAATCTCGCTTATGTGCAGGAAACTTCAACGTATGATGGTGGTGGATGAATGGTGTGGGCAGGAGTTAGTTTTGGCGGACGTACGGACCTCTTTACCGTTCAGAATGGCACTTTGACTGTACAGGGGAATAGCGATGAGATCCTTCGCCGTTTTGTTGTGCCCTACGCTGGTGCCATAGGAGATGGGTTCTTTCTGGTGGACGGTAACGCTCTTCCCTACAGAGCTGCATTGCTGGACAACACGCTTGAATCTGAGGGAATCGAACGAATGTAGTGGCCAGCTTGTTCACGGGACTTAAACCTGATTGAGCACGTCTGGAGTGCACTTGGCTGACGCATTTCAGCCAGACCAGTACCCACAACGGTTGCACAGGTGGATGTTGCTTTCATGGAAGAACGGCCAAATATCCAAGAGCTGACTGATAACCTCATACTGTCCATGCCACGCAGGTGCACAAATGGACTGGCAGTCCGAGCTGATCACACACCATGGTAGAGGTCAACGAGAATGACTTTGTACTATTATGGTGCTTCGCTCTAAGTACACCTTAAATAAAGAGTTGAGACAGGACAGTATCGTACTGTGTCACACACAAATTACAATTGTTACCAACACCTGAATAAAATACGTTACTATATTATATTGGGTATGATAACTCACGTGATCTTCTAATTGTTTTGAGCAGTAAATATTGTTTTCATTCTCCATGGTACCGTCTTGTGGTGGTTCCCACCCTCTACCGGATGCTACTGCACTGTGCTACTGCCCGCATTCGACTCATCATGCCAGAGGAGTCGCACCACGTTGGTTGCCCATTTCAATGCCATGCGAACATTCTAGAGCGCTGAATGAAAACTTAAGGGTTTGCAACCGCGTCAAGTGCTTAAAATCAAACGAGCTTTCGTCCAAGCAATCCTTGGTCATTGTCAAGTGGCATGGCTGCCTGGTGGCTGCTCGTGCGCTCTATATACGCTAGCTGCCAACCGTGACGTCCATATGTGGTAATGTTTTGGCTCGGTGGTCGGCGTGGCGTGCCCGCTTTAACTTCGCGATCACCGTGTTCCTCGCCGCGTTGAGCTGCAGGCCGCCGTCTCTATTGAGAGTGTTACCACTGATTTTAATTTCTATTGCTTCTTTAATTACGCAATCCCAGAAACTGTTGGTGCGAGCCACGACCGAGGTATCATCAAACTTGATTCGGTGGCCGTTTTCGTACAGTTTGTCAGACGTAAGACTGACCTCACTCACACGGTATCCTATAGACTCAAGCTGTTCTGAGACCTGCAGCGTCCTTACCTGGCCTCAGTAGTTGACGAATTTTGCCCGGGGATCTGAAAATCGATTCGGTTTTGTGTCTTTTCAGTAGGCAGCTTATCTTTCCTGTCACAGGGGCACAGAATGGCAAGAAAGCAAGCTTCTTTTATTGTTCCTTGTACGTCTTCTTACTGTGATTGTTGTCTGAAATTACGTCATTTATTTCCTGGCGACTGTATCCATTGGTCCTGAACACTTAGTGTAGGTGGTTCAATTCGTGGGGCAGGTTGTTGGCATCTGATATTTTTCTTGCACGATGCACCAATGTCTGTAGTACCGTGTGCTTCTGTGCCGGCTGATGATGGTTGCTGGCGTGCAAGTACAGATCTGTGGATTCTGTGACCAAGGTATCCATTTCGTTTTTGTTAATATTGCTTAGATGCCCCAAGAACTCTCTTAGCTTTTCTCTCCCGTGAGACCAAATGACGAACGTGTCGTCAACGTAACGAAAGAAACACCTAGGTTTTAATGGTGTCGTTTCTAGGGCCACATCCTTGAAATTCTCCATAAAGAGTTTTGCAATTCCTTCTAGAGCGCTTCTTCTGTCTTTTGTTAGCCCATTTCGAAATCGAATAAACATTGCAAATAACTGCAAGATGAAGGCCACTGTAACGTTGGCCGAAACGTTGGTTAAATAAGTAATAGCCTACATCATGACGCGGTACCATACCCAGAAAACTTTTATGTCATCTGACTCTGGCCGCGGAAGCCTACGTAATTATATTAACTGCAAGATGTTCCATTAAATTTCGGACGCGCAGTTGCGTAAATAAAAATCTTTCTGCATATCGTCCGGCCATCTTCAGCGTGAGTCGCCAGGCTGCTGACGAGGTGCAAGGGGCAGTCTTATATGCCCCATCGTGGTGGACCTGCGTATGCGGGTCACAGATTCTGGTCAGCAGCAAAGAGGTTAACTTGCATACCCGCATCCTCAGTCGAGAAAGCATCCAGGCACTCGATTCGGCTATTGATGTAGGCTCTTGTTTGGCGATGGTCACACATTGACTACATTACAATTTCCATACAATTAGTTACGTATTACAGGCCTTGTCCAAATTAAAAACATTATCTCCCATTATTAAGTTGTCTCCTAATCTCTATAATCAAACTCAAACTTTACTGAAATGTTCGAGCTCGTCCTTATTGTGTTTTGGTAATTGTATTTTTAGAGGGCTGTGTTCGTTTAATTTTGGAGCCCCACTTTAGTGTGATTTTGATAATTAAGCTGAGCTGTTTCATGGCAGAGGTCATTTGTAATTAATATTGTATTTACAAGGCTTGTCTTTCATTTAAAATTTTCCACTCTATGTTGAAGTGTTAACAGTTGATCGAAATTCTTAATAGAGATATCATTTATTGGTGATTTACTCGTAGAATTCTATTTTACAAATAAGAAATGTTCATCTCACACTCCGGCACAACACATCACACATACACATGAAATAGCTGCATCAGTAGATATGATGCAATAAAAAATAAATGAATAAAAACCCTAAACAACTTCAACTTTAGAATACATATTAACGAACTAGGATATATTATGAGCGTTTTTTGTTATTGCCCACACACTTCATAACTTATCCAGTGGAAGCCCAGCTAATAGGTGACATGCCGCAGTCCATATTACGCAGTTTTCGAGTTGGTAGAAGTTTCTGTCAGTTTTGGTGATTTCCACAAGTACAAGCTGGAATATGTTGTCCATAACCAGTTCATTTTTGTCGATAACATCACGCGAACGAACACAAAACGAATGACACAGAATTGTTATTTAAAGCTGATAATCGGAATTCGAACCACTCCAATCGTAAACACGTAATTCTAAACAGTTTTCGTATCAATTACGATTAAATCGTAATGGTTGGATTCTCTGTACCATTCCAGCCTCAAGGAGGAAAGTTTCAAACACTGTAATGTGCAAATTCATTGCTAAATTGGGACTTCTCTATTCCAAAAGTCTACCTAGGACTTCTTATGGTCTACTTACGAAACTCCAATCGCCACCATTCTCCTCCGAATGCGAAATAATATTGTTGACTCCCACTTACATAGGTAGAAATGATCATCAGAATAAAATACGAGAAATCAGAGATCGAACGGATAGTTTCAGATGTTCTTTCTTCCCACGCGCTATTCGAGAGTGGAATGAAAGATTAATAGTAAAAAGGTGGTTCGATGAACCCTCTGCCAGGCACTTTAATGTGATTTGCCGAGTATCCCCTGTAGATGTACCTTTCACTACCGGCAATCGATCTTTAAGTCTGATCTTTGACGAAGATTATGTCTGCTGATCACATGAAAACATGACCACGCCCATTGTAGATAGTGTTTATGCCGCTCTGTCGTCCGACTGGTCGTTCTGCAACGCTCAGCACCGCCAGGAGAACATCTAGTGATGCCCAGCGCAGCTCTGGACAAAACGCTAGATGTAGACATGTATCGCCACGGCGGGGCGGCCGAGCGCATTGAGGCGCTATGCTACAATGCGCGAGGCCGGTCCCCGTCAGGGGTTCGAATACCCCCTCGGGCATGGATGTTTGTGTCGTCTTTAGTATAAGGTAGTTTGTAAGTTTGGGGACTGATGACCCCGCAGTTAAGTCTCTTAAGCTTCATAAACATTTGAACATTTGAAGAAAAATATCCCGTTGGGTTCGAAAGGGTTTGTGATTTTAAATCATACTAGGTAATTTTCTCTCTCTCTCTTTATTTATTTTTTTTTTTTTTTTATTTATTTATTTTTTTCCGTCCGCTTTCGAATGCAACAGTACGTACACACTTTCGAAGTGTAAGCCACTAAACTCCACCAGAAACAACTGCTTACTTTCTTTCCACTGAATGGAATTACTTGTCGCATGTGACGTATGACGGCGGTGGCTTTATTCGGAGGTGAAATTAATTTCTCGCGTGTCTACCCAAGCGCCGTGACAGCGCGCCGCTCCGTGGCAACCTAGAGGGACGTCATCAACGCGGCCGCCCGGGTATTTCTGGAGGTAATTGGCCGCGACCTGAGGGTCGCCAGGGGCGGCAATCTGCCAGCCCCCGCCGGAATCAAGTTGCCCCTTGTGCAGCGGCCATTGCCCCCACTAAAGGAGACCTCTATTTCCATTACACTGGCTTACGACAGGGAGCGCTTCCAGTTCATTTACGGGCATGCTAAGAGAGAGATTCCTAAATCAGATAGCGGATTGTAAGGCGTATTCAGGAGCACATAAAGCGTGACTCGGGAAGGGTGGGCAAATGCTGAGACGTGAGCGCAGACGCCCGCGAGCGCTCACGACGTTTGCCTGCGGACACTGCCAGCAACAGGTTCCCCTCCACCTCAATGATAACATTGCTCGCATGCTGGCGCGGGCGATCCAAGAAGCGCCTGTTCACTTAGCGACTTTACAGTAGTGCTATCGGAGCCGTAGCATGCTAGGCATCGTGGTAGGGCGAAATTAGTGAGATGAATAAAATATTGAATTATTTTACAAGAACTTCCCTGGAGAAGAGTTCTGGCAGCGTTTCAGACTAGCTTCTCGAACCTGCAGAATGTTCAGTACTAAATATTCGTCTGAAAGTGGTTTTTTTTCCTAAAATAAAATTATTGGTCGGGAGCAACTTTACTGGTGTTAAACTGAATGGTACAATGCGGTTGATGACCAGTAACCTCACTCCAAACATCGAAGTGCTAAAAAAAATAATAATAAAATTAAAAAAGAAAAACAGACTTAGAGAGTAGTGAAAACACACGTTAGTTTGTTTCATAAGTTTTATCAGTTATGAATATAAATCACTCGGTAATATTATATGCATAAGGACACCGCACCGTGAACAGATTGCATTTTATACCTCCCTTTCAATGAACATTACTCTTGATCTACAATGTGGAGGAATTTGCGGAACCGCGGTGGAGTGACCGAGCGGTCTAGAGCACCTCGCTGCGGAGCGCGCGGTTGCTCGCCGTGGATGTTCGAGTCCTCCCTGGGGCATGGGTGTGTGTGTTTGTCCGTAGGTTAGTTTACCTAGGTTTAAGTAGTTTGTAAGCTACGGACTGATGACCACGCAGTTTGATCCGATAGATTTACAGACATTTGAACATTTTTTGAAGTTGCGTCTTTGTACCAACACTGAGTGATATTATCTCAAACTGTAAAAGGAAATTTATTTATTTTGCCAAACATCTACATCCATACTCCACAAGTCATCTGACAGTGTGTAGCAGAGGGTACGTCGAGTACCATCATCGGTTCTCCCTCCTATTCCAGTTACATATTGTTTGTGGAAAGAAATATGCCTCTGTGTGGGCTCTAATCTCTCTCATTTTATCATCATGAACTCATCGCGATATATACGTAGGAGGGAGCAATATACTGCTGTACTCCTCGATAAGGGTAAGTTCTCGAAACTTCGACAAAAGCCCATAGCGTACTACAGAGCGTCTCTCTCTCAGAGTCTTCCACTGGAGATTACCGATCATCTCCGTAACGCTTTCACGATTACTAAAAGAATCTGTGAAGAAGCGCGCTGCTCTTCGTTGGATCTTCTCTACCTCCTCTATCAAACCCACTTGGTACGGGTCCCACACCAGTGATCAGTATTCAAGCAGATAATTTATGGAATTAACTGCTTCCAGTTGCTGACCTGCTATAATATAGCTAAATGGTAAAGTATCTTTCTTCCTATGTATTCGTAAGCTCATTACTACTGACTACATTGAGATTCAATTGCCATTTCCTGCACCATGCGTCAATTCTTTGCAGATCCTCTTGCATTTCAAAACAGTTTTCCATTGTTTCAACCTCTGTATATACTACAGCATCATCCACAAAAGGCTTCAGTGAACTTCCGATGTTATCCACAAAATCATTTACATATATTGTGAATAGCAACGGTTCCACGACACTCACCTGTGGCACACCTGACATCACGCTTATTTCGGAAGACTTGTCTCCATTGAGAATGACATGCTGCGTTCTCCTGTCCGTGGCCCTCTTACTCTCGTCTTTTTCGAAACCCATGCTGATTCCTACAGAGCAGATTTCTAGTCTTCATAAAACTCGAACATATTACGTGTTCCAGAATTCTACAACTGACCGACGTAAGAGATATAGGCTTATAGTTCTGCACATATGTTCGACATCCCTTCTTGAAAACGGGTGAGATTTGCGCCATTTTTCAATCTTTTGAAACGCTACGTTTTTCTAGAGCCCTACGGTACACCACTGTAAAAGGAGGGTAAGTTCCTTCACGTACTCTGTATAAAATCGTACTGGTATCCCATCAGGTCCAGCGGCCTTTTCTCATTTGAGCAATTTTAATTGTTTTTCCATCTCTCTGTCATTTTTTCTATATCTGGCATTTTGTCATCTGTGCGACAATCTACAGATGTTTTTATAATACACGTTCCCATTCTGGTAGCATTTTCTGGTGCATCATCAGTCTCATAGCTTTCAAACTGTGGCAGGCTCCTGTCAACATTCACAGGAACATTACGTCTCTCGTTTTGTAGTTTTGAGTATATCTGAGGAAACAGAAAAGTCCTTACTAACTAAATTACTAGTTTGTCTAAAAATTGCCGTTAAACGTGTATACAGAATAACAACCATAGATAATTTCTGCGAAGTATGGGCATAATACAAAGATACTATCCCATTCTTAATTTGAGAGAAATTTGGTGAATCTAGCTAAACCATTATCAAGATACAAGTATGTACCTAATATTCTGAAAATGTAGTTTCCAGAAAATGAGAAAAGTATGTTCACGATGCTTTTGACTCACCATATGCACTTTCAGAACATTTCAGTAGCATACTCTCGCTGGCCATCTGCTTCTTTATCCTCTGCAGACTTTTTCAGGAGTCTTTCCCTGACTCTGGACTCTTTATTGGTGGATTCCGCAGCCCTTTAAACTTCAACTAGTCGTTGACGATCTATGGCAATCACAGCAGCTATCATATTGTTTCCTGGTTGGATACCAAATTTGTTCATTACTTCATTACTTTTGTCAGGCTAATTACACCGTCATTGAAACAGATGACACCATCCACCACATCTATTTTGAGTACTGTCCACCCAACAAACACTATTTCTGATACTGGTTGCCACACGCAGCTGTTGAAACTCTCTTTAGGGTTTTGTGTACGGCCATGTAGACATCTGCTAAGTAATTTTGTATCTGCAACATCCCTATATGTTGGTTTTATTGTTTCCATGACTGTGGCACGCATAGAATTTTTATGGTGATATTTCTTGCCTGAAGCATCCTTCACCCAGTACTTGCATTATGAGGCATCACCTTTATGACATAGTGCATGCTGTGGAGTCTCTTTAGTAGAAATTTTGTGAAACCAAGTAGCCCAGACAGCTTTCCTCATATTCTCTAAATCTCCAACATTTCGTCTTATTTCAAGTTCATAATATTGATACAATTTGTCTATTTCACACTTTGTCTGACCACCAAGACCTCCTATATACGTTCCGTTCGCTTTCTCCCCACTCAGGTTTTTACACAGTGTCCTCAGGCTCCCCCTGACTGCTTCCATAATATTATTGTTACATGCAGCTACTCTGAAATGATTCCTACGAAACTTGTATTCTGCATTGAATTTCTTAATTCTTGGCATTTTGACACAATAAACGATCAAATGAAAGTACAAAAGCAAATTCATCTCCCCAGACTACCGAAATATTTGCCACCGCCTTCTTGAACACATCTGTTATAACTTTCTGACAATGTGACTACGAGAACTCCAAGAAAATTTAGGTGTTTGCGTGTCAAGAAGCTACAGTGAACTGAAAGGGGGTGAGGGCAGTGTGCAGACATTTGTTCAAGGAGCGTTTAATACAACAATAACAAAAATGTTTCCTCATTTCTCCCGATTAATGGTTGAATTTTCAAAAATATCGAAACATATATTTTTAAAATTCTAGTCAAAAATTTAAATCCGATTTTTGTATTTCTTGCTTCAAAATTGCCTGAATAGCAACGTATTTTCAAAAAACGCTGCATCACACTCCTGTTTTCTATAGGCGTTGACGAATGGAGCGCCGTACTTTGAGTGTTTACGCATCTTTGTTTTTCCATTTGTATGTCTATACCAGATTCCTTACCGCTTTAGTGTACATAATCTATATATACGTAACTTTTAGCTATTTTTAACAATGTTTTCCCGTACAAAATTAATACATTAAATTGTATGACATATATTTAAAATAGGTACATAGAAATACGAACATGTAACAAAGCATCGTTGTTAGAATGGACAGGGAGAGGGGGGAGTAAGGGATGAATAGAGACAGGAGGGAGGAGAATATGGAAAAAGAGGGGGAGAGGGGCAGAGAGTTCAGGAATTCCCATTTAAAAGCACTATGAAATTACACATGTTATAAATACCTACTTCTCTCTCATTTTCGATTTTATCTGTAATAAGCTACAGTAACGAGTACAGCTAGTGTTACAATGCGTCAAGTGATTCTACATGTGAAACTAACCCGTAAAGGTTCTATGAAGATATTTTGAATGATAACGGCTCTGTTGCGGTTTAAAGACTAAAGATATACATGAATAAATATGAAGACGAGAGTGAATATGACTTAACGAAATGGTGAATAGGCGATGTGTTGAACAGTCAGCAACGTACCTAGGTATTACAATTAGAAACGAATTTAATTCGAATTATCACATACCTAATATTATGGGGAAGGAGAACCAATGACGGAACACTTAGAAGATGTAGTAACTCCACTAAAGACACTGCGTACACCACGAAAGTCAGCCCTGTGCTACTGATGGACTTACCGCAAGGGACTCTTACCATATCCTACTGACGGAGGAAATCAAAGAAAATAAAAAAAGTACAGCTTGTTTGGTACTATCGAAAAATAGGGGAGAGAGATTTACAAATATTATACACTTGTTGGGCTGACAATTATTAGATGAAAGGCCTTTATCATTAAGGCGAGATTTTTGCTTTAAATTTCAGTTTACAACTCCTCCGAATTCGAAAAGATTTAGTTGTGATACAATCATTGCAATAAGATAAACCTGAGCTCTTAAAAAACGATTTAAGTGTATTTTTACACGTTGAAAACTACAGTTAATATGCTTCGATTAACTCTCTGTTGGGCAATAATGTGTGAATTGCAAAGTACGTCTGTCATTTAGTTGTAGATATTGATATAAGTGTAAATGTAACGGATTATTTGCGCTATTTAAATTGAGCGCCTAATTTATATTAATTACATTTACGAAATGTTAATATTCCATTTTAATATGACAGTTGCAGTTAGTATGAAATGATTATAAACGCCGATTATAGATATGCAATCCAAGTTGTATTACAAAGGCTTTTACTTCCACAAAACACAGCTCATTTCGGTCTACATTCATATTATTCGCAGTTTCCCTCCACAAAACTTTTTTCATACAATAAGTACTTCAGACCGAATCGCTTTTAGATCACTGTTAAATATTCATTGATAACGATAGAGAAGATCATGACTAGCTCCTTTTTATTCAGGGCGTAAATTCAGACACCCGTATAGTTTTTTTTTTTTTTTTTTTTTTTTTTTTTTTTTTTTTTTTTTTTTTTTTTTTTTTTTTTTACTATACATAGCTTTCTTCTTATCCCAAGACACAAATATCAAAACATTATTAGGGTGCCTTTACGGAGGCTACAAATTCGTCTTTTTGAACTGCCGTATTGGCTAAAAGACAATTCAAACTACCCGTTATTTGAGAATGTTTAAGCACAAGAGCTGCGTTAATACAGAGAAGCAGCTGTAGTAATGTAAATATTCAGAGCCTTCTAATAATTACAGTTCCACTAATTTGGAAGTCAACGACGGATCAGCATTTCAGATTGGCTCCCTTGAAAGATGTACATTCGACAGGTTGCAGTAAAGTTTCCCGTGCAAAGACGAGTCGAATACGTAATTAATATGTGCATATACATAATCTGCTCTGTCAGGAGCTGTATTGTGCTTTCCAGATCGTAGAACTGGATAACTACCCCGCATACTGTATTTAATTGGATTAACTTCAGCTCTGTCATAAAACTATGGAAATATCATTTCATGAAGCGAAGTTCCTGCTCCTGCCCATCTGTAATCACGTTATTACCCAGTTGTCTTCTTTTGTTTCCAAACCGTGCTCTATTTAGGTATGAACTTTTCTGCATGTGTCAGTATTTTCTATTACCTGTATACATTTTAGCCAAATATATTTGTTTAAACACTTTTCACCTTAAAATGTATGACAAGCTGTCATAAAGATTTAATTATCAAGTAGTAAAGATAAACTCACAAAGGTAATTTTTGGTTATTTGCAGTTATGTATGAAGTCCCGCTACACAACTAAAACCACGAGCCACAGTTCCGCATTTATCAGGCACATAATGCAAAACAAACGGTGCAACATATTTCAATTAAAACTAGTTAATAGTCTTTTCAAATGTTTGTAAAGCTTACGGGACTTAACTGCGGGGTCATCAGTCCCTATACTTACAAACTACTTATGAACTACCTTATACTAAAGACGACACAAACATCCATGCCCAAGAGGGAATTCGAAACCCCGACGGGGATCAGCCTCAATGCGCTCGGCTGTGCCGCCGCGGCTAATACTCTTGATCACAATGGAATATAAAACTGCGAGTTGTTGTTAACCGGCTTTGATTCATTGTTAATCATCTTCAAATCCACCAAAATAAACAAAAAATTGCTTTTCACTAAATATTAAAAGTCTATAAAAGCATTCATTATATTGAAAATATTAGAAATTAAAATATCGAGAAACGTACCAACCTTACGAACGAGTCGGCGTATATTCCCACTGTTGGAGAGACCAACGTCACTAATTGACCCTCAGAAAACACAATAATTTCCTTCCAGTTGACTTAAATGACTATTAAACTTTTTAGAGCATAAAAATAGCACAAACTTTTAACTACACTGTTGGCTTTGGGAAAGTTTATTAATTACTGATGTATCGAGAACATTGCTGACAACTTTAGATATGTACGAAAACTTACATGACAGTGGGACTCAGAATATAATACCACATTCACAGCAGCTGTCTCAAGAATATACGGCCTGTATCTGAAATCAGTGTAGAAAATGAGAGAACTGGAGAAGGGAGTAAGAACATAATATTTTGATAAGAAACTCATGTCCGGAAATGTTACCCAGTGACACTTAGGCACTTCTTTATCTTTGACGCTGTGACACAAATCTCTTATATGGCAAGCTATTTTTTCTCCTTATGTTTGGAGGAGGTAGTATGGACCAAAAGAAGGAAATTAAGTCTATAAAACATGGCCTCTAAAGTGCATACCTCGACAGCTAAGAGCCCTTGACCAGTAGAACAGACATGATCACAGTATTGAAGATGAAGACGTCTTCACAATACACTCCACTCTAGCAGTCCTCTCATTGTAGTGGGACGTGAAATTTGAGTGCTACTACTGTCTTGCATCATCTCGGTATGCAGGTAAATAAAGTATTGTTTAATCTATTATTTAATGTTAATGATGTATTAACGTTTTATTATGAAAATATTTAAAGTTTGTGTTGTTTTTTTTCTGTTCCAGGTGCGTGGATAACGGCGCTACTCGCGAGGACAGCATCTTCTCTGCCGACACCAGACATAAAATAGCTGGCCACTACACGTCGAGGGTCGATAGTCACAAGGCAGCAGACCATCGTCGACCATCCGTCACACAAAATAGTTACTGTAAAAAAGTTTACGAAATGTATGTAAGGCGAATGCGCTCCGTTCTTGTTTCAAAGCCATATAATGAAGTTCATGCATGCATTTTTATCCTAAATTTTTACTGTGTGATACTAAATAAATCAAGATACATTGCGGAAAATATTTAATTACCAAGAAGTATTATACAATTTTGTGTAGAATTTACATATGACAAAGAGATTTTTTTACGAGACTGAAAAATATTTTGATGAAATGGGAAGTTTCGACTTTGTAGATTGAAAGGATCTTATTTTTTAATTAATCGATATTGAAGTGCAGTGACTTAATATCTCTGATTTTTAAGAAACAAGTGCAAAAAAGAAACTTTTAGAAGTTTCCACAAAAATCTACGGGACTAATGATTACAGTTTCATTATATTAACAGATTATGAAACTTACTTTCCTGTCTCGTACAACAACCCGTATTTCTTCACAGACTGTTATAGATAATTTTGAACAATTTTTACAATTTCGTTTGTGTATGGGTGGCGTCGTGATGAAGTTGTACGTGGTCAGTTTGAAAGTTTGACAGTGTTATTTTGGCGAAGAAACAACTTAGCTTTGAAATGGTATTTGAAAGAAGTAAAAGACTTCGAAGGAATTTAAGTTGCACGGATTCATAAATCATAACTATCAACTGCTTTTACCAGCAATCTAAATGACAGACGTCGTCTCCCGGTGCATCATTTTCTACACTGATTTCAGATACATCCTGCGCAAGAAAAAATATTAATTATGTGGTACATGGTAACTATTAAAACCAGGATTAAAACAAAGAGAAGTAACTTCCATATTTTAAATAAAATTCACACTGTTAATAAAAGTACGTTATTCTTCATATTCGGACAGTTTAGTGGTGGGGGAAGATTCGATTGAAAGGTTGCATTCTAGTACTTCATAGCTATATCATTGTTATGGTATGAAGACAGCATCCCCAAAACGAAAGTAATGTCTGTGGGAAAGCGATTTAAGTAGATTCAGTGGTAAATATGAGGAACAAAGTTTGATGGACAGTTTCAAGTACTTAACATGTATTTTCTTGTATGATGGCAACATAGTGAATTAACTGGAATCAAGGTGTAACAAAGCTAATGCAGTAAGCGTTCGGCTACGAATTACTCTCTTATGCAAGAAGGAAGTCAGTACAAAAACTAAGTCAGCAGTCAATCGTTCATTGTTGCTACCAGCTTTGTTATACGCGAGTAGAAGCCTGGAAGCGTTGTCATAGTAAATTTTTTTCATTTATATTCGTCACCAAACCATCGTTGACAACAGATGATCGACCACTCCGCGGTTCATCATGACCATTAGTTCGACACTCATTAAACATATTTACCCACTTTCTCCACCATTCCGTAAAATATCGCCTTTTCACCATAAACATCTTTAACTTGACGATGAATTTCTGCCGGTTTCACATTCTTTGCGTTTAAATTACCAAACGAATCTCATAGTCGGCGGTATCGTCAATTGTTTTAGACATTTTAAACTTGCAACGTAAACAGACAAGATAACGCACAGCAACCAAAATGGCGTCAGTTGAGAACAGACGAACAAGGACGACTTGTGAACGTGCATAGTACGCCGATCACAGCGCAGCACAGGTGTGGAAATTCGAAATAGTACTTACTTTCTGTGCACTTCTCGTATAAGCAAAAACCTGCAAGAAATCTTAGACGATTTTCGGCAATAAAGGTAACGCTAACTAAATTGACTTGAGGCTATTATTTCATTTTATCATACTCTCATGCCATTATTTCCTCCTATCTCATACAAATGATACGGCAAAAATTAATATGACATTATTATTTTTTATCTTTTTATTTTATTTTTATTAACAATTATTCTTTTATTTAAGCCAACGGGCTTCTTCTGAGTAGTTGGCAAACAGGGTGTTTGGAAGTTCCCAATACGAATTAATAAAACGTTTAGAGGAGACTGAGCAGATAATATTTTAACTATTTCTGAGGATATCATGGATTAACAGCGATCTTAATTATTGGTTCATGTAAAAGTCAGACTAGATAGCAAATTCTTTTATTTATTTCTTTGGTAACCGGTTTCTGTCACTTAAGTGAGCATCTTCAGACCACAACTGTACTGATATATAATACTTGCTTCATTCCCGCTGCTTCGTACGCTTAGACGACATGGTCTGCATTGGTTGTTTCTGCTTCTAAATATATATTTTCATAGATTTAGCTTTAAAAGTGCCTTTCAAATCAAGTATTTTGATACAACTTGCCAACCCCTATTGCACCATTTATGGAAAAATTCAAAACATCCCGAAACACATTTTATTTTTAATTCTAATCATGGTTCCAAATCCAAGTTTTCGCATTTGTAGCACCCAACTAGTCTTTGTAGCACCCTTAAAAGATTTTTCCATATTTCACGCGATTAATGGTTCAATTTCCAAAAATATTGAAACACGTGTTTTCAAAATTCCAATCAAAAATCTAAATCCGAAGTTTTGTATTTCTTGCTTCAAAATTGTTTGAATAGCAATGTATTATCAAAAAAATCGTTCATTCCCCATTTCACCCCCTTAGGCATGGGAATATCGAGAAATCGCTGATGCTTACAGTGTAAGGTAAGCAACCTCTACAAATTTCAAGTTTCTATCGTCTGTAGATTCACTTTTCAGCGCCGTTTTCTGTCTTTTAGAAAGGGATGGAGAACGCGAAATTTCTTTCTTACGCTTTGGCATCTTTGTTAGTAGTTTTACTTTTCAAACTGCAATATGCACTTATTTTTCTTTCTTCGTACGCTTGCTGCAGAAAAACAACTGAAGAATGTGCATCACGTTTCGCTATATTTAGCCTCTTTGCTATTATAGTGTAAAAAGTCATTGCTGGTCTTCAGTCCGAATATTCTATAAGCTGACGACTGCCAACCACTATATCTTCCACCCTCTTATAGTTATCGACACTGAATTGACATGGTGTAAACGAGAGACTTTGTACTACAACAACACAGAGAGATAGGCTCCATTGTGTAGTTTCTGCTGAAGAGCAAAATATTGACACCCACACGTAGAATTTTATATAAGTCGGTAACTTTCAACTCCCATACCGTCCACCCCCTTATCGTTATCAACCCTCCAGCACCATAGTGCACAATGTGAGAGTGATACCTATTACCACATACAAACACTATTCGTCTGTGATGTATAGCTTTGGCTGCAGAGTGAAATATGCGCACAGACATGTCAACTTTTATATATATATTAAGATAGGATAATAGATTTATAAATTATTTCTAAGGGAAGTATTTAAAATTAAGATTAAAATATACCCATAATGTTGGTCAAAGGTTGTTCTCAGCTTCTACACGCGGTTCTCTTTACAGATGAACTACATATTAAAGACCCTTATGCTGAGGACAATAAACGCTCATGCCCGAGGGAAGACTCGAAACTCCGACGGCAAGAAATCACGCGCTCCGCAGCAAGGTGCCTTAGAACGCTCGGCCACTCCACCGCGGCGAACCGCATCTTCCTAAAATATTCCCATTACACCGAAGTCTATCATCCGCCATCGCCCTGACGAGTTAAGTGCTCAGAGTTCTGCAGTTTAGAGTCCAAATTTATTAGATATATTTTCTTACTCTCTCCGATATTACGTTATCCCAAAAAAAGGAAAGCGAAAATACATTGCAGTAGAAGATATGTGTTTCGCAGTATCAAAGAAAATGACTTATTTGTAGTGTCACTAGATGATATTCCCGAACATGTGTTCCTTATCAAACGATCACGTACTCATTCCACTCTAAAAATTCCTCCAAGTTTGTACTTCCGAACACACAAAAGAGTAGAGGCTAAAGGATGACATTCAGCATGTTTTCGTTGAGAGCACTGGTAAACTTTCCGATATATGTATTAGACCTTTTTGTTTCCAACCCGAAATTAAATGCGCTAGGCGGAAGGAGCGATAAGCCAATTACAGTTCTGGCTCCTAACGAGGGAATTCTCAATTATCGCGACGGATAAATCTTTCCCGCGTTCCATTACGAGTTGTCACACCCGTTTTTAACAGCACGCGTCACGGCGTGAGCAGCAGGGAATAAAGTATTTCCCTTTTTAGGTTTTGTTAATGTAGAAATAAATGATTATTCGTAACCCGTTTCTCCTGCCGAGTGAATTAATGAGTTTTCAACCATTAGAGTGGAAACATCGTCATAATTCCATTTTTCGTTTCCAATTTATAACTCGGCGCTGCTTCCTGTCGCAAGTAATTTTCGCGCTTTATCGCACGCTTTCGACCTGTAGAAAAAGGAAGAGCAGAGTCGCGCTTTCTTGTAGCACCGTTCAGCTTCTGTCGAAAGTGCTTTACGATTCTTCTTCGGACATTGCACTCACAATTTCTCCCTCTACATCGCAAAGTAGTCCACACCTAAATCGTCAACCTACAACAGCCGACTTTTTAAAAGCAAGCGAATGCGCTTTGTGAGTTCTAATACAATCTGATATTCGCAACAAAGCATCAAATATTTTTGAGAGATAAAATGTTCTCG
Organism: Locusta migratoria; assembly: GCA_026315105.1. Lineage (NCBI taxonomy): Eukaryota > Metazoa > Arthropoda > Insecta > Orthoptera > Acrididae > Locusta > Locusta migratoria. Next base: position 486,891,053 of record CM048746.1, on the reverse strand, counting down.
TTTTATATCTTCAATCAAAACAAAAACAAAATTTGATACACCCTCGGCAGTTGAACTAATAACTGTAAAAAAAAAACTAATGAAGTATTCATACGTCTCCACTACTTTATTTGTGTAATGTTGATAAACATGAATGTTACGGATATTTGTCCTGAGTGTCGTGCGCCTAATATAATGGAAAATATTTAGGTACAGTACTTTGACTTTGTTCAAAATACATTTTTTCTCATTGCGACGAGTAAAACAATAATTTCTCTCACGATTTGAGCTCCTAAATAGTGAGCCATCACGATCCTACGTGAATTAATTTAATCGATGTAGTTCCATGTTATTTTGAAATCAGGACTGCGGCTGGTCTATTTTTAATTCTAAATAAGTAATGTATTCTCCTACAGACGTATAGGTTACGTTGTTTGTCGGGCCCGGTGGTCTTGGGGTAAAGCGCTTGACTGGAAACCGAAGGGTCGCGGGTTCGCAACTAGGTCGGAACTAGTATTTTTTTCAGTCCGCATTTAACGCATCCTTCACCTCTCAACGATGTGAGGAGTCGCCAGAAACGACACGTGGTTCGGATTCCACGTTAAGCTGTAGGTCCCGTATCCTCGGTTGGATAACTGGGGTGGGCTAGGGACACGCAAGTCACCGAAGTGGCGTCCAATTTCACACGAAATTATTATTATGTTGTTTGATTGAATGATCGGCTTCGGTATTACACGAATACTATCTTCAGGCTCTATACAAATGAAGTCACAAATCAGTGTTGTATCTATAATGTCATGCTTTACATATGTCATATAAAATATTAAGAACAACAAGTACAAATGACCCAACAATATGCATTGAAGCGATATCATAAGGCTTAATGGATGGTATATATACTTAAAAAGAATAACGTACATATACGTACGTATACCCCCTAAATAATGCATTTTATCGTTACTTACAACTACTGATTTTACTAATGACAAACAGTCTGAAGAAATGTTATTTATTGATTATAGAGGTAATCTGTCTTATGCTGACTGCAATTAAGAGGTTTATTTTTAAACCAGACGCGTTTCGCTTTTTTATTTTAAAAGCATCTTCTGTGGTGGTGTTGATGTCTCTTCTCTACATATAACTACTGCTTCTCCGTCTTGTTGGCTGGAGTTCGTTTCTTCCTGGCGAGTGTTTCAGGGCTGTGTACAGCACTTTTCGTGTGGTTTTTTTTTTTTTTTTTTTTTTTTGTTACGTTTTTTCCTTTCCATCTCTGCACATCACAGCACTTCACTTTTAAATGTATACTGATTAAATATCGCCTGTTATATGTGGAATGCCTGTCTGTTCATTTGTCATTTCACTACAGTGTGGCTATGTTTTCGTAGCCTAATTGATATATTTCGATTAGACACCACCATGAAGTAATCACTTTTGCCTTACACTTATGATTAAGGTTTCTCTCGACAACTGGCCAATGTATGGAAAAAATGCAGGTTCAACAATTTTCCGCATTAATCCTCATTGTAGTCCAACATGATCGGCGCGGAAGACGCGAACCCGTATTAATTACACCATGTAACGTGTATTCACTTCCTGGTAAAAAAAAAAAAAAAAAAAAAAAAAAAAAAAAAAAAAAAAAAACAGTCGTCATTATCTTGGAATATTACGTTAACAGAATAAGGTGAGGGTCAACCCATGGCGATGGGGACGCACCCTCACTGGTACACGCCATGGACGACCTTCGCGTTACGGCATCAGAACAAAGTCTCCTTACTTTTTGCTAACAATCGTGTATGCAGCTCTCGCTGCACTCAACTATCGATACTTTACCTACCTTCGACCCGTGCGACTGAAAGGTGAATCTTTAAGCAAAGTGATCGTTGACTCCTTACAAATTCTGCGTAAATATCGGACAGATAGTGGCACAACCTTTTACCCTTCATCTTCGAAATGTGACCAAGATGATTCCGTTGTCTAAAAAATCTGTCATGCTATCGAAGTGAAGAAAGGACGAAATTGTAACTTCTTGAGGTGTTACTGACGTATCCCGGTTAGAACCAATTTTTAAAGATCGCTGGGTGAAAGTGTTTAAAATAGAAAATATAACATTTTTATATGGATAAGATAAATCAAATAAGGTTTTCCTTAAACTTCAGCGAACGTTCATTTTTTAATCTCACACGTTAATTGCACCAGACCAGAAAGTGTCGGATTAAGACTTAATGAATAAAAGTATAATGGATTGTACATGTATTGCTATCAACAAGTAACGTGGTAAAAAAGAGACTATTTTGTATCATCAGTTAGCAAAATACAAAAAGAAAACTAAAAACTATTCTTACAATGTTTATGTCGTTTCTCTTACCTTATTTTATAACTAAGTAATCCCTTATTGTACTCTTATGGAATTAAGTAACTGGTTGAATGAGATTGAGGTTACGTATCAATAAACAATCAACAGTAAATACGTAACTTTTGTTGTAACAAGTGAAAAATGTGTGTGTGTGGACAATGAAACCTGTCACCTGGCTATCATTTTGCTTTCTACATAGTAATGTGGAGAAATCCCTTCATAAGGACGTAATGTTGTGGAAGTAGTTCGTGCTTTAAACCTACAGAAGTTGTGTAATTCTGACAGTTTTAGGAGATAATTCAAACAAAGAGAACTATGTTGTTCACTTATGTAGCTTGATTATAAATTTTTCCCTTGACGTTCGACTAATAGTTCTAAACCTGGATTATAATACATAAAGTTTAGCAAACAAAGCTCCATTTACATTATTTATCCCTTAAATATGGATAAACAAAACAGATTAGCTATGTTCGTTTCTGATGCATAAAATATTCTACGTGTAGCTCCCCTAACGGTTTTGATTCCCTTGTATTAGATATATTCAGAAATTGCAGTTTTATTTGATATGGTGCATGTATTATATTGTCGAGTTGAAATGGAAGCAGGCTTGACTTCGAAGGCAACTGAACACAGCACTTATACAGAAAGCTGGTTTATTACGAACTCAACATACACGCAGCACTAACTGCCTCTCGGGCAGAGTGCTCTGCTATTTATACACAGACAGAACTTACCAGAAATTAGAACAACAGTTAACATAAGAAACAAGTAGAATTTACAAGTGATCATAAGAAATACGTAGAACCTTCTGGAATTGTAAATTACAAAGAAAAATGTTTGCCGGGGGGCGGAATTAAACCGGCGACCTTCTGCTCCGCAGTCCGTGACGCTATCCCCTGCGCCACGCCGGAAGTTGGTGTTCGTGGTCTCTCGCGGCATTGCTCCCTCTCCTGGAGAAACAGCGACCCGCTGTTTTGTTCCCTGTGGAGCCAGCTGCAATGTCCTGGATCTTGATCTCGTAATGGGTCCTCTGTATGGCAGTTCAAGAGAATCCTTCCATTCTCCACGATTATCGACGACAGACGTTCCTGTCGTGGCTTCATCAGTAATATAACCGTTCTTGGAGTCCTTGAACAAGAAGCCACTGTCGTCTACCTGCTCTTCAGGATCGTAGTAAGGCTTCAGGCGCATTGCATGAACAATGTCTCTTCGTTTTTGTCGTTTCGACGACGGCTCATAATCCTCAACCTCGTATTTGACGTCTGACAAGCAGTGTATGACACGATACGGACCAAAGTAGCGCTTCAATTACTTTTCTGACAGTCCAACCTTCCGTACAGGGGTAAAAATCCACACAAGATCTCCTGGGCTGTACACAACAGGTCGGTGCCTGTCGTTATACCGCTGACGGTTCTTCTCCTGGGCGTCCAGTGTCCGTATGCGAGCCAGCTGTCTTGCTTCTTCGACCCTGGTGATGAGCTGTTTAACATAGTCATCCTGAGTGTCGTCCAGTTGGAAAGGGAACAGCGAACCCATTGTCGTCTCAGCTTTACGGGCATTGAGCAGGAAAAATGGCGTGAAGCCGGTGGTGTCTTGTCTTGCGGTATTGTAAGCAAATGTCACAACTGGTAGAATTGTATCCCAATCCTTCTGCTCAACATCAACGTACATCGACAGCATATCGGCTAACGTCTTGTTGAAACTCGGTGGAATGGAGCTGCTGCCGGCGGAATCGGTACGAGATGCCATGGAAGTAATTGCGGCACATTCTTCCATCGCTGGCACCTCTGATACTAGTTTTGACTGGAATACTTTTCCACGATCAGATATCATGACATGTGGTGCACCATGCTTCAAAATAATGTCTTCTACAAGGAATTTTGCGATCTCTGGAGCTTCTGCAGTCGGCACCGGTTTGGTGACAGCGTAGCGTGTGAGGTAGTCAGTGCAGACTATTATCCAACGGTTACCGGTTGTCGACTTCGGGAACCTCCCTAAAAGATCGATCCCAACTCGGTGGAATGGAGCTGCTACCGGCGGAATCGGTACGAGATGTCCTGGAGGTAATTGCGGCACATGCTTCCGTCGCTGGCACTCTTTACAGTGACTCACATAGTGCTTGACAGATCGGTAGAGACCTTTCCAGTAATACCTACGTCTGATTCTGTCTAGAGTCTTCACGAATCCCAGATGACCGGATATTGGAGCATCGTGGAAATATTTGAGAATAGCTGGCTGGAGATGAGCTGGAACAACCAGTAGCCATTTGGGGCCCAGTGGATCGTAGTTGCTCTTATACAATCTTCCGTTTATAAGTTGGAACTCTCCATTGGTCGGTTAACCTTTCTCCAAGGCCTCTATCGTTTTTAATAGTGCTGGATCTTCCCTCTGTTCAGCTGTAACGTCATCTAATTCAGTAAGGGCTGAAATTTCATTAATGCTGTTGTGTTCCACTAATGGATTCCTCGAAAGGCAGTCGGCAGCCTTGTGTTTGCTCCCGTTCTTGAATACCACTGTGACATCGTACTCCTGGAGTCTTAGTGCCCATCGTGCTAGTCGACCTGATGGATCGTTCAAGCTAGTCAGCCAACACAAAGAATGGTGGTCTGTCTCGACGGTGAATGGTTTTCCGAATAAATATGGCCGGATGTTGGTCATAGCCCATATAACTGCGAGACATTCTTTTTCAGTTGTTGAGTAGTTTATCTCAGACTTTGACAGTACTCTTGAAGCATAGGCTATCACTTTTTCAGCACCTTCCTGAACTTGTACAAGCACTTCACCAATCCCATAACCACTGACGTCTGTGTGAAGTTCCGTTTCTGCGTTCTCGTCGTAAAAGGCTAGCACTGGTGCGGAAGTTAGAGCCTCCTTATGTCCCCGGAAAGCTCTTTCTTTTGTCTCATCCCAGTAAAACTTAGCGTCTCCCTGCAGAAGTTCTTGTAATGGACGTGCCTTCTTACAAAATCCTTTTATGAAACGTCGGTAGTACGAGCACAGCCCGAGAAAACTTCTCACATCACGAATGTGCTGAGGAGTTGGAAATTCTGTGACTGCCCTTACTTTATCTGGATCAGGACAGACACCATCTCCGTTGATAGGTGCCCCAGGATTTTTCTCATTGGCGACGAAGAAGCACTTCTTTGGTTCGAAGCGGAGTCCTGCAGTCTGAACACACTTCAACACAGTTGACAGGCGACTCAGATGTTCTTCAAATGTTTACGAGAAAACAACGTCATCTAATTAGCAAAGACACGTCGTCCACGTTAGGTGTCGAATCAAGTTGTCCATCATGCGTTCGAATGTGGCAGGAGCATTACATAATCCAAATGGCATGACTTTAAATTCATAGAGGCCGTCAGGTGTAATAAAAGCTGTCTTCTCCCTGTCAGCTTCGTCAACCTCGATTTGCCAGTAACCTGTCTGCATGTCCATAGTTAAAAAGTCTGTAGCTCCTTTCAAGCAGTCTAAGGTGTCGTCAATGCGTGGCAATGGGTAGACATCTTTCTTTGTGATTCTGTTCAGCCGCCGATAGTCGACACAGAATCGCCACGTGCCACCCTTCTTCTTTAAGAGGACCACCGGAGACGACCAAGGCCTTTCCAAAGGTTGAATAATGTCATCTCGCAACATCTTCTCCACTTCCTCCCGAATTATCCGTCTTTCAGCTGGCGACACTCTATAGGAACGCTGGCTAATTGGCGGATGATCCCCAGTATTGACACGGTGCTTTATCGTGAGCCGTTTCGTCTGACTTTTTCCCTGCTGAGGTGTGAATGCACCCGAAAATTAGCGTAGTATACCTAACACCCGCTGGCGTTGTTCCTTGGTCAGTCCAAGCCCTATTGGCAGTTCCACGTTTATTTCCTCCAGCGTGTTGTCTGTACTAACAGCAGGGCATGGGTCTTCATTGAAGACGTTGAGCTCACCGTCCTGGATTGGTTCAGCTGTCCCGATACACATTCCCTTGGGGATAAATTGTGACTGCTTGTGATCCAAATCTCTCCTTGACCACCGGTAATGCTTATGATTGCTGCTGGTATGTAAATTTCTTTTGTGGGCATGATAAACGTTTTACTATCAACAAGAGCCTCACAGTTTAACCGGTCATCTGTGTTTGTGACTGCAACTCTTCTCATTGTCAACGGCGGTATCGTCACATTGTCAACGACGAATAACTTCCCAGAAAATTCTGTATTACGTATATCTGTCGGAACGACTTCCTCAATTTGCAGCTCAGATCTTCCACAGTCAGTGATAGTTTGTGATGCTTGAAGAAAGTCCCATCCGAGGATGACATTACGACTACATTCGGTTAAAACGACAAATTCAAACGGCAACTTGCGACACAAGTTCCTGCTGTCTGGACGTACTTTCCATTTGCGGCCTTCAGCATAGTTGCCCCCGTATCACAGAACATTGTCTTAGTGTACGGCGGTAATTATCCAACAGTACAGAGAAAGAAGCTCCTGAATCAACAAGTGCCCGGACAGGTTGGCCGTCGATTATGACGTCGATGAGATTCCCCAACATCTTAGCGACTGTCGTCCATGGAGGATTTTCATCTGCGGCGGCCTCACCTCCGTAGATGGTCGTCTCGCTTAGTTTCCTGGGCGCGGTGGCTAGGGGAGCGGCTTGTACCTCTGTACGGCGATGGTGAACGGCAGCGGCGCGTCGGGGAGCGACCTCGTCCAGGGTATGGCGATGAGCTTCTTCCGATAGGTCGACTGAATTCATCAGCAGGTGACTGCCTGGGATAGAACTACTCTGATGGCTGACGTTTTGCCGCAAAATAATCGTCGAATACTCGCCTCCTCTCTCTGCATTAGCGTACGACTTGTCCAGGGCGCCCACAGTGGTGGTTGTGGTCGCGTCGGCCTGTTCATGGGCTGCCATTTGGCGGTTGTAGCGTAAGTCATAGCAGGGCGACGCCATTCTTCACGTCGGGTACGATTGATGGGGCAGACAGGAGCTAATGTCTAAAATACCTCTTCCTTAACGACGTCAGCTCCGTCGTGACTTACAGGGCTTACATCCATGGCCATAATCTGATGCTCGCTCTGTCTAACAGTCCCGGTTGCCATAAATTGTTGTAATTCTTCTCTCACAATTTGTCGTATGAGAGAAGCGAAGTCATGCTGGTCTTCCACAACGGCCATAGGGACTACATTGGGGAGTCTGGCATACTTTTTGCGTCCAACCCTCCTTTGTTGCATCTCTTCAGTACGCTTGCACCACTTAATGAACTCTTCTGTCGTAGCAACGTCTTTTATCAGAAGAGCTTGGTACATGTCTTCTGAAATACCCTTCATCAGGTGCGTGATTTTGTCCGCCTCAGTCATGTTCGGATTGACTTTGTTACACAGGGCCAAAACATTCTGTATGTTCGATTGTGTCGTCTCACCATGTCGTTGGGCCCGGTTCTTCAGTTGTTCTTCCGCCAAACGGATTTGTCGCTGGCGGTCTCCAAACGTCTTCTTAAGTTCCGCCTGGAACGTTTCCCAGTTCGTTGTTCTCAAACCATTGCTGGGCTGTTCCGTCCAGGTAGAAATAAACGTTGGCCAAGCACATTGTATGATCCCATCTGTTATACTTGGCGACTCGGTCAAACCCTTTAAGCCATTTGTTGGGATCCTATCCAGCGTCTCCAGAGAATACCGACGGGTGTCTGATGTGCAGCTGGCTTACCGATGGTTTCATGTTCTTCTGATTATACGAACTTTCGGAAGGATGTACTCGGTATATCCCTTGTATTCCGGTTCTAGTCCGTGTAAGCGACGGCTTTTACGTTGCCTAATCGGAGCCACGGTGATGCAGCTGTTGTTCAGGATACCCGGCGCCTCCACCAAACAATGTCGCGTTGCAATGGAAGCAGGCTTGACTTCGAAGGCAACTGAACACAGCACTTACACTGAAAGCTGGTTTATTACGAACTCAACATACACGCAGCACTAACTGCCTCTCGGGCAGAGTGCTCTGCTATTTATATACAGACAGAACATATTATTATGTCTTGTAATTATATTCTTTATAGCCTTTGTTAATTAATTTTATATTGTCTCAATGAAGCATCCAACTAAAATTGTCACCATTTTTTTTATTTTTTTTATTTTTTTATTTTTATTTTTTTTTTTTATAATTAGATAAATTATGTGCGGCCAAAATGGGCTTACACACAGAGAAACTCTGATCCTAGTAAAGGGAGAATCCACAAACAATAACTACGTAACGTCACTGCCATCAAGTGATGGAAAACATTGTTAGCGTGATTTATTGTTAGAAAAAGTCACAAAACTTTATTTCATAGAAATCGGAACATAAATCCATGAGTCCAGGGGGGCTCATATTGTTTTCCTCCACAGTGTTCCTGCTTAAACGCCTTGAAATGCTTGGTCTCTAGTTAGTGGCAAGCTATCTGGTACTAGGAACTAACTGTCAAACGGAATACCAGGTAACTAAAACAAATAGACTTAAAAAAGCATTTAAATGAAAGGTGATAAATAATGCAAAAATACATTAATGGAACGTTCACACTAAAATGTAACATAAATGATTAATAAAACACCTCTGATATACAGCGTACTGAATTTTAATGGAAAATCGCGGGTTCAAGATCTGTGATGGGTACTATTAAACTTCTCTCTACATTCTGCACAAAAATAGCTTTTATTACAGAGGACCACTGACTCATTTCTTTAAACAAACAAATGTTAAAGCGTGAATAGTTGAATCATTGTAGTTTTGATTTCAGCAGAAATTGTACACTCATGTTCAGATGAGTCCGTGCAGGGAAGGGAATGGGAGGGTTGTAATGCATGCCGCATATGGTGATGAAATGTGACTGAATAGTTTGTCATTATAATAGTTTCCCATTATCAGTGAAAACTATGGAAGTATCTTTAGCTGAAGTAATATTATGTAAACTGTATAAATCATTGTAAAAGAATAACTGAAAACGACCTTAACTGAATGTACGTATATTTGTATTGATCATCTTGTGATGGTGTAGATCTTCTAATTTCGGTGCTTGTGATAATAAACTTAGAGAAATTCCGCCTTATGCAAGGCATCTTTTTTTTATCGCCCAAACTTGTTTCGGCACATATTGTTGCATCTTCTGTGCGTTTTTTGCCTTTAATTTCTTAAATTGTTTTACAGGTTACACTTTTTTTTAATTGTATACACATTTGAAAATTAAGTTGAATATATTAGGCCTCGGTTGCACAATGGTAGGGTGCCAGACAACAAATCTAAAGGTCGCGGGTTCGATCCCCGCCAGGTCCTAGGATTTTTATCTGTCACTTTCTACTTCTTTCACCTCTGGCAGTATTGCTCATGAGAAAAATATCGAGTAGCACCGTGGTTCGGAACTCACGTTAAACTGTAGGTCCCCCTATCTCTGGCTGGGTAAGTCAGTTCGAAGGTCGCAGGAAGGCAACGGCATAACACCTCCAAACAGGACCCTGCCTAGTAAAGCACTGTGGTGTTCAAACCAATCTTCGAATTGTTGACTGCTTTACCCTTTTTCTTATATTAGGCCTACATCTTTGTATATAAAGCAGAGTGTCCCTACGTTTGTGTTTTTGTGTGTACACTTTGTATACAAACCTACAGTTTCCTTCCATTCTTTATGAAATTTTGCACACGTAAGCTTCAATCCATGAGGACGGTCGCCGTAAGTAACAAAACTCATCTACACCTTTATTGTTTCGTTACATCTTGGACTGCACTCCTTTCCTCTTACTAATGCTCATCTTATATGCACCTTTCAACACACCGTCCATTCCGTTCAACTACTCTTCCAGGTCCTTTGCTGTCTCTGAGAAAATAATAATGTCATCAGTAAAGTACAATGTTTTTATTTCCTCATCCTGAACCTTCTCCAAATTATTCCTTGGTTTCCTTTATAGCTTGCTCAATGTACAAATTGAATAACACTGGAGAAAGACTACAACCCTGTCTTATTCCCTTCCCAACCTCTGCATCCATTTCATACCTTTCAACTCTGATAACTGCTGTCTGGTTTTTGTACAAGTCGGTTTATATTTTCCCCTATTTATACATTCTTCTACTGACTTGAATTTGCCTTCTAGTCACTCATGATTAGCTGTTTTGCACTTCTTGGCAATCCCATTTGTTTGTCGTCTGTATTCCATTTTGCCTGTTCCATTTACTGTATTCTTATATTTTATTTCTCCTTTCATCAATTAAATTTAATATTACCTATTATATCCAAGGATTTTTTGTAGGTCTTGCGTTTCTGCCTATTTTGTCCTCTGCTGTCATCATTATTTCATCTCTCAATTCTACCCTTTCCTCTTCTACTGTTTTGTCCCCCCGCTTCTGTCCGTTATTGCCTAAAGCTCCCTCTGAAATTCTCAAGAACTTCAGGTTCCTTCATTTTATCTAATCCCATCTTCTTACTTGACTACCTTTCTGCAGTTTTTTTCAGTTTCAGCCTACAGTTCATGACCAATAAGATTTGGTCAGAGTCTATATCTGCCCTTGGGTATGTCTTACAATTACAAAATCTATCTGGTACCATCAAGTGTCTCCTGGTCTCTTCCTCGTATACAACCTTCTTTAATGATTCTTAAACCAGGTGTTTGTTATGATTAAATTATGTTCCTTGCAAAATTCTATCAGGCGGCTTCCTTTTTGATTACTCTTGCCCAGTCCATATTCATCTAGTATTTTTCCTTCCCTTCCTTTCCCTACTACCGAATTCAAGTCTCCCCTTACAATTACGTTTTCCTGTCCCTTAATTATCTGAATAATTTCCTGTACCTCCTCTCACATTTTTTCGAATCTTCATCATCGGCAGAGCTGGTTGGTATATAAAACCGTTGTATTGTGGTCGATGTTGGCTTCGTATCTATCTTGACTTCGATAATGCGATCACTGCGCTGCTCGTAGTATTTTACCCGCATGCCTATTTTCTTTTTCACTATCAGAACTACTCCTGTAATACCCCCAACCGATTTTGTATTAATAATCCTGTACTCACCTGACCAGAAATCCTGCACCTCTTTCCACCGAACTTCACTCATCGCTACTATATCTAACTTCAACCTATCCATTTCTCTTTTTAAATTTTCTAACTTCTCTACTCGATTAAGGGACCTAACATTGCACGCTCCGATCCGTAGAATGCCAGTGCTGTCTTTCCTGATGATCACATCCTCCTGAGTAGTCCCCGCCCGGAGATCCGAATGGGGACTATTTTACCTCCAGTATATTTAACCAGAGAGGATGCCATCATATATTCATACACTAAAGCTGCATGAGCTCGGGAAAAGTAACGGCTGTAGTTTCCCTTGCTTTCAGCCGTTCTGAGTAACTGTGTGGGGAACCCACAGGCCGGCCGCAGTGGCCCAGCGTTCTGCGGCGCGCCAGTCACAGTCTGCACTGCCGCTACGGTCGGGTGTTCAAATCCCCCCTCGGGCATGGATGTTTGTGTTGTCTTTAGTACAATGTAGTTCATAAGTAGTTTGTAAGTTTAGGGACTGATGACCCGCAGCTGATGTTACAAGGCCAGCTCAGTCAATCATCCAAACTGTTGCCCCTGCAACAGAAACCACACGTTTGTCTGGTCTCTCGACAGATACCCATCCGCTGTGGTTGCACCTACGGTACGTCTATCTGCATCGTCGAGGCACGCAAGCCACCCCCACCTCAGCAATGTTTGTGGCTCACTGGAGTGGAAAGATGCTTATTTAACAACAAACAGCACTTCTTAATTATCATACTGCTGAAAGAAAAGCCGAAGTTCAATGGAATTTCCAATAGAATAATAATTTTAAAAAATATATAAAAAATAAAAACATAAAATCAGCGCAACTAATTATGTATGAATCTTCAGTTTCCTGTATGAAAAATTAGTCTTATACAATACACGAAAAGATTTCGGGTTTGCATCCGGTCGTCGTAACCTTCATTCCACGATATTTCGACTGGACACCTTCCAGTCATCTTCAGGTGAGCCAACAAGGACTGACGAAGATGCTTGTTTTCTTTTTTAATTGTTAATTCATTCGACCGGTAGGGGCAGGCTGGCAGCACGGCGCTCTTAAGCGTACAGAAATTTCACATGGAAGAATATAAAATACAAATGGAGTACAAAAAGAGGAAACAACACATACAACACGGCAATACATGGAAGATTAGCATCATCTGAAATGGGGTGCTCGTGTGGAGTATTACATAAAATCACATAATCACATGGCGTCGAAAACGGAGAAACACTACACTGAAGCACATAGTAACGGCAGGATGGCCGTTGACAGTTGCATTAAAAAAAACACCGATGATTTACACTCCGATAGAGACACAGACGATGCAGAAGCAGATGATGATATCAGGCGAGCACGAGCGCACTCCCGACAACCAAAAATTGGACGCTCGAGTTACTTTCATGGCCTTGCAGGGATCAACTTGACCCTATAACGCCGGCCGCGGTGGCCGAGGGGACTGAGGCGCTCCAGTCACGGTCTACACGGCTACTACGGTCGGGGGTTCGAATCCCCCCTCGGGCATGGATATTTGTGCCGTCCTTAGTTGTAGCTAGTTCATAAGTAGTTTGTAAGTTTAGGGACTGATGACCCCGTAGTTAAGTCCCATAAGCTTAACAAACATTTGAACATTTTTTGACCCTATAACAATGGTCTAGTGTCTCCGCTTTTTTGTTTCTTTACTTACTGTAATTTGAGGTCCCATAAAAGGGGCCGGCTGTCAGCGCATTCAGGCGCTCTTCAGCAGAGAGAGATCTAAAGAATACAACGGAGTATACAAAGAAAGAAAGTTGATACAAGTGGAAGGTAATTAAATTGTACATTTTGATTGTGTTGGAGAAAACTCCATGAGTTTTAAAATGGAGCAAAGAATGCAGTATTTTTAACAATGACATTGTGGCAAAATGAAGACAGAAAATAAATAAAATGTACTCGAAGACCACAAAAAACATCTAAAAGAAAAACATAAGGTGTCGGCTGCGGGTTGGGCGTTTACTGTTCATTAAAAATAAAATACCACATTGAGACGGCACCAAATTCTCGGAGCACACATTAAAACACCGAAGATCAGAGATGGGTGGAGAGGGAGAGCGTCTCAGCTTGTGTAAAGAAGATAAAATTGGGGATCTAACAAGACTACAGAGAAAATTAAAACACACTCTGAATTTTAAACTCGTCACAGACATATAAACAGCATTAAAACTTTCGGGCCGGCCGCGGTGGCCGAGGTGACTGAGGCGCTCCAGTCACGGTCAGCACAGCCACTACGGTCGGGGGTTCGAATCCCCCCTCGGGCATGGATATTTGTGCCGTCCTAGTTCGTAAGTAGTTCATAAGTAGTTTGTAAGTTTAGGGACTGATAACCCCGTAGTTAAGTCCCATAAGCTTAACAAACATTTGAACATTGAACATTTGAAAACTTTCGGAGATTAAAACACATGCAATGGAAGACAGGTGACGGCGACGATAGGAGACAATTAAAAGCACATGGCAACTCGAATATTCAGCCTGTTCGGCGATTGCTGACGCCTTAAAACTGGAGCACTGAACACAAAACACTGGCACTGACACTTGAACACAGACGAAGCACTGATTGAAACTGATGGCACAGGTTAGGTGGGTAAGGATGGGAGGAGGAGCGCGGGAGGGGACAGGGGTTTAGGGGGAAGGGGAGGGGATGACGCAAGGACTCCTGGGAAAGGGGAGGGTGGGGAAAAGTCAAGCGGTGTGGGGGAAAGAGGACAGGAGGGAGAAGGGAGAGGGGGCGTGCAAATACGGGGAAGAATTAAGGTTGGTAGGATGGGCAAATGTTGGGATGGAGGGCGTCATCTAGGAGGGGAAGGTCACGGAAGTTACCCTCGGAGAGTATGTGGACAGGTGAATGGAGGGAGGGAGGGATAACAAGGTATCAGCGCGGCAGAAGCCCGGGATGCAGCAAGAGATGAGATACAATTGGCTGCTGGGAGTAAAGTTTGCGGGTTACATAGTGGAGGCAGAGGTGTTCGAGGAACTTGAGCAGGTGTGGGAAAGCAATAAGGTCATAAAAGATCCGCGTGAGGGAGGGGTGTGGCGTTCAAGGACATGGAGGAAGTGGTAGTGGGCACGGGGAGCAGATACCCAAGTGGGGTCAAAGCAGCATAGGATAGGATGTATGATGGAACGGTAAGTGAAGAGGATAGTGAAAGGGTTGAGGCCCCAGGTCTGGCTGGAAAGAAGTTTGAGGAGGTTGAGGCGGGAGGGGGCTTTATCACAGACTGTTGGAAGCTGGGGTTTCCAGGACACGAGCGCTTGAGGGTAAGGCCTAGGTAACTGACGGTTCTGGTTTGCAGGATGGGGCAGTCATGGAGCGTGAGGTAGAGGTCGCGGTGACGGAAGGACGGGGTCGTGTGACCTATGATGATAGCCTGGTATTTGATAGGGTTGACGGTGAAGAGCCACTGCTTACAGTAAGTAGAGAATTCGGAGGGATGGGAGCATCTCCACTCTGTTGGTATTACCGTGCATGCATAAGAGAAGGACCACGGGAGGACCACACCGGCCAGCGGCAGCGCCCTCGCTGGTGGAACTGTAAGAATCAGCTTCTATAGTGCCGCTCACCGCAGTTATCGGAGTCTTCTGGCGTCTTCGTCTAGAACAGCCGTACTCAACCTTTTCCTTCCTCGGACCAAATTCTCGAAAGTTTTATTTCTAGTGGGCCACATCATTATCACAGGACAAAATATCACTGAGAAATAGCTACACCCATTTGTTTATCATCAAAATCTATTTTAATGTGTAATTGTTAATAGAAGAGTACATTACTTTTTGAAATATAGCTGAACATGTTGTTAATTAACATTTTCTTAATTTTTTAAAATTTTTGCATTTGTTCTTTAGACAAATCATAAATAATTTCAAAGAAAGATATGTAAGAACTTAAAAAGTCTGAGTGGCCATCTGAAACTTTGCTTCAATCTTTCGACAGCCCTTTCCAAGCAGTTACGTTTTTGTTAAATATCTTTGTAACGTACGTTAAATGAAGGAATATGACATTTAGCGATTTTTTCCTCAAGGCAGGCAGGGCCAGTGATTACTTTGAACTATCACTATAGTACTTGCCAGAGCTGGACAACGTTAATCAAAAACTTCATTAATCATTAGCCCATTACTAAGAAAGTTGACCTTGTTAAACGTTAAATCTTCACTTTACGGACAATTTAGAGGAAGTTAACGTTAATTGTTAACTTGGAACTGTATTTTGCGGCCATGTAATCTCGCCTTCAGTCTCTGAATTTATATGTGTCTGTTGTTGTATCATTGAAATAGAGCAAATTAGGTGGAAAATATTACCTTATCTGATATAAAAAAACCTGAAACATTTTAAGAATACAATTAATACTCGTTACTGTACCCTGTGATATTAGTGCTGGAAAGAACTGAAGACCGGGATAAGGACAAAATATTACGTTAATGTGTATTAATGGATTACAAACTTTGGGCCAGCAGTCGCCTCAACTTCTTGTCTATCCGGAGCGTGTCTCCCGTCCGCTACGAAAGTAGCGGCCCTCGACCATATTCCTCGATGTTAATCATCAGGGATTCACATAAGGTCCAACGATATTATAATATTACCAATAAAGACTGGAACCTAGAACGCCATCGTCGCATGTGAATAGTATTTATACATTGGTGGTCTGTTCTTTCGAAAGACATCACATTAATAAGTAGTTACAAGTAATGCTGACTGTGGAAAGAGTGTTGCAGAAATGGTAATTTCGGTAGGCAAACTGGCATTTATGTTTTCCTCTGACTTCTGCTTTTTTTCTTCTAATAATTGGCTGTTAAGGTGACCATATTTGCAAAGGTGGGATCAATTTTGTAACTACTCACTACTCAGAATGCAACAATGCCCTGTGATTGTTACACATTATTGAAGCTTACAATGAAATAATAAATTGGCACCAAATCATAATATAGCATGTATAACATAAAACATACACATATTCACAGTTACTGTGTAAGATACACTCATGTATTAAAAATTGGTAAAAATCTTGCTTTTGACACTCATCTGGTCATGTTTAAAAAGTAAATAAATGACATTGTTTGAGAGGTGTTATTACTTTTAAATCTTTTACTGTGGATGTTGACAGTTGGTTTTTATTTAGGACTCTACAACCTGGTATTACCTAACTTGATGTATTCAATAAGCAACATATATCAAGAGAGAACGTTGGCGGTAAATATTCTTACTTAACTTGGCTGCTGAAATTTAAATGGCTGAACAGGATTTTCGTGGAACGTAGTTTAAAGAAAAAAAGCTCTGCTTAAAAATCGGATCTACAATACTATCTATGCACCACACCCAGCAGGCACAGCCCACGTTAGTTTACAGTGATGCATTAATTATTATAACAGAAAAAATTTGTGGCTCTCTGAGATATGATCCATGGTTAATTGAAAGAGGAATTATATTACACAGTTTTTGGCAATGAATTCTGAATTTGTCACTTCTTCTGAAGTTATGAATTGAAAATACAGTGTCATTTGGGGATAGTGAAGTTGGTTAAAGTATATAAACAAAATTGGTAAGGATTCCGTGATTTGTGTGCTACAATACTCACGCTGTCAAAACAGTCATGAAAAGCAGGGCTATCGCTAGGCAAATCCAGCTCAGCAACACCAACTTCAGCGGCAGTATTATTGCAGAGCTCGATAATTAATGCGCCATCACACAGGTCGTATAAACGCGTACTGAATTCGGTACGGTATGTAAGGTTTATGAAATAAAATATAGACACTTTTACACTGTTTTGTTGTGAAATGGCGTTCAATATTATATTTCTTTAATACAATACTTTCGCGGCAAATTAAACAAGTTGCTGACCTATGTTTATTTTGCACTAAAAAAAGTCAATTACACACTGATCTTGATACAGTATTCTTTCAGCAGATAGTTTTCGTTTGTCTTTAGAAGCTGTTTCTGACATGGTGAATAATTATTTTCGCACTCTTCAGTCTTCACTCTCACAGCACCCGCAAGACACAAGCAAAACAACGTTCTTACTTGTCAACATATGAGCAAAAATCATCCACGTCTACCGGACTCAAGCTCCGCCCATCAGCGGCAAGGAACTCAAGTCAGTGCCATCTAGGTGACACTGCTTCAACGACACCACAAGCAACTCTGAACGTCAGGGACATGTTACAGAAAATTACTAATATCTACCTGTATTTATAAACAAGGCTTGAACATTATTCGCATGAAACCATTTTATACACTGATATAAAATTATTTTTTCTACGAATTGCGATTAATCTTACAGTGATCCATGGAACATAAAGCTAACCAACTTAATTGTTTATTTTTCCTGGTTGGTACACTTTCTACATAATTCTGGTAAATATTTTCAAACATATTTGTCCCTGATTACTTCGACAACGAAATAACAAAATAAGGTCTGTAAAGTCTCTGCGGGTTTTCTGCCGGATAATAAAATCAAACTAATTCAATATTTCGACGGTACAGCTGTCCGCCATCTTCAGGAAACTGCAGAATACTGGAGCAAGATAGAAGAACCGCCTCCTATATAGGCGTCGGTCGCGTGCCGGCCGTCAGAGTTGCTACCTCCTAGACAGGGCTGGTGGCGCCGCCCCTAGTGGAACAGGGCACAACGATATATCGCACCTGTCATTAATCAGTCCCAGGTGCTGGAATCCGGGTAGAACATTGCAATTTGATATTATTTAACAATGGATTCCATGTTCTACTAAGAGGATTTATTAGATTGTCCGTCACCCTGATTTCAAAGGCTTCTGCTACCGCCGATTTATCATCCGGCTGCAATAGTCTCGTGTGGCGGCAATGTTCCACGCATCTGTCATGTACAGTTCGAAGCGTACGGCCGATGTGTCTTGCCACACTCACACGGGGTTTCCCCTTAGTAGAACATGGAATCCATTGTTAAATAATATCAAATTGCAATGTTCTACCCGGATTCCAGCAACTGGGACTGATTAATGACAGGTGCGATATATCGTTGGCCCTGTTCTACTAGGGGCGGCGCCACCAGCCCTGTCTAGGAGGTAGCAACTGTGACGGCCGGCACGCGACCGACGCCTGTATAGGACGCGGTTCTTCGATCTTGCTCCAGTATTCAGCGGGACTCAGCAGCAGCAGTTTCCTGAAGATGGCGGTCAGCTGTACCGTCGAAATATTCAATCAGTTTGATTTTATTATCCAGCAGAAAACCCGCAGAGACTTCGAAGATTTGTCACGCCGGGAAAGCCTACGAAGTTACAAATAAGGTCTGTAGTTTCAATAACCGAACAAAATTAAATACAGTGGGTACAAAAATGTATCTGCGAAGTCCATATGATAAGCAATTGCATTACACGTTTTTCATTGTTGCGCACTGTAAAAAAAAAAGAGAGAGAGAGAGAGAGAGAGAGAACCATAAGTGGTAAGGTGAGAATGAGTAAATAATAAGTAAAGCTGAATAGTTGAGTTAGATCTTTGTTATTAATGACTGTATAATTTTATTCTAGAATTTTCATACATTTCATTATATCACTTTGTAATATTAGAATTTTCAGTGATTTTTAATGGGATTTGTATGAAGTATTTTTACTAGTCACTGGTGTTGCACCGGACTTAGGAAATATTTCAAGAATTCGCCCTCAATTTCTAAACTTAGCAAACTGAATGCGATTGTTGAAGCTATTGAATAACAGCTCGACCTTTCATCTTGCAACAAACCGCATTTTTTGGTATCAAGGATTTCCGTATGATTAATAAAGTTTCGGAAATAAGATGATATTAAAATTTGCTTGAGAATTGAGTGCACTCTTAAGAAGTATGGAGGGCGGGATGTCTCAGGCTTGAAAGTATAACATGATTGACACTTCTTTACGGAGAACAGTTTTTCTAGATACAGTGTCAATTAGAATCTGGGCCCAACCGCAGCAACGGACACCTGAACTCTTGGTCATACCACGCCAGATGGGGAAAAGGAAGATTAAGTTTTAAAGTCCCGTCGACACCTTGTTCTCTAGGGACGAAAGATATGTAAGTATCTTCTGAAAGATAATGGAACGTTGTTATAGAAATAAAGAGGCTGTGATGGAAACGGAGAGGAGACCCGTGATGGTTTGATGCAACATTTAAGTCAGCCTGGTGAAGGAGAAAAAGTTCAATTTGTATCACTGATACTCTATGTGCAAAGCGAAAACACAAGTGACCATTCTTTTCACTTATAACTGAACTCAAGAATTGATATTTAGCTCTCAAATTTCTTAACATTACTGTTACACATGTCATAGTACAGTCAACCTAATTTCTCCGAAATTCTGAATACTAATACAATGATTATCGCTCCTACATTTTTCGATGTACAATGTTAACAAAGAACCTGAAATTTAGTAATCACATTTCTTTCATTTTTATGAACAAGACAAGTAGCTCTTCATTTGATTGCTGTTTTCGTTTCACTCTTAGTCAATTGCTTCACCACTTCCACAGGAGTAAAAGATGAAATAACAGTTAGGTGGAAAGTATTAAATTGCATTAAGTTTCTTGAACCTGAGAAATATGTTTACATGTTTTCCGTGTTTTTATAAGAAATGACACACTTCAGTCAGTAATTCCCTGCTTTTACTCCAAAGAAATATTTATGTTTTACAATTTTTTCTTGATGCAATTTAGGCATCAAGACAGTACCAACATAAAAAAAAGATATATTACAAAAACAATGATTAAAGAGAAAAGTCAGGCAGTATGTTAGACACTAACAATATATTGTCTCAAAACCTCCCTCATTCATAGAATCTTACGTCAGTTAATAACCTTCAATCAAGATTTGAAGATATGTGATTGTGAAAGTGTTTTGTGTTCTTAAAACAACACTACACGTGGAACTAAATATTACTTCCTTACGCACATGTTTCCTTGTAACCAAACACTATATTATGTTTGATTTTTGTAACGAAGAAACCTTCAATGAAAACATTACAATGAACATGAACTGAATACGCAAATCAGAACATTATTTAGGTAACTGTCTATAGCCGTGACACATTTGAAATAAATCATCTTGGGCCTTCAGCTCTATGTTTTCAGTTTCATTTATCAGTTACTTTCGGTTCTAGAAAGCATCATAATAAGAGTAAAAGCTAAGCACAGAAACATTGTCTGTCTCTTCTGTATGTAGTTTTTATCTCTCCATTCACCAGAAATCAGATCTATGTATTCAACTACAGCAAACTACAATTTAGAAAACCATTCTGGCCAACGGAAGATGCGCCTCTTTATATGATGTTTGTGAAGAATGGAAAAAGCAAAAGAAAAAGTTTGATTGTAATGAGTCCGCCCTTTCTTTTGAAAGATTTCTTCGTTGGGCTACGATAACGAAGTACCTTGATTATAGGGACCCATATTTAGTTAAAAATTGGAACAAGGTCCAATTTGTTGAGAAATTTTTCATTTCGTACAAGACGAAATTTGCAGCATCGCATCAACTGTCTTATTGCGACCTACAGTATAAGAAGAAATTGGCAGTACTGCATCAATTGTCGTGTTGCGACCTAATGTATAGTGTGTACAGTGGCTAGGCTACAAAGGTCGTTTCATAGTATAATGCTGCGGCTCGAACTCCGGCGAACTGTGGGAGTCTAATGAGAGCGGGAGCTATGTCACTTTGAGGAGAAATGGAGATAAATTGCGTTTTCTAAAGCATTGTATTAACACATTATTTGTACAATTAAGGGTTCCATTTTCCGTCTTAACGTATTGTTATGTAAAATATGCAACAGGAAAAATGTAAATTTCAATGTAAATAGCAATTATTTTGACTTGTTAGGATTCAATTAATACAACAATATTAAAAAAACACACATTTTATATACATATCAAGAAGTTTTATCCTGGTTGAAATACTGTAACCGAAGTGCAAATCATGTTATCAGGCTTAACACCAACTGCAAACAATCATATGCAACTTCGTATCTCTTCTGGAGTATCCGCATGTCCACTGATTCTGTGGATTTCAGTTTTGGGTAAACACTACGAAAATGTGGAGGAATGTCTGGCTTTAGTGTCACGAGGTTTTTTAACTTCATCGCTGATGTAGGTCTTTTGTGTGGATATAACAGTGGTATTTCCTCAAGAAGTGTAATGACCAACCTTGCGGACTCTCCTTTTCTTGGAGTGACGACCTGGCATCTTCTTCAGTCTGGTTAAAGAAGCAACAATTACATTTTTCAACAACATGTTCTTTGGGAATGAAACTTTAACTCTGCAGCGGAGTGTGCGCTGATATGAAACTTCCTGGCAGATTAAAATTGTGTGCCGGAACCGGGACTCGAACCTGGGACCTTTACCTTTCGCGGGCATGCGCACTACCGACTGTGCTATCCCGACACGACTCATGATGCCACCTCACAACTTTACTTCCGCCAGTACCACGCCTCCTACTTTCCAAACTTCACAGAAGCTCTCCTGCGAACCATACTTCTGTGAAGTTTGGAAATTAGGAGGCGAGGTACTGGCGGAAGTAAAGCTGTGAGGCGGCATCGTGAGTCGTGTCGGAATAGTACAGTCGGTAGTGCGCTTGGCCGCGAAAGGCAAAGGTCCCATGTTCGAGTGCCGGTTCCGGCACACAATTTTAATCTGCCAGGAAGTTTCAACATGTTCTTTCTTTATCACTGGTAAACCAATCTGTAATACTTCTGTGTTGGTACATCGGCAACTGAAGTAGGGGACAATATCGGTAAGTGGCATCGTGGCATCGATCCTCCTCTCACTCAACATAACCACAAGGGCACATTCAAGAGTTTACAGCTGCTCCAGAAAGAGCGGGAGCCGTGCCACGCTGTTCTAGTTCAAAGATTAGATGCAAGATGGCACGAGCATACTGAAAATGGCCAAAGCTCAATTTTTCATGTTGTGTGGCATAGCCCCCTCTCTCAATAGACCCCTCAACTGTCCATAAGAAACGTGTGAATAAATTTCGACTTCCCACAAAACCATGAGCACCCCTGATTCTAATCCGTACGGGACACGGAGAATGCAGTACCTGTTTGTATGAAACACGAAGATGCCCCAGTGTGATCTTGTGTAAGCTATGCAACATCTGATAGAAGAGTGTACACTATGTAAATTTTTGATGAATTCAGGGAGCTGCATTTGGTGACAGAATGGTTCAGAGAGCTCAGTATTCAGTTACAACATTCCCTCCTCTTTGTTAGTTTGCTTGCTTCTTTAATGTATATTGGTATATAGTTTGTCTATATTTAATCCTTCATATATTATTTTTCCAACCCCATGATCCACAGACATTGCCGCAGTGGAGTGGCTTGCGCGCCTCAACGATGCAGATAGCCGTACCGTAGGTGCAACCACAGCGGAGGGGTATCTGTGGAGAGGCCAGACAAACGTGTGGTTCCTGAAGAGGGGCAGCAGCCTTTTCAGTAGTTGCAGGGGCAACAGTCTGGATGATTGACTGAGCTGACCTTGTAACATCAGCTAATGTGGTTTTGCCACTCAGTTACTGGGAAAGGCTGAAAGCAAGGGGAAACTACAGTCGTTACTTTTCCTGAGGACATGCAGTTCTACTGTATAAATATATGATGATGACATCCTCTTGCGTAAAATATTCCTGGGGTAAAATAGTACCCCATTCAGATCTCCGAGCGGCAACTACTCAGGAGGATGTGGTCATCAGAATAGACAACACTGGCATTCTACAGATCGTAATGTTAGATCCCTTAATCAGGTAGGGAGGTTAGAAAATTTAAAAAGAGATATGGATAGGCTGAAGTTAGATATAGTTGGCATTACTGAAGTTCGGTGGAAAGAGGAACAGTATTTCTGGACAGGTAAGTACAGGATTATAAATAAAAAAATCAGTTGGGGGTATTACAGGAGTAGATCCAATAATGAATAAGTAAACAGGGAATGCGGGTAAACTACTATGAGCAGCACAGTGATAGCATTATCGTAGTCAAGATAGATACGAAGCCAACACCGAAGACAGTAGTACGAAGAAATTTATGAGGAGGTAAAGGAAATTATTCAGACAATTAAGGGACAGGAAAAATTAATTGTGATGGGAGACTGGAATTCGGTAGTAGGAAATGGAAGGGAAGGAAAAATAGTAGATGAATATGGACAGGGCAAAAGGAATGAAAGATGAAGCCACCTGTTTTTGTAAGAAACATAATCATAACAAACACCTGGTTCATGAATCATGAAAGAAAGTTCTATTCGTGGAAGAGACCAGGAGATATCGAAAGGTCCCAGATAGATTTTATAATGGTAAGACAGATTTCGGAATCAGGTTTTGAACTGTAAAACATACCCAGCGGCAGGTATAGACTCTGGCCATTCGTTATTGGTCACGAACAGCAGGCTGGAACTGAAAAAAACTGCAGCAAGGTAGGAAAATAAGGAGATGGGACTTGGATAAATTGAAGGAACCTGAAGTTCTTGAGAATGTGAGAGCGAGCTCGAGGCAACAATTGACAGAAACAAGGGAAAATAAAACAGTAGAAGAGGAATGGATAACATTGAGAGATGAATGAGTGAACGCAGCAAAGAACAATCTAGTTAGAAAGGAAACACCTACAAAAAAATCTTGGATGTCACAAGAAATACTAAATTTAATTGATGAGAGGAGAAAATACAAAAAAGCAGTAAATGAAACAAACAAAATGGAGTACAGACGGCAAAGAAATGAGATTGACAGGAAGTACAAAAATAGCTAAGCAGGAGTGGCTAGAAGGCAACAGGAAGTCTGTAGAAGAAGGTATAAATAGAAGAAAAACAGATATCGCCTACAGGAAAATAAAAGAGACATTTGGAGAAGAGAAAAGCAAATGTGTATATATAAGGAACTCTGATGGGAAATCAGTTGTCAGCAAAGAAGGGAAAGCTGAAAGGTGTAAAGAGTATATAGAGGGGCCCTACAAAGGAAGTGAACTAAGAAACAATATTGTAGAAAGGGAAGAGGAAGTAGGTGAAGATGGAATAGGAGATACTATACTGGGAGAAGAATTTGACAGAGCACTGAAAAACCTCAGCCCTGAAGTGGATTACATTCCCTCAGAACTACTGAAGTCTCTGGGAGAAAGAAAGTAGGTGCAGACAAGTGTGAAAATTACGAAACCATCAGTTTAATAAGTCATGGTTGCAAAATTTTAACACGAACTATGGCTGGAAAAACTGGTCGTTGCCGACCTCGGGGAACAACAGCTTGTAATCGGGAAAAAATAGGAAGACGTAAGGCAATACTCACATTACGGCCTGTCTTACAAGAGAGATTAAGGAAAGGCAAACCTACATTTCTAGCTTTCGTAGATTTGGAGAAATCTTTTCATAATGTTGACTGGAATACACTCTTTCCGATCTTCAAATTAGCAGGAGTAAAATGTAGGGAACGGAGGGTTATTTACAACTTACTACAAAAACCAGACGGCAGTTATCAGAGTTGAAGGGCGTGAAAGGGATGCAGAGGTGGGGAAAGGAGTGAGACAGTGTTGTAGTCTTTCTGCAATGTTATTCAATTTGTACATTGAGCAAGCCATAAAGGAAAGCAAGGAGAAATTTGGAGAAGGAATTAAAGTTAGCAAAGCACCTGGAAGAGCAGTGGAACGGAATGGACAGTGCGTATAACATGAACATTAACAAGAGCAAACCAAGGGTAATGGATTGCAGTCTTAGAAAATCAGGCGATTCTGAAAGAATTAGATTAGGTAACGAAACAATGAAGGTGTTAGATGAGTTTTGTTACTTGGGCAGTAACAATACAGAGGTTATAATATGCAGAATGGCAATGGGTAGAAAAGCGTTTTTGAAAAAGATAAATTTGCTAACATCGAATATTAATGTAAGTGTAAGGAAGTCTTTTCTGAAGGCATTTGTGTGGAATGTTGCCTTGTACAGGAGTGAAACATGGACGAAAAACAGAGGATAGAGGCTTTTGAAATGTGGTGCTACAGGAGAATGCTGAAGATTAGTTGGGTGGATCGCGTAACAAATGAGGAGGTACTGAGCAGAATTGGGGAGAAAAGGAATTTCTGGTGGAACTTATAAGGGTAAATAAAATAAATTAAAAATAATTCTGGTTAGGATCGGAGACTGTAAATAACGTCTGTGAGTGTGCAAGGTTTGTGTGCTGATCCAACAGTACCTATCTAGATTAGTACAGCACTGTGAATCTAAAAACTTATCTAAATGTCTGAACATAATGTAACAGTCAATATTATAATTACTCAGCCTGGCATCGACTAATAGCAATGAGTATGGCCCTGTTAATGCGCTTAACTATCCAGAATACGAGTCTGGTTAAACAATGAATGAAAAGTCCGCTTGTAGCTCAAGTTCTGATACGTCAAACCAGACAGACAAATTATTCATTAATTAAATTAAATACTGACCAATGTTTGACACAAATTTGATATCCAAAATTAAATGTGATCATGGGTGGAGTGAACTGACGGTAACGGAATGGCGAAACGGTATGGCACAATAAAAACACTAAAGTTGACAATTATGTGTCAATTAATTAAAGATTAAAGTTAGGTTACTACTACACAGACTGAGCATGACATCTATTCGTAGAATGACAAACCATAACAGTAGCTAAGAGCAATGAAAGAAACTTTTAGCCTACAATCTATCACGGATTAGGAACATCTATGTCGATAAATTTGTACTATCTACTCTAGTGTTGAAACGTCTAAGTCGATAATTGTGTAAGTGACTAATTATTTACAGTACAGAGCAAAGTTTAGTTTATTAGATGCCAAAAGTGACTAACAAGTAAGTATGGATTCGGTTGCGAGCTCAACAATAATTAATGTGTCCCGACACCTCCTGATCTAACTTTATTAACAAACCAATTATTGTGTTGTCAGCAAGTGGTGTAATTAATATCTGTATGAAAAGGCACTTTATACAATAGGCAAGTAATGCCGGTAGCTACCTGATAAGCAAGTTGGTTACGACTTCTACAACTGAATGTGAATGATGTAGCAAAAGTTAACTAGAAGAAGGTGATATAATTAATTTGGCTCGATTGACAAGAAATGTTGGTAGCTACCTGATAAACTAGTTGTCTACGATTCTTGTATCCAAAAATATGTAAGAGCATAACAAATCGGGGTACTAAGTATAAGTGAAGTGTTTAACAGAGACTCAACAAGTTACTTCCCTACCTGTTATCCTAGTCATAAAAAATTTAAGTTCACTCACCTTTTATCCGGAGACAGCAGCTTCTTGCAGAACATAAATGATAAATATAAATAAAGTTGAAACTTTTATCGATCCTGCCTTTTAAAAGTTGTAGCCTAAAATAACTTGGGGATAATAATATGTTCAAGTTTAAACAAAAGAGGGACATAAAGCCGTCTGAATCAAAGTTTTAAGTTATGATGATTATTATTATCGTTACCTTATCAACATTATCATTACAAAAAAATACAAAAATCAAAATTAGAATTATTAAGAATCCTAATGGCTTACAATAATTCTCTCGCAGTCTATTGGTCTCCACCAACAACTACCTACGTCTGTCTACTTTTCACACACTCCTTCTCTCTGCTTCTCTTTCTCGCTACTGCCAACCAAAGAGCAACAACAACACAGCACAGTGCTGTCAACCTTCGCTGGCATATGTTGACTAGCCGGCCGAGGGGACTGAGGCGCTCCAGTCACGGTCTGCACGGCCAGTACGGTCGGGGGTTCGAATCCCTCCTCGGGCATGGATATTTGTGTCGTCCTTAGTGTTAGCTAGTACGTAAGTAGTTTGTAAGTTTAGGGACTGATGGCCCCGTAGTTAAGTCCCTTAAGCTATACAAACATTTGAAACATACCTTGACTAAAAGAAGGGATCAAGGAAATGTGAATTCAGCATTGGAGGGAACTGTGTGAGGTTAAAATTGCAGAGGGAGACCAAGAGATGACTACAGTAAACAGATTCCAATGGATGTAGGTTGCAGGTCTTATGAGGAAGAGGATTGCTCAGGATAGAGTAGGGTGGAGAGCTGAATCAAACCAGTCTCCGGTCTGAGGACCACAACAACAACAACATATGATTTTTTAATAAGACTGTAAAATAATCATGTCTGCCATACTGATAAATAAGAAAAAAGCACTATGATGAACCTTGTCAGAGACGAAACTTGTTGAGATAGGAAGATGGTAATGCACATCTGAAGGCTCAAATACATCAAACCGATGTATGATGTCCATTTATAAGAGCCGCTTATCTTGCAGCCATTACGGAGATTGTCCTATCTGGTGGTTCTTGGCAGAAAATCAGGTGCGAGAGTCAGCCCCAGCTGGCTGCAGCCCACGCGGCTACGATGGAGGCGACGACCGTCAGCGACAGGTAGCCCAGAGACGACAGTGAGGTAGCGCCGGCTCTGCTGAGCGAGTCGTACAGGAAGTCGCCGTATTTGGACACGTCGGTGTAGACGCCGGGGTAGTCCTCCTGACCACACAGGTGGCCGTAGCTGACTACTCCTGCCAGAGAGCCGTTACACACGAGTGGTCCACCGCTGTCTCCCTGTGGGTGGAAGGCAGTCGTAATTAAAAACAAAACCGAAACACAGGTCACGATAGAAAAAGTTTTACCTGTTGAAGGTAGCTTGTTAAATTTTCAATGCAAGGTCTCGGGCAGTAGAGATCTGTGAATACAAGTTAAAAGGCTCACTGCTGCTCTAAATTACCTTGTAAGTGGCCACAGTACTTGTGCAACAGAAATTTATCTAACTGCTCACTCCTTGACGGAGAAGCCAACGTTTTAACAAACACAAAATAAATGTAAAAATAAAGGAATAGATAATTAAACATGGGGTTCGGAGCATGAAATTACAAATCAGAGGTTTGATGCTTTAAATCATCTATTCAATAAAATGAACAGGCAAATAACTGTGTGGAAACCATATTAAGCACAATAAAGCACGCACCTTGTACAAAAATGAATTAAAATCATAATTTTACTGTCTGTAATAAAATTGTTTCTAGCCTTTATGAATATAGAGGTAATGTGGGAGGAAATTTGCAAATACACAGTGGACAAAGGAAAGCAAATTCATTCACTCACAGACAAGCTCATAATGCTTGCAACACATTACTCATGCGTCAATACTTGATAGCAGTGGCGAAACGAAGCGTCGGCGGCGTTTTGACGAGATGGCGGGTGTCTTCAAGCACTAATTGAAAATCAACTAAGCATCAAACGAACTCATGCATGGGGAGGCAGTGGCGTACTGTACTATCATTAAGTACCACGTAGTGTGCAACCACGGTGAATTACATAGAATTTACAAAAAGAAATTAATTTAGAATAAGAAAGTAAAGCACACGTGGAGTTTATATAGAATAAAGCTAGTATTAGTAAAAGCATGGCTGAAGACGGAAGTAAAGACAGTTATGAAAGCGCCGGCCGCGGTGGCCGAGGGGATTGAGGCGCTTCAGTCACGGTCTGCACGGCCACTACGGTCGGGGGTTCGAATCCCCCCTCGGGCATGGATATTTGTGCCGTCCTAGTTCGTAAGTAGTTCATAAGTAGTTTGTAAGTTTAGGGACTGATGACCCCGTAGTTAAGTCCCATAAGCTTAACAAACATTTGAACATGTGAGTTATGAAAGCACGTGGTGCAATCTGTCATACCAAGACAACAAAGACGAAATCAAACCAGAAAATCTGAGAAATATTTAGCATACTCGCGGATACAGACACGACACAAAAAAGTTAGTTAAAAAACAGCTAGGAAATTCAAGCATACTAAGTTTACACAAAGAATGAAGGCCACACACGTGTATTCTAACTTCAGAAAATCTGGACACAAAGTCATCACAGGAATGAGAATGGAAATACTAAATATAAAATGAATTACTCGAGTTCTGTAAATAAAGAAACCCTTCGCCACACATGGCGATAGAATTACTAAAGGAAACTATCACTGATAAACCAAGACTGCCTGATCACAAAAAAGTAAAGTTCTAACAGCATACCATCCTCTCAGCATGATTTGACGATGTACTCACTTCGGCGGACCCAGCAAGAGTGAACCCTAAGGCCACGCCAAAAGTATTCCCCGCCACACACCGGATGTAGGGCGCGCTGAAAGCCGATGCAGAGCGCGTTAAGAGCCTACTGTCTACCAATTCTCGCTACCTGAAGAAGATAATACCCTCTTCTAGAGCTCCAGAGAGGTCTCTTTGTCACCTCTTTCGATCATGATTATGTTAGTACTACACTAAGAACAGGCCACCTCGCCATCTTGCCAAGTAAGCTTGTCTCTGGCCACCCAGCAGACGCCAGTGCAGACGACACACGAAGCCATGCATTCTTAACTAAAGCAAAAGGAGGCCTAAAGCGCGAGGCAGCGATTGTAAGCCATTGCGCGGCAGTCAGTCAATATTAAAAGCAACCTTCCATATTCATACGAACACATAAGTGTTTTTATTTTTTATTTTTATTTTTATTTATTTATTTATTTATTTTTTCACGAACACTTAAAAACCACAAAAACACTAACATTAACGCTTACAAAAATAACTTGTGCTCATCTGGCCCACTGTTTCATAAACTCGGTACTCGGTAACCTGGCAATCCAGGTAACTCGGCCACCCCCCTGTACACCCTTTAAAGATCATAAGTGGGCCGACACATCATGTTTCCTTGTGCCATCTACACTTTAAAAATCCTTTGAGTTTCATTAATGCAGCACGTAGATGCGTCATCATATTAAAAAACAGTCGTGATGAAAATTATGGTTGTGCATTTTTTTTCACAGTACCTTTTAAAATCAGCTTAGGCTGATGTGAATTTTAGTAGAATATGTTTTATGAAGTCAGTAGTCTGTATGCCTTCTTAAAGTACTTTTCTAAATATCAGTTAGAGTACGTACTCGTAAGTAACGAATATAATTTCTTAGGTGCTTTCTTATACTTATTTTGTGTCGCGGTATTCCATCATTTTTATTGTACTCTAAAGTAACAATAGAAATTTAAAAGTCAAGCATTGAATTAGAATTTATGCTGCGGCCAGGAATCGAACCCGGACCTCCATGCTCACTAGTCAGACGTCTTAATCACTTCTTTTCCCTATGGGTAGTTCTGTTCTTTGCGGTCGCTAACGCTGTTCGTTTGCTGTGTTCTTGGCCCAGCTTTTTTTTACTACAGAGGGCGGTCAGCTCTCTGACCAGGCGCGCTGAGCCACGGCGCCCGGCACCTATAGACCACCGCAACACTAGCGATTAAGGCGCCTCGGAAAAGAGATTCCTCCACGTCACAGAAACCAATTCAGCTTCACTCTACGTAATCACGCCACTCGGCGCGTGTTGCCTGTTCGGGCAGCGTACACTGCCAGGCGCATTCAATATACATGAAAATAAATCATCATTGAGAACAAAGAACCCCCCTTCGAACCCCCCACAAATTGTAACAATTTATATCAAACTGTTGCATCCTTGAGCCAATGGTTCTAGATGTACGCGACAGCGGTTCTCGGCTGACGCTACTGATCACTATTCTAATATACGTCATTACATTTTCATATAGGAAGGTGGAGGGTCACAAATAATAAACACATATGTCTTCAAACACATTTATTCAATTGGTATAATAGTGTGTTACATCACCAATGTGGTGCGTTGTAATGGAGCTACAGTGAAAGCATTAGCAGGATTTGAGAGTGCAAATACACGAGATGTAATTGCATATCGTACATGGAGTGTGTATTGTGATGTTAACAAAGACTATGGCAAGAGTTATTTGTCATCTAACATGTCGTTAGTTATAATGACCAGGAATCCACGGATGCAGTCTGTTGCTGTATGGCATAAAGGATTTGGATGTTGTTCAAGCCGGCCGCGGTGGCCGAGGGGACTGAGGCGCTTCAGTCACGGTCTGCACGGTCACTACGGTCGGGGGTTCGAATCCCCCCTCGGGCATGGATATTTGTGCCGTCTTTAGTATAAGGTAGTTGATAAGTAGTTTGTAAGTTTAGGGACTGATGACCCCGTAGTTAAGTCCCATAAGCTGTACAAACATTTGAACATTTTGATGTTGTTCAAGTGTAAAAATAATTGGTGATGTAACACACTATTATACCAATTGAATAAATGTGTTTGAAGACATATGTGTTTTTATTTGTGACCCCCCCATTCCTATCGTGAAAATGTAATGACGTATATTACAATAGTGATCAGTAGCGTCAGCCGAGAACCGCTGTCCCGTACATCTAGAACCATTGGCTCAAGGATGCAACAGTTTGGTATAAATTGTTACTATTTGTGGGGGGTACGAAGGGAGTTCTTTGTTCTCAATGATGATGATGTATGTTCGACGTTGTCAATCATAATTGCCACAATATTTCATACCTCTAGCATTTAGTGGCTGCTGGCCATTGAGACAAATTTTCATTCAATGCTTCACCTTTAACTTTAATGTCTTTGACATTTTCGAGATGCAAAACAGTCTGTGGGTATATAAATTTATAATTATATAATAGAAAGTAGTTTATAACAAAAAAATCTTACCATTCTTTTTTTAGAACTGTTCTCGATAACCCGGAATTTTCACAAACTCGGACAACCTTCGATCCACATTAGACCGAGTTTTTGGGGATTCTACGGTACCCTGCCGCGGCGGAGCGGCCGCGCGCATTGAGGCGCTACGCTATGATGCGCGAGTCCGTTCCCCGTCGAAGGTTTGAATCCCCCGTCTGGCATGAATGTTTGTGCCGTCTTTAGTGTAAGCTAGTTCATGCGTAGTTTGTAAGTTTAGGGACTGATGACTCCGTAGTTAAGTCCCATAAGCTTAACAAACATTTGAACATTTCTACTGTACCCGGAAACCTAGTTGAAAATTACTTAAAAGTATGTGGCGCTCTCCATTGGTAATGCTGGAATTCAATATGGTGCTTGCCCACCCTTAGCCTCGATGACAGCTTTCATTCTCGCATGTTGATGATTTAGTGTGGCATTCCTGGACGTTAGACCCCAGCTGGGATCGTGTTCGGCCTACCTAGTGCAAAACCTTATGTGCCGCCACATGGACGACTTGCGCGTCGATGATGATGAAATGATGACAGAACCTTTTGAAATGTTTTACTGACAAATACTGAAGATTAAATGGATAGACCGCATAACTAATGAGGAGGAACTGAACATAACAGATGAGGAACTAAATTTCTGGATCATCTTGACTAAAATAGGGGCATCTCTTGGTAGAACATATTCTTAGATATCATAAAAATCGTAAATTTAGGATTGGAGGGAAGTGTGTGGGATAAGGACCAAGAGACAATACAGTAAACAGATTAAAATGTATGTTGGTTGCCGTTCTTATGAGGAGATGAAGAGGCTTGCCCAGGATGGGATAGGGAGGAGAGCTGCAACAAAAAAGTCTCCCGACTGAAGTCCATACCAACAACAAGCTTATTTCGGCCTTATGACCATCCTAAGGTGTTCTTCAAACGATACATAGTCTTTTAGAATAATGGGACATAATCTTTGTATTATGCCTAAAACATTGCAGAAATGATCTATGTTTGCCATTCTGTATATAATTTTAACGGGTAAATTTTAAACAAAATAGTATGAAGTGTAATAAGGGTTTTTCTATTTCCTCAGATATACTCCAAACTGTGTTCCTACGAATGTTGGCAGCAGCCTGACACAGTCTAAATGCTATTTGACGATGCACCAGAAAATGGTTCCATAATGCGAACGTATATTATAATAATATCTATTAGGCGAAATACTGTAATTCTTAAAGTATAACAGATATTTCCATAAATTTAATATTACAGCTTCAGTTAATGTGATTCACTGTCCGAACAATATCGCAACTTCCTCCGCATTGTAGATCAAGAATATTGTGCACCGAAAGCAAGGTATGAACATGCAGCCCGTACAAATCCACTATCGTGTCTGAGATCACAGTAGCGTACGATTAAATATACCTGCCGAAAAGACATCGCTTATACATGGTGTCGCACTTGAAAATCCGCAAACATTTAATTTTGATAAATTTTTGTAGAACTTATGGAACTTAACTACTGGGTCATCAGTCCCTAAGCTTACAAACTACTTATGAACTAGCTAAGACTAAGGACGGCACAAATACCCATGCCCGAGGGGGGATTCGAACCCCCAACCGTAGTGGCCGTGACTGAAGCGCCTCAGTCCCCTCGGCCACCGCGACCGGCAACATTTAATTACATTACACTTAAAGGCTTTGCATGAAACAATCAGGAAACGAGATGAACTGAACCTGTCACGAAATGAACATGTCATAAGTCAGTCATATTGATATAGAGGTGAATCGCAAAAGTTGAAAATGACCGATCTCTATTTGTAAACACGGTTGAACGTGACGCTGAAAATTCTTGTATCTTTCTGCCAGAATTACTGGAGTCGCTGCTTAGTTTCACGGAATCTCTTCTCTCGTAAATTTTCCAAGTTGTGTGGTTTGTTCATCTACATTCATATTCCCCAATCTTTGTGTATCATTGTCCAGTCGCGTATGATTCGCAGAAAATACGATTACCACTATGCCTCCGCCTGGCCTCTAAGCTCTTTCATTTTATCCTCGTGGTCGCTTCGCATTTGACACTGTTGACTGGAATACACTCTTTCAAATTCTGAAGTCAGCAGGGGTAAAATATAGGGAAAGGAGAGTTATTTATAACTTTTACAAAAGCCAGACCGCAGTTATTAGACTCGAAGGGCATGAAAGGGAAGCATCAGTTGGGAAGGGGGTAAGACAGGGTTGTAGCCTTTCTCCGATGTTATTCAATTTGTACATCGAGCAGGCGGTGAAGGAAAGCAAGGAAAAATTTGGAATAGGAATTAAAGTTCAGAGGGAAGAAATAAAAAACATTGCGTTTTGCTGATGACATTCTAATTCTGTCAGAGACAGCAAAGGACCTGGAAGAGCAGTTGAATGGAATGGACAGTGTTAAAGGAAGCGTATAAAATGAACATTAACAAGAGCAAAAAAAAATAATGGAATGCGGTCTTAGAAAATCAGGCGATGCTGAAGGAATTAGATTAGGTAACGAAACGTTGAAGGTGGTAGATGAGTTTTGTTACTTGGGTAGTAAAATAACATGTGATGGTCGCAGTACAGAGGATATAAAATGCAGAATGGCAATGGGAAGAAAAGCATTTTTGAAAAAGAGAAATTTGTTAACATCGAATATTGATTTAAGCCTAAGGAAGTCCTTTCTGAAGGCATCTGTGTGGAGTGTTGCCATGTACGGGAGTGAAACATGGACGATAAGCAGTGCGGACAGGAAGAGAATAGAGGCTTTTGAAATGTGGTGTTACAGAAGAATGCTGAGGGTTAGGTGGGTAGATCGCATAACCAATGAAGAGGTACTGAACAGAATTGGTGAGAATAGGAATTTTTCGCATATCCTGTCTAAAAGAAGGGATCGCTTGGTAGGACACATTCTTAGACATCGGGGAGTCGTAAATTTAGCATTGGAGGGTAGTGTGTGGGGTAAAAATCGCAGAGGGAGACCAAGAGACATGTATAGTAAGCAGATTCAAATGGATGTGGGTTGCCGTTCTTATGAGGAGATGAAAAGGCTTGCTCAGGATAGAGTAGGGTGGAGAGCTGCATCAAACCAGTCTCCGGACTGAAGACCATAACAACAACGGTAGCTTCGCGATATATATACGCAGCAAGAAGCAATATATAGGTTGACTCCTCGACAAACATAAACTCTTGGAACTTTGCAGAAGTCCGCATAGTAATACAAAACATTTCTCTTGCAGCGTCTGCCACTGATGTCTGCTGGACACCTGTGTGAGCCGCGGCGGAATGGGTGCGTGTGTTTGGGCACCATGCTGCGGTGCGCGCGGCTGTTCCCCGTCGGGGGTTCGAATCCCCCCTCGAGCATGGATGTTTGTGCTGTCTTTAGTATAAGGTAGTTCATAAGTAGTTTGTAGGTTTAGGGACTGATGGCCCCCGCAGTTAAGTCCCATAAGCTTAAACATTTGAACATTTTGAACACCTGTGTGACGATTTCGCGCTTACTAAGTGAGCCTATAACGGAACTGTTAAAAAATGAAAAAATAAATAATACTAAAATAAAATCCTCATGCGCACAACAGACGTATCCCTCTACCCTAGTAGACGCTTTCTGCGTGTAGTACACGCCTGACCTATTTAGGGGGATTCTAAATTTCGACACCAAATAGCGGATGTCGAGAAATTTGCGTCTAAGATCGCCACAGAATAGTATGAACCTCTGGTTTAAGCCTTCCACTCGGCTCAAAATCAGAGGACCGCGTTCGGTTCTGAGAAAAAGTTAAAGCAGTCAGTAATCCGAAGATTGGTTTGAACACCACATTGCTTCATTAGGCGTAGTCCTGTTTGGAGGTGGTATGCCGTTGCCTTCCTCCGACCTTCAAACTGACTTACCCACGGCACCTACAGTTGAACGTTGGTTCCGAACCACGGTGCTACTCGAATTTTTCACATCAGCAACACTGCCAGAGGTAAAAGAAGTTGAAAGTGACATAAAAATCCCAGAACCTGGTGGGGATTGAACCCACGACCTTTGGAATTACAGTCTGGCACTCTAGCACTGTGCTAACGAGCCACATCCGTTCTGACAACGATGTCGCAAATAGAAATCTCCGTTTCTCTTCGCCAAATCCACCAGCCGCCAGAAGGAACTGAGGGTGACCTCTGCAGCAGGCGGCAGGAGTCATTGGTGCCGACATGAGCAATCATTTGCATCCAGTGCTCTCTCTCGCCGCCAGCAAAGCCTACTCCACATCTCGGATGAGACTCCCCGGCAGTCATATAGAGAGCCGCGGCGGATTAGCTGTGCGCACTAGGGCTCCGTGCTGCTGTGCGCACTGCCGTTCACCGTCGGGGGTTCGAGTCCCCCCTCGGGCATTGGTGTTTGTGTTGGCCTTAGGATAGTTGACCTCAGTTTAAGTATTTTGTAAACTACGGACTAATGACCAAGCAGTTGAGTCCGATAGATTTACAAACAATCAAGCAAATAGAGTACACACTGGATTTATTTTCCGATATTTGCGCTATTTCCGTAAGGGACCCCATTCCCCGCCTAACATTTGAGCTCCCAATGAAAAGCAAATTCACTTCAAATGTTCAAATGTTTGTATAGTCTATGGGACTTAACTACAGGTCATCAGTCCCTAAACTTACAAACTACTTATGAACTACTTACGAACTAGGACGGCACAAATATCCATGCCCGAGGGGGGATTCGAACCCCCGACCGTAGTGGCCGTGCAGACCGTGACTGGAGCGCCTCAGTCTCCTCGGCCATTGCGGCCGGCAGCAAATTCACTCTCTGCGTCTGTCCAAAACTCTCAGGAGGACTGGCCACTGCTCTCGCAGCCCTTGCTGGCTCAAAGGTATCAGTAACAGATAACTTACAGGTTTGGTCTTATGCTCATAGTACGTGGCTCCTGCACAGTTCGCCAATCACTGTCAGACAATTGTCAACTGGCAGCGACTTGGGAACCTGAAAGCTGCGGAGGAGCTCTAAGGCGCCTACTGGGGATCACGCGGTTGCTCGCCATCGGAGGTTCGAGTCGTCCCTGGGGCATGGGTGTGTGTGTGTGTGTGTGTGTATTGTCCTTCAGTTATTTTAAGTACCTACTTTGTATGTCTAAGGACTGATGACCACAGCCGTTTGGTCCAATAGGTTTACAAACATTTCTTAGTGGTAAGAAACTATTTCGTGGGGAAACGGAGATGATGTGGTAAAGTGGTATCGCAACTGTGAAACAGAACGCTGTTCAGTGGCGGAAGTTGGAGTGCTGATTTCAGATGGTCAATAACCTGTGAATCCAGGCCGACACACGGAGCGAGGTGGTGCAGTGGTAACACACTGGACTCGTATTCGGAAGCATGGTGGTTCAAATCCACCTTCGGTCATCCTGGTTTAGGTTTTCTGTGATTTCCTTAAATCACTCCAGGAAAATGCCTGGATGGTTCCTTTGAAAAGGCACGGCCGCTTTCCTTCCCCATCCTTACTTGAGGTCCGTCTCTAATGACCACGCTGTGGACGGGACGTTAAACCCAAAGCTTCCTTCCTTCCAGGCTGACACGTCACGTCGACCCAGAAACCAGAGCGAGGCAGTCGTCACCCTGAAAACTAGCGATTCTCACCAGGCTGTTCCAACAGGCTGCTCCGCGAGCAGGAGTGCACACGAGTGCTCACTACCTCAGTTCAGAGCTACGGTGGTGGGGCAAGCTGACGTCACGCACTTTAGTACGTAAACAGTGATACTCTCGCATGAAATTTTCAAATGTTTGTAAATCTATGGGACTTAACTTCTTTGGTTATTAGTCCCTAGTGTTACAAACCACTTTAAATTATCTTAAAGTAACCTCAGGACAACATACACACACCCATGATCGAAGGACGACTCGAAGCTCCGTCCGCGATCAACCGCGCGTTCCGCAGCAAGGCACTCGGCCACTCCACCACGACTGATCTGACTTCTTTTGATACTCTAATGACAACTTCTAAAATCGATGACTTCTTAAATAAAAATAATGGTAAAATTAATAATAGATTTCATAACAAATACTTCTAATTTTGATGCCATGCTTCATCATATTCCAGTAATGAAATCAAATCATTGATATTAAAGATAACGCAGCTTTTATATTAATTATAATAACGAAAGACATAATATTATTGCTGAGAATTGACCCGGTGTTTCGTGTCCCGCATTTTCATGGAGAAAGTTTGCAGTGTCAATTCTAGCTACTTCAGAAACAATTGTGCCCGTGTGGGGAATTGGATTGTTACTGCTGATCCTCGCGACCTCACTGACTACTTCATTTACTCATACGCTCGTCGTACCCTGTGCCCCAGGCGACAACAGCTTGCGACCGAAAAGCGGTGCCCCGAGGGCAAGTGAGCGCTCCCTAGCTCACGGGCGAGCGCGCTAGCTGGAAAAGCCTGCACTAGACGGAAGGCATTACTCATCGGGTGAGGCCGGACATAATCCAACACCACCTGGAAGACAAGGCCACACAACAGCCCGTGCAACGTCATACTGACCAGGCCGCGGCTGCCAGCTGAATGGCTGGCCACTGGGGCACGCCCATTGTTCGTAGCGGACAGCCAGTACGCTTTGGGCCGTGGCCTGGTCAGTGTGACGTAGCACGGGCTGTTGTGAGGCCTTGTCTCTAGGTGGGGTTGCATCATCCCGTGTGGGCAGCGGCAGTTATGGTTGCGGCAACCACGGATTCAGCAGGAAAGGAGCATATTTAAGCTGGGAGGGGTGTGACGTGCGATACAGTAACCAGCACTTAATGCCGCCGACGCCGCACTCCCCTCGTGGTCGGGGAGTCCACGAGGAGTCCACGGGGGCCTCCGACGCGTCCCAGACAAAGCGGCGTCACTGGCCAGTCTTTCCCGGAGAGGGTCAACGTTTCGCGGAGTGCGCCAGACGCCTTCGACCAAGCTACATCTTCCGTGTTTACCGCAAGGGGCCTCGCCACGCAGCGATCGGGCAGCCGCGTGTCTTAAGCCTCGCGAACGTGCGGTTCGCACGTTCTGACGTCAGAGACTCGCGACGTTGGCCCCACTCGTTCAGCTACACGCTCCGTGTGCCGACGGTTTTACTTCCGTCCACGCTCTTCATACGTCCCACCGCTGCCAGCAACACCGAGAA
Organism: Locusta migratoria; assembly: GCA_026315105.1. Classification (NCBI taxonomy): domain Eukaryota; kingdom Metazoa; phylum Arthropoda; class Insecta; order Orthoptera; family Acrididae; genus Locusta; species Locusta migratoria. Next base: position 486,852,033 of record CM048746.1, on the reverse strand, counting down.
AACGTTCCAGTACGACGGTGACCAACCTCTGTCAAATGAATAAATACTTAAATTGCTTCTCCCAGGCATCGTCGTTTCCATCAAACACGCCCACCGTCATCCAACGCCCCATCCCGTTACATGTTCTTTTCAAATTCAAATGTCTGTAAATCTATCCGTAGCTTACAAACTACTTAAACCTAGGTAAACTAACCTACGGACAAACACACACACCCATGCCCCAGGAAGAACTCGAACCTCCACGGCGAGCAACCGCTCGCCCCGCAGCGAGGTGTTTTAGACCGCTCGGCTACTCCACCGCGGCCCGTTACATATGGTCAGAGCCTGAAGACACAGTGGCACTGGGGATCTCTGATGTCGCAGTAGGCACCAGATATACTACAAAAATCGCCTTAAACGCCCAGGTGACACTGCAGCTCAGGGCAGCCGCCTCAAGACTGTTCATCGTAGCCAACACAGCCACGAGCTGCTAACGAGCAGCGACCAACTCCTCCCGTATCCGTGCACAACAAGTGTATGTACCAAATACGCGGGAATAAAACTCTTAAAAAAGAAAACAACGAAGTATAAGAACTGACTACAAATAAAAATACAGAAAAGATAAATTATGTTATTAGTGGAGGTGTATTACCGTCTTTAGCACTATATGAAAGGAGATTTGTTTTTTTGGTGCCATACGCGTTTCGCTTCCTTTATTGTGAAGCATCATCAGTGGCCTGCAATACATGTTATTTTTGTATAATATTGTAGTACAGTCATAATATTATAGGTATTTTTCACAGTATGACAGTTAACAGTCTTGTTACAATTTTTAAAGTTCGGATCTACTAGGTTAGAAACCAATTCTGTAGCACTAGCTTTTGCTAAGTTAATTTAATTATCTAGCTTTTGGACCTACTTGCGGTTTTCTGTGTTATTCCATGTTTGTCTTCATGGAGATTTTTGTGAGTTCTTCAGTTGGATACGGTATTTTCGTTCTTGATGAAAACCCTTGCATCACCACTTCGCTGTGTATTCGTTTTTGAACGATTGTTTAGAATGTTTAGTGTTGCCAACTGTCGCTTTTCATCTGTCTCTTGTTTGCGTTACTGTGTGTGTGTAACACAAATAACAACACACACACACACACACAGTCTACACAGACACCAACACAAACAAAAAACAGCTGATACACTCAGAGATACAAGAAACACAAACAAGAGACAGATGAAAAGCGACAGTTGGCAACTCTAAACATTCTAAACAAACGTTCAAAAACGAATACACAGTGAAGTGGTGATGCAAGGGTTTTCATCAAGAACGAAAATACCGTATCCAACTGAAGACCTCACAAACATCTCCATGAAGACACACATGGAATAATACAGAAAACCGTAAGTAGGACCAAAAACTGGATAATTAAAAATTAACTTTGCAAAAATCTAGTGCTACAGAAGTTGTTTCTAACCTAGTAGATCCGAACTTTAGAAATTGTAACAAGACTGTTAGCTGTCATACTGTGAAAAATACATATAATATAATGACTGTACTACAATATTATACAAAAATAACATATATTACAGGCCACTGATGATGCTTCACAATAAAAAAGCGAAACGCGTATGGCACACAAAAAACGCCTTTCATTTAGTTGCTAAAGACGGTAATACACCTCCACCAATTTCATTTGCAACTAAGGACGACGGAAATCGAAAAAAATGATGATAAATTATGTATTTTGACCTTCCTCAGTGGTACCTGTTTCATAACATCAACATCATCATCAACTAAATTAAAATCAACGCCCATCATCGATATTTCCCCGTTACATACTACATTTCGTTACCAGCCGACAGAACAATGCTAGGCCGCTTTGACCAACACCATTACAACTTGCCGCCTTTTCTCCACACTGCACACTTCTGCTTGACGAGTCTTCAACCTCGCCACCTTCACATAAACCGCAGCTTAATTCCGCTGCCACGAATTCAAATATATTTGCCTTTATGTTAGTGTAATTGTCGATAGTGATTAGTACCTCCTTAGAATTCTCCACACACAAATTTCTTCAAAAAAAAAAAAAAAAAAAAAAAAAAATCTAGACCCTTGGACTACTTTTCACACACATTCATTCCGTGATTCAATCTCCTCTCACAACACATTTCCAACATATGTGCACCCTTTGCTGCATTTTTGCCAGCCCCAGAATTTCTGTTACGTCGTTTCCTCTTCGACACCGATTTATTCTGACGTCCCCCGACATGAGAAACGACGAAAATTAGATTCTCGACTACTTATTTCGGTCCTGCTTTTTAGGTCTGCCTCAAATTTATTTTCCTGATACGATCCCTATTACGAAAATTCCCATTACCACATTATTTCTGAAAATTACTTTTCCCTTTGTGACAGCGGCCATTCCCATATACATGATGAGAACTATTGCTCCCACTGTGAAAAATGCGAGTTCTCTTGTTCCGTCTGTGTCAGTTTGCATTTCCATGCTGTGGCTTAAATATCAATGTCTGCTCCAACGTCTCTATATATTCTAAAAATTCATCAATAGAATTCGTCTGGCTATGAACTAAATCCGTTTGTATATAATCCGGTAACCGTCTTTTGAGCGTAGTAATTTCAGTTAAAGCTCCCGGCGGACATTTTATGCGCATTAACTTATGAAATTCATGCACGCAAAACTCCCACTTCAACCAACCACTTTGTTTGTTACTTCCCCTGTTTAAAAACTCATCTTGTAGTTGTGTTTGCATCGCTTCACTTCAAAATTTGTTCAGTAAAAGTGCCAACATATTATCGTAGGTGGTCAGTACTGTTACAGCGCTAAACTGTGACAGAGAAACTTGTTAAATCTTATCATTTTGAGTGATTCTTCCGTTGCTTCTTGGTAGAACATAATCAAATAAATGGAAAAACAATTGTGTGTGTTCTACGAGTTTATTTTTGTTTACTTAACCAGTTTTCGGCTTATAAGGCCATCTTCAGAGTTTTGAGTGCCGTGTCAAAGAGGTTACAATGTTTTGATACTGTACTGAAAAAGATGACAAACGTCTACAGTTAGATTGACATACATAGTAAAACACAATTTTGACTGTGTAATTACAATTGGCAACTTAAAAACTAGTCAGTAATAGATCAATATACAGTGTGTGGAGGATAAAATAAGGAATAAATTTGAACGTAGCCTGGGAATTGGAACTACCTACTATTATAAACATACTGATAAAGTCAATAAATATATATAAATAAGTGCCTTATAATAATTTTTTGGCGATAATTTTGGATAGGTGTTACGTATGACAGTTGTAAGGGCAGGTTTGGAGTGGCATCAAGAACTTAGAATTAATTACAGTGTGAAATAGTTACTGGATTAGAGTAAACTAAAATAGACCTGTCTAACGAAACTAGTATCCCAAAAATTCAGGTGGCTGAAAATGGATATAATGTGGTAAGCTGCACTCGGGACTAAATTTGAAAACTTAAAAAATAAATTATAACAAATAAATATACACAGGAGAGTGGGATTCTGGGGGTAACGAATTAGAATTAATAATTGAAACTGTGACTGTCTGACTTTAAGCTATTAGTTATACAAATGAATAAATGGCTGGGTCAAAATTTACGTTATTTTGTATTGATGATACCTATTGCAGTTGTAAGCCCTGGTTACTTAAAGTTGCGTCAATAGCCTTAAATTAATACAAGTAGAATAGGTTTCATTCAAATTTATTCCCTGATTTTTTTCCAGGACGGCTTTTTGAAGCTTATATAGCGGTGTGATAAATGTATCATTGTACTTGGAAATGATGTAGAACAATAAAAATGTCTTATTTTAATATCTCATTCTATTTTTTTTTTCCTTTCATATACAACTCTGCCCACAGTCGACACGGGAAACGTTTTTTTCCAAGCCAACTTCAGCGTTCAGGAGACCTAAGGTGATGCAAGGCTTTTTTCGATGTGTGTATATAAAGGCACTTGTGCCTGGGGTTCAGGCAGAATTCCCGTTTAGATCTGTTTGGAGGTGCACTTAAATTTAGTTTGGGTAGTGCTTGCACTGTTATTCGAGTTTAAGGGGATCTATGAGAACTATACACTTGTGACGTCAATGGGTTGTTAACTGCAAATGCACAGTGGACTCACCTGGCAGGAGTCTTGGTTCGGCGCCCCTCCAGCACACAGCATCCCTTCCTTTGCTCCCATCACACTGCGACAGTATGCTGGTTGACTCACGGTCAACGTCACGTACTTGAGATCCCGCGTAGTTGGTCCGCCCTGCAGAAATAAGGCATCACACTGAAGGCTGCTCATTATACCACACAACACTCACTTGTTTTTTTTTTGTTTTTTTTTTTTCACACCAGAGTGACACTGGTAGGCTGGCAGCAGCACCATAAGCTGCTCTTCAGCCGAGAGAAATTAAAATACATATATGAGGTGGAAATTAAAATACACAACAGGAGATAAAACAACGAAGACACGATAACATAGACAAGGCGACAGTTTGAAGTACATTACAATAGACAGATGATTAAAACCACATTTAGTCAGTTAAAAATGAGGAGCCACGGTGACCTAAAAAAACCTGTAGGACGACAATAACACAGGACGGCGAGTACACGGAGACACTAATTAAAACACCGGGTGCAACACTTGTCTCTTTGGAGTGAACGCAGTTAAAAAAAAACCTACAATTCACTGGAGCACTGCACACAACACTGAACGTAGCACTGGTAAAACTGTCGGTCCAGGACCCCGAGGAAGGGAGGGGGGGAAGGGAAGTACGGGGGAAAGGAAAAACGGCGGGGAAGGAGACGGTAGGGAGGAGCCGTAGGGACTCCAGGGTGGGGAGAGGGTAGCCAAGGATCAGGGCTGGTAGGACGGGTATATATCAGGACGGAGGACGTCATCAGGGAGGGGGAGGTGGTGGAAGTTACCCTGGGAGAGGACATGTAGGGTGTGGAGATGAAGAAAAGGGGGTATAACGCGGTAGAGGTGTGGCAGAGGCCCAAGGTAGGTGAGGAGGGGGTGGACCAGGGGGCTCGGGAGTCTATTTTACGGGTGGTATAGAGGATACAGATATGTTGGTGGTATTCAAGGAGGTGGGGAAACGGGATCAGGTCATACGGGGTCCGCGTGGGGGAAGGAAGCCGGATGCGGTAGGCGAGGCGGAGGGCGTGGCGCTCAAGGACTTGGAGGGTTTTGTAAAAGGATGTGGGAGCGGAAATCCAGATGGGATGGAAGCTGCAAAGGACATGACGCATGAGGGAGCGGTAGGTGTAGAGGATGGTGGAGGGTCTGACACCCCACGTCCGGCCGGTGAGGAGTTTTAGGAGGTTATGGCGGGAGAGGGCTTTCTGTCGGACAGTGCGGAGGTGGGCGGTCCAGGAAAGGTTACGATCGAGGGTTAGGCCAAGGTACTTCAGGCTGGGGGTGTGGCGGGTAGGGCGGTTGTGGAGGGTAAGGTAGAAATCATGGGAAGGAGGGGTGGTACAACCTATGATAACTGCCTAGGATTTGTCAGGATTGACGGAGAGGAACCACCGTTTACACCATGAGGCGAACTCGGTGAGGTACTCACACTGTGTATTTCATCGTTATTTATTGGAACTGTGAGTCGCACAAGAACGGATACACAGGTCAAGATAAAAATGTTTTTGCCGGCCGTGGTGGCCGAGGGGACTGAGGCGCTTCAGTCACGGTCTGCACGGCCACTACGGTCGGGGGTTCGAATCCCCCCTCGGGCATGGATATTTGTGCAGTCCTTAGTCGTAGCTAGTTCATAAGTAGTTTGTAAACTTAGGGACTGATGACCCCGTAGTTAAGTCCCATAAGTTCTAAAAACATTTGAATTTGATTTGAAAATGTTTTCTGCCATCGCAGCAGTCGAAACCAGAACCTATGCGTAAAAATTCAGTATGTAACGTAAAAACAAACTAATATTGCGTCTCAAACCACTGTGAGTGCGTGCCATCAAGCATTAACAACAACACGTAACTGTGCGATTCGGAACCTGACCGCAAGTGTCAGTCGTCGCTGAACCGCGACAAGCGGCACCACTGGTCCTCATTGTCTGCAATGCGAGCCATGCGAAACGCGGCGGCAGCGCCACCTGTCGCCGTATACCAGGGGGGGTGTAAATTTGACTCGCGCGGTTTGCTTCTGTGACGTCACCTGGCAGCAAGCGCCGAGCAGTTGCCGCATTACCCATGAAACGTGCAAGCAGGAAGTTGTGTTTTGCGCTCGCTCGTTTCGTGACCTGTTAAGCGGATAGAAAGTAGCTTTCTTGCATTAGGAAACAGTTTTTCCATACATTCTTCCTGTAATTATGAGTAAGAATACTTCGTGTTGTGCTCTTGCAGAGTGCAATAACAGTGGACGCAAGGCAGAAGGCATTTTGTACCATCGGTTTCCAAAACATGAACTTTAGCGCATATGGATCTCTCGCTGTAAACGACAAGACGAGTTAAATGTAAAAACTGCCAGAATTTGTTCCGAACATTTTTGTGAAGCCGATTGATAAAATTGTAGTATGAAAGTAGTATGCAGTTCATTGTTCATAGTAATTAAATGAGAAAAACAAAACCATTAATGCGAAAATCGGCTGCTAAGTTCTCGTTGTAACGAAAGTTTACTTTATCTAATATATAAAAATGAAGGCCTCTGTTTGTCCGTATGCTATGCCTGTCTATGTCATTCAGTCGATTGCGATAAAACTTCGTCAAGTTTTGCATGAACTACCGTCACGGTTATAGGCATAGTAAAATTTCGAAATTCGCATTCTAAGAGGATGAAATCATGATATTCTATAAAACAGAAGCACATTTTCTCTCTGTCTGTCCCTTTAACCTTCTATAACACGAGAACTACTGAACGTATCGCGACGAGGTTACTTTTAAATTGTAGATCTCACAAAGGTCTGAAAAAAAAGTCCTGGAGAGCATATGTCTCACTTTTACGAGGGAAGCATATGTACCATTTTTCTCTCCTAAGGCGCTGGCGCCCGATGGCTTCAGGCTACATAAATAGTGATTGTGGGAAATCTATAAAAGTTAGACATGTGCTACCACGGACTTTATTTTAGATCTTTATGAGCTATATATATATATATATATATATATATATATATATATATATATATATATATATCCCTCATCATGATACGTACAGTGGTTCTCGAGTTAAAGATGGTTAGCTAGTTGTTAATAATGTTTGAAGCTTTTCTTTTTCAATCATTTGTATGTTAGTATACATATATATTAATCACAAGCGTGTTTCACCGCTTAAAAGCAATGTTTTTTGTCGAATGAGGAAAGAAAATACGGAGAAAATGTGTTCACGGCGGCCTTATAATACAGCGGCTTGCTGTCGAGTGACGTAATACAGCGCTAACCAATGACAGTGAAGAAGCCCAAACTGGCATACCTTTCTAGTCTACGTACCTTGACCTGCCCCGACGACAGGCAGCACACCCGGTCCCGAACCAGTCAGGCTGAAAGGTGTGGGAGGTGATTAATAAATGTGTGGAAGGGGCGCCAATAGAAAGGTATGGAGGATAGTTTGGTTTGGGAGCGGCTGATAGGAGCGGCTGGCCCTGATTTATTTTATCTATCCAATTAATCTTTTAATTAATAACATCAGAATGATATCAAATTATTGGTTGATCGGACGTGACTAGTCGTGACTAGTCGATAAATTTTAAATGGCCCTGTTGCTAGCATCTGACATACTCTCTATTATCCCCTTCTTCTTAAGGAAGCAATGAAATTTTCCCCCAAAAGTCTACGGGTACAAAAATAAGATTCAATCACCTACAAATGACTTTGTTGGAAATATGTTGTTATGGTCTTCAGCCCGGAGACTGGTTTGATGCAGCTCTCCACCCTACTCTATCCTGAGCAAGCCTCTTCATCTCCTCATAAGAACGGCAACCCACATCCACTTGAATCTGCTTACTATAAGCGTCTCTTGGTCTCCCTCTGCGATTTTTACCCCACACACTTCCCTCCAATGCTGAATTTACGATTCCCCGATGTCTAAGAATGTGTCCTACCAAGCGATCCCTTCTTTTAGTCAGGGTATGCCAAAAATTCCTTTTCTCACCAATTCTGTTCAGTACCTCTTCATTAGTTATGCGATCTACCCACCTAATCTTCAGCATTCGTCTGTAGCACCACATTTCAAAAGCATCTATTCTCTTCCTGTCCGCACTGCTTATCGTCCATGTTTCACTCCCGTACAAGGCAACACTCTTACCCTTAAATTAATATTCGATGTTAGCAAATTTCTCTTTTTCAAAAATGCTTTTCTTCCCATTGCCATTCTGCATTTTATATCCTCTGTACTGCGACCATCGCATGTTATTTTACTACCCAAGTAACAAAACTCATCTACCTCCTTCATTGTTTCGTTACCTAATCTAATTCCTTCAGCATCGCCTGATTTTCTAAGACCGCATTCCATTATTTTTGTTTTGCTCTTGTTGATGTTCATTTTATACGCTCTCTTCAACACGCTGTCCATTCCATTCAACTGCTCTTCCAGGTCCTTTGCTGTCTCTGACACAATTACAATGTCATCAGCAAAACGCAATTTTTTTATTTCTTTCCCCTGAACTTTAATCCCTATTCCAAATTTTTCCTTGCTTTCCTTCACCGCCTGCTCGATGTTCAAATTGAACAACATCGGAGAAAGGCTAGAACCCTGTCTTACTCCCTTCCCAACTGATGCTTCCCTTTCATGCTCTTCGAGTCTAAGAACTGCGGTCTGGCTTTTGTACAAGTTGTAAATAACTCTCCTTTCCCTGTATTTTACCCCTGCTGACTTCAGAATTTGAAAGAATGTATTCCAGTCAACATTGTCAAATGCTTTCTCCAAATCTACAAAAGCTAAAAATGTAGGTTTGCCTTTCCTTAATCTATCTTCTAAGATAAGACGTAAAGTCAGTATTGCCTCCCGGGTTCCTATGTTCCTCCTGAATCCAAACTGATCTTCCCCGAGGTCAGCTTCTACCAGCTTTTCCATTCTCCTGTAGATAATTCGTGTTAAAATTTTGCAACCATGACTTATCAAACTGATGGTTCTGTAATTTTCACACCTGTCTGCGCCTGATTTCTTTGGAATGGGGATTATTACATTTTTCTTAAAGTCTGAGGGTATTTCGCCTGTCTCATACATCCTACACACCAGTTCAAACAGTCTTGTCATGGCTGGCTCTCCCAGAGATTTTAGTAGCTCTGAGTGTATGTCATCTACTCCTGGGGCCTTGTTCCGACCTAGGTCTTTCAAGGCTCTGTCAAATTCATCTCTCAGTATAGTATCTCCTATTTCATCTTGATCTACTTCCTCTTCCCTTCCTACAACATCGTCTCTAAGTTCATTTACTTTGTAGAGCTGCTCTATGTACTCTTTCCACCTTTCAGCTTTCCCTTCTTTGCTGACAACTGTTTTCCCATCTGAGTTCTTGATATTCGTAGAGTCGCTTTTCTTGTCCCCAAATGTCTCTTTTATTTTCTTGTAGGCGGTATCAGCTTTTCCCCTTGCTATACATTCTTCTACAGATTTGCATTTGGCTTCTAGCCACTCCTGCTTAGCCATTTTGCACTTCCTGTCAATCTCATTTTTTAGTCGTCTGTACTCCATTTTGCCTGTTTCATTTACTGCATTTTTATATTTTCTCCTTTCATCAATTAACTGTAGTATTTCCTGTGAAATCCAAGGATTTTTTGTAGGTCTTGCCTTTCTACCTATTTTGTCCTCTGCTGCCTTCACTATTCCATCTCTCAATGCTACCCATTCCTCTTCTACTGTTTTATTTCCCCCTGTTTCTGTCAATGGTTGCCTAAATCTCCCTCTGAAATTTCCAGAACTTCACTTTCCTTCAATTTATCTAAGTCCCATCTCCTTATTTTCCTAACTTTCTGTAGATTTTTCAGCTTCAGCCTACAGTTCATGACCAACAAGTTATGGTCAGAGTCTATATCTGCCCCTGGGTATGTCCTGCAGTTTATAACCTGGTTCCGGTACCTATGTCTTACCATTATAAAATCTATCTGATACCTTCCGGTGTCTCCTGGTCTCTTCCACGTATACAACCTTCTTTTGTGATTCTTAAACCACGTGTTTGTTACGATTAAATCATGTTCCGTGCAAAATTCCACCAGGCGACTTCCTCTTTCATTTCTTCCTCCTCCATATTCACCTATTATTTTCCTTCTCTTCCTTTTCCTACTACCGAATTCCAGTCTCCCATCACAATTAAGTTTTCTTCTCCCTTATATATATATTGCAACAAATTATGTATTGTGGGCATCCGCAGATGTAGACATGAGTCGTAATGATGGAAACCTCTTCAGCTGTGTGGTATTCTTTTGTTCTTTTATTAACCAACTAGTTTCGTGGCATTGGAGCCACATCATCAGGGTCATCTGTATACAAATAAGAGCAAATGGCAGTAACAATCGCATTATGCTATTTTACATTTGGACTATATATATATATATATATATATATATATATATATATATATATATATATATATATATATATTTACTATTGATTTATTATTCTTGCATGAATTTCCATATTCAGAAACGTCATAAATAATATTTACAATATCATAATTGAACATGAACGTTCACAGTTCCAACAAATTGAAAACAATACTCTAATTCCAAAGGCTTTACACCGAATTCTCGATCTGAATTGAGCACCGACTGGTAAGCCAAATTCCTAAACGAATTCGTTATAAACTACGTGACGTAATGAAATGCACGCACAAATTCTAAGTCAAACGTAATACAATGCAGGGCGGAATTCCTCTCCCTACAAACCCACAAATACAGAGAACCTAATTCAACTGCTATCTGATGATGGCGTAAGCACAGCTATACGATACCACACTGCCGATCTGCTGTGATGTCACCGTGCTGCTCTGGTGATAGGTGTTGGACCGCGGCAAGCTAAAAAAATGTTCCGCGGCACGAAAAATAAACCTCGCTGCATAAATCGGAGACAAAACGTTACTACTATCAGCCACTGTGTTCACGGCAGTACACAGTGCCTGCCTTCGATCTCTCTATCCGCCGCCTATGACACCGTATGGCGAGAAGGCCTTCTCTTAAATTTGTGAGCATCATTCAGTGTCGGAAACTCACAAACCTACAAAGCAACATGCTAAGCAACAGACGTTTCCAGATCTACTGTGATAACGACAGAAGTAAAATCTTCAAGTTAAATGAAGGATTACCACAAGGATCTGCATTGACCTCTCTCCTTTTTAATTTATGTATTTGTGACCTGCCAGCCACATCCTCAAGGAAATTCATAAATGCTGATGAGATCTGTTTGGTAACCCAGTTTCACTACTGCTGAAAGTACATCAACTGCCGACATGGAAATTCTTGACACATACTTCAGGAAATGGTGCCTCCACCTAAACCGTCAGAAAACTGTCACTTCAGCATTTTACCTTGGAGCAACAATGGACAGATCACTACCATTCCGTCAACACCTCTTCAACGTGGCTGCTAAAGTGAATACCGGTAATAACATCATCCAGAAGCTTTCTGGTACCTCCTCGGGTTGCAGTGCTCAAACCCTACGATCAATTGCTTTGGCACTGTGACACTCTGTTGCTGAATACTGTTGTCCAACTTGGATGAACAATGTTCACTCTCAGAAAATAGATATGCAACTCAAGCAGACAATGCGACTTATCATGGGTTGCATACATAGTACTCATACTGCTTGGCTACCAGTTTTTAGTAACATCCAACCTCCAGCTCTACGTAGATCAGATGCTCTCCTGAAGATATGGAGGAACATTCAAAAGAACCCCCAGCTACCCACACACAGCGATACATCAACAACATAACACCAGCGTTTGAAATCAAGAAAACCATCTTGGAAAACTACACATCATCTTGATGTCACCAACTTTGACATCAATGAAGCATGGAAAAGCTACTGGGAATAATCGTCAGTGGTCAATGGTCATCTGGTTGAAAACCCTTCAATGCGAGTTCCAGGTTTCACACTCCCCAGACGCCAGTGGAGAATCATAAACCGCATCAGAACAGGACAAGGAAACTGCGGATATCTACAGCACAAATGGGGCTGGGTAACATCTCCAGAGTGTGACTGTGGAGCTGCCCTACAAACAACAAACCATATGAATGCCCGAAACGAGCCTTTGGAGGATCAATAAATGACATCCAACAGGCATTACCTGAGCGGACAATTGGATCACCTGTTTGGACTTAGAATTCTAAGAACTTTTGTAATGTGTACATAATATAACATAACACAGTACATCTGATCCTGTACATATATTGTCCTTGTCTTACATATTTTACAATGTATACAAATAGAATGATGTACTTGAACCAAGCTCTGTATCATCATTCGACAAATAAAATAATCGAGAGTACAATCAGAAAGCGACTTCAAAAACCTAGCCAGATACAATTCACCGCACCTCTTCGATTTTTAAAGACAGACGCTTTGAGCAGTGGCCAATCAGAGGCGCAGCCGTTCTTCTCAAGACATCTTGGTGGGAACGCCGCACGGAGCCCCCACAATGGCTGTTTTGTTTCTAGGCTGGCTGGCTCGCCTCCTTCCCACTCCACTGCTTTTTAGAAAACACGATTTTGGAAGAAGTCGCCCGTTGCGATACTATCTGTTACAACAGCAGCAAGAGTATCTCTAAAAATCGCACAAGGCCTCCCCCACCTCCTAAACCGGCGAGGGCCCGCTTTCCTTTCTCAAACTGCTCACAGAAGAAAACACTCTCAGCCCCTCACCTCTGGCACAGAGTAACATATACAAAGAAGAAGCCCCCCCCCCCTAAACTTCTGTCCTACACTCCCCTCGTAGTTTCGTAAGATGCCAGCAAATGTCAGGTGGTTCCCTGGTTTCGTACTGGTAGACCACACTAGAGGCGCTTCTGGCCTCTCGCACATCAGAGGGTAGCGTGGAGGGGAGGCTGAGGAGAGCTCGTGCCGCCTGCCACAAGGCCATGGACGTGTCCGGTGTGCTGGCGTTTGAGGCGAAGTGGTGGTGGGAACAGCCGCTACCTGCCGCCTGCTCCGACCAGTTTTGAAGGGCTGATTCTGACCGCAGCGCCATCATGGAACATCTTACGGAACTGCTGGTAACCCTCCCTCCTCGCACCACTGAGCGTGTGACCGGGCCCTTACAGATGTTTCCTGTCTGTATATTTTTGTCTGTGACTCTGGCCAGGTAACGCAGGTCGGTCGTAAAGACCCCCGCTGTTCCGGAATGTCAAGCTCCCCCTGCTTTTCGTCACGAAGCTAACTCCGATTTCTCTACACTGGCGAACACGGCTCTGCCTTGCATTGCAAAATTAAAAGTAGCGTGTTCTGACAAATTACTCGATACTGCATAATTAAGATTGAGAGGTGGACAGCCATCTCTCAAAGCTATCCTGGGAACATCTATCAAAACACTGTCAAATATGCTAGCCTGTGTGCCCTTCAGTTTCTGCAATGTGTGAAAGGTAACCGCTCGGCTTAATTTCAATCACTAAACTTGAAAACGGTTAACACCAAATTCAGTTCAGGCATGCACAGGGCGCAACCTTTTAGGAGATTTCAAGGAACTGCGTGCGCCCCTTTAAACATCCGGTACGATCAAACCACCGTTAAGGAAAGGAATAGTATAATAATAATTTCGTGTGGCTTATTGGCCTGATGCAAGTCCTTCAATCGGACGCCACTTAGGCGACTTGCGTGTCCCTACACTACCCCAGTTATCGAATCAGGGAAAGGGGACCTACAGCTTAACGTGGAATCCGAACCATGTGTCGTTTCTGGCGTCTCTTGACATCGTTGAGAGGTGAAGGATGGGTTAAAGTGCAGACTGAAAAAATCCGAGGTCCAATCGGGTTTCGAACCCGCGACCCTTCCGTTTCCAGTCAAGTCCAAGACCACCGGGCTCGACAAGGAAAGGAATACAACACACAGACTAAGCCCTAGCCGATATAATTACAGAGACCACTTGGAAAGTACGTCTGTGCGCAATTGGAGGGCGGGGGGGGGAGGGGGGGAGAAAGAGACAACACGGAAGGAATAAGACCCTACAAATGCGTAAGACAGTGCCCTAGGCGGCTACAGAACACGGAAAGCCACAAGACGAAAACGAAAACGCAAGTTACTCTTGACAGGAAACTTCTTTAGGTTACGCGCCCCAGCGTCATAGTGGCGACCACCACACACCGCCCAAGCCTACGGGAAGTCTTGCTTATCCCATGACGATTGGCGTTTTGGGGCGCTCAATTGCTTATCCGAGACCGGTTCGCCGCCCTCCCTGCTCTCAGACCAACTGTTCACACATCACACGTCATATCCCGTGGGGAAGCAAAGATAGGGCAATCGCGGTAACTAACCCGGCGCCATCAACGGAAGTAAGAGACAAGAAGTTCGATGAAGGGAAAGGCAGACCTTACGCGCCAGTAAGCAAGGAGGTGACCACCGGAAATCTGAGCCCGACGCGACTCACTCATCAGTTTCGAACTAATAGGAATGTTCACTATGATGCAACACTTTATATAAATGATTCAACAGAGAGTGAAAGAAAGTATTGAAGAGTTAAAACATACAACAAGGATTCTAAACTTTAGAAGCCACAGTAAAATAGCAACAGAAACAATTGCGCAACGGTATTGGTTAACAGGTATAACAAATCCGTAATGATATGAACAAACAATTAGAGCAGATACGAAAGGAAGCTGAAGAATCACGAGACGTGATTGAAACGCTCGTGTCGGGAGAGAAAAAAAATGCACGCAGACGTAAATATTGTTGAAAAAGAGTCGGTTGGTATTCGCAAAGATATGAGTACTTTGCGCTATGTTTGGGAAAGAATGTTGCAAAAAACGATAAATCGTAAATACAGTTGTATCTAGACAACAACCATGGTTCGTAGAATTCCTGACGAAAATGCCGAGCAAAGGAATGTTACGGATATAAAATAAAAGAAATATGAAAGAAGTATACAATTTCAGAAATTTTGCGTACAACTTAAAGTTAGCTCAGAAACGACTAAGTCGAACAGCACTGATACTTGTAATGTTGTTTAATCCGTACCGTTAATGACACGACACGAAACAGCGACAAATGAGCAAAATACATACAAACATAGGAGTATAAATCAAAACCACAGTACCAATATTGCGACGCACGTTTGCACTCGGTGTAAAACGTCTGATGTTAGAAATGTACCGACAGCTTTGCAGCAGTATATACAGTTCTACCAACGCAAATGCAGAATGGGAAAGAACGGTCGAGCCCAGCGAAATCGGTGCATAATCGGCAAATAGATCAATGTCGTGGAAAATAAGAGAGTGGCTCATCAAAATTCAAATGTTTGTAAATGTAAGGGACTTAACTACGTTGTCATCAGTCTCTAGGCTTACAAACTACTTACACTAACTTAAAGTAACTTATGGTAAGTACAGACCGAGCGAGGTGGCGCAGTGGTAACGCACTGGACTCGTAATCGGGAGGGCGGTGGTTCAAATCCACTCCCGGCCATCCAGATTTAGGTTTTCCGTGATTTCCCTAAATCACTCCAGGCAAATGCCGGGATGGTTCCTTTCAAAGGGCACGGCCGATTTCTTTCCCCATCCTTACCCAAAACTCCGAGCGTTATCTCCGTCTGTAATGACCAAGCTGTCGATGGGACGTTAAACCCTAAGCTTCCTTTCTTATGGTAAGGACAATACAAATACCCATGCCTGAGGGAGGACTCGAAACGCCGACGGCGAACGGCCGCGTGGACCGCAGATGGGTGCCTTAGTGCACACGGCTTTTCTCACGCGGCCATGAATCATAACACAGGGTAGCGCATGATAATTCGATATCAATTACGATACAAGATATAGAGCCGATTGGATCACTATTTGAGGCAAATAATCAGGATACAGTGCAATAAACCTCTGAATGGGATTGTTAATTGTCAAGGCCCAATGAAGAGACCACAATTTGAGGAACGTCAGATGGTGACAATAAGAATAAATAGTGGATTGCAATATCCAACAACATTCACAATGAGGAAATTACAACACTGCAAAGAAAGTATGAATTCGTTACACCGCCCGAAATTCATTAATCAGTGTCAAGTAGAATTAGCGCAGCACTAGCCATTGCCATACAAATTATATTTTATCTGTGCACATACCGAAGGTTCGATGGCGGAGTTGCGGTGAACTGCACGTCTTACGACGGCTTCAAATCGTCATTCTTACCAAGATACTGCTTACCATATGGCGCATAATAAGGTAAAATACGAGTTATAACAGGAAACGACATTTGCAGACTCTGGTGAGAAAATCATGATTACTTTTTTTGAAAACGTGGTTTAAAAACTCTGTGTTTAGACAATCCAATCAGTAATGGGGAGTTGATTCGACTTTGTACAATGAAACTACCAATCACATGTCCGCCTCAGTATCTCAGTGCCAGCGTCACTGACTACCACGCAGGGGGCCTGGGTTCGATTCCCGACAGGGGACTGGGTGTTGTGTGTTGTCCTAATCATCATCATCTCATCATCATTTGCACGGAAGTCGCCCACGCGGCGTCAACTAAAAACACTTACACGGCATAATAATGTATGAATGGATCACAACAACGGAACAATCTTCACAATCCGAATTGTAACAATAATGTACGTTTCTCGCGTTGCCAAACGTATCAAGTTGCGCAGATACATCACAGGTCAGTTGAAGAAAAAACGAAAGTGGAGATTAGGTCACTAAAATACGGAGATAGGTCAAAAGTTATTGTCAAGCAAAATTGTAAACTAGCATTACTATACACGAGCAGGTCAAAGCCGAAATAAACACAATAAACATATGGATTCTATAACATAGGATACACAGGAGTACAATCGTTAGCCATACATACAACCTTACGTCAATAGTTATAGAACACAGTTTGAACAGGGGGAGGAATCGAAAGATACAGTTACAACATGATGGGATGCAATTGATTAGAACTTGATGGATGAATTATTACCATTAGATAAGAGTAAACCGGAAGACGATATTTGGCTAGAGTGTTTTGTGAATGTGTTTGACAATGGAAAAGCAAGAGAAAGGTGATGTGAAAGTAACAGAGCCTGATAAGATAACAAAAAGTGCACTGAACATTTAAAATTCAGGTATGCACGACATAAAGAATAGATTGTTGTGTCGCACAAGTCTAAAGTGCGCCTCACGTACTTTCGCCGCGCGCCGCCATGCACGCACGGCGCGGAGTTCTTACGACGTCAGCCACGAGCGCCCTCTGCCGCAACTCCGCTCGTGACTACCACTGAACTGCATCGTCCACTTGGGAATCAGATAGGCACCTGTTGAGACTTGGCTATCGGATAGACACTAGGAAGCATCAGTAGGCAGGCCTCTATCTAAACTATGTATCAACATTCAACTAGTCTGCTGCTCTCCAAGTTAAGTATTGTATTATTTCTATGAAATATATCTCTTGTACTAATCTAGCTTAGTGTTTCTAGTTTCTGCTGTCCCACTGGCTGGTCACCTCCGTACCCGTACATTTTCCTGTGTCGGTCTTTCTCTACTCGGCCACCGACACCCAGGACAACCAGCGGAAACGAGACAGAAAATAGATAAATCTTGGAATATATTATGGAGACAATAGAACTCAAGCAGTACAATGTACATATGCAGCCAAGTCAAAATCAGGAAAGTTGACGAACTAAGAAGGTGAATATGATAATATATGATTCAACTGAAAAAATCTTAATGCAGAAAGATGAACAGATTTTGGCACCTAAAATACATCCAATCCTTGAAGTTACTATAGGCAACATTATAGCTAATTCAGTTTTAGCACTGGGAGCAACCTTTGAATAGGAAATAGGTGCAATTCAGAACATCAACTTCCTGTATTAAAAATAATAAAGACAAAAGTGAAAGGACCAACTGCAGGTCGCTCTTCAGATATAGCAAAACAACCGAGAATTGAATATATATGCCTGGGGAAAACAATTGAAACCCACTTTGTAATAAAGATTGGGACAGATTTTTGGAGTAAACCTCAGACAAGCTTAATTATGGGTAGTGGTTATGCCACCTTTGGAGATATCACATCATACTTTGAAGATAAAATAGAACCTGAAGAAATGCCATTGCAGTAATAGACAATTACACTTGCAGTTAGGCGGTGAGAGTATACAGTGGATATATATGGGGGTACATAGAGACGAAGGAACCAGTGAATGAGGATATGAAGCAATATCGAAAATTCAGGGTGAAACTGATGTAAAATTGATGAGCTTTATAGAATATTTCAACGTAGCTAAACAGGACTTGGATAATGTATTAAGATCAAATGCAGAGGTGTTTTTACCAAAACCAAGGGCTCCCAATAAAAGTTTTGAGTTGGAGAACACCAATCATTTAGAGTACCACCTTATAATATTCCACTTTCATTTCACAGATGTGTATTCCTTGACTTACACATGATGTTGGACTCATTGAATCTGCATCATCAACATACAACTCACAAATAGTGCACCAAAAGGATGGGAGCATTAGATTGGTTCTAGAATCGAGACAAATAAATACAAGAACTGGTCCTGAAACAGATAGACCAAAAACGTTGGAGGAGCTGATTCAAAAATTTCATGCAGTTCATTTTCATCTTAAGATTTATATTCAATTTTTTTGCGAATAGAATTGACACAGGAATGTAGGACATGTGCAGCCTTTATTTCATTGGGAGGTGTTATCAGATTACGAGGTTATCTTTCGGTCTTAATTTCTCATCGTCTGCATTCGTAAGAAGCTTGCGGATAATACGGAGTTGCAGAAAAGGTTGACATGTTATTTTGATGACATGCTAGTAGCCGAGTCGTCATGGGAACAATAAAACCGAGTTTTAAATAAACTGTTTCACATTTAAAATGAATATTGAGCTACAGTGAATTTTTAAAGTCCATATATAGGATAAAACAGGTGAAGTTTCTTGGGCACATTATTTCAGACCAAAGGATTGAGAGTGATTCTTAAAAACTAAATGCAGTTTGGACATATGACACACCATACAATAGGAAAACACTTGGAAGATTCTTACGGTTACTACATTTTTTATAAAAATTAATTTGGATTGCCACATTAGCAGCCCCTCGTGTAGGTGAACTTATTAAAAAAAAAAAAAAAAAAAAAAAAAAAAAGGCATGGAGGTGGAACCAGTAAGTTGATAATTAAATTCTAAACTTAAAAACTATCATTAGAAGCTCCTATTTTATCACATCCTGGCTTCCTTAAATAATTGTGCGTGGTAACAGACAGTGTAAAACAAGGTTTAAGGGTGATTTTGTCAGGAAACTCCGGAGTTTCGGAATACATTTTATTTTCAAATATTACGTCCTTTCTGGAGACCAGAATTCTTCTTTGTAAGAATCAACATGGTTTCCGAAAGCAACACGATCGTGTGAAACACAAATCGTGCCATTCATCGACGAGATCTAGAGAGCAGTAGATACAGGGTCCCAGGTAGATGCCTTGTTTCTTGACTTCCGCAAGGCATTCGATACCGTTCCACACCGTCGCCTGATGGAAAAAGTGCGAGCATGTGAAATATCAGACCAACTGTGTGACTGGATTGAATAGTTTCTGGCTAACAGAACGTTGCATGTTATTCTCAATGGAGAGAAGTCTTCAGGCTACACCATCTACTAAGGTGGGTGTTTCTGAACGGATAGACACTTGGTACCTTGATGCCACTTGAACTATCGATCTGCCAATGCAATCATTTCATGTAGGTACTCGATAAGCACTGTTTCGATGATAAATCTTGAGTGAGTTGGAAAATTCTAAGAGGGTGTGCTATTTTTCATTTTATGTGATGAATTTATCTAGGAAACAACAAACTTTACAATAAAACCAGTACCCACATGCACGTAAACAATCTCAGCGGTAACTAAAAGCTGTAAACTCACGTAAGAAGTGGCTCCCCAGCCGCTCACGTTGCACGACGTGTTCGCTGCAGGAGTGCTTCTTGAGAAAGCGATCGGCTGCACAGTTCTCCCCAAGGGCAGGTTTTTCTTGGTCTGAAAATTCATCACATTGTTATTCATTAACTATAAAGGCTGAGTAGCAAAACAGGAATCCATGTTTGTTACTCTGCGTAAAACACAACTTAAATAACATTAAGAATACAAAAAAAGAAAAAAGAAAAAAAAAAAACAGACATGTTCTACATCCAGGATTTCCTCAACACGGATCTATGGAACGAACCAACTAATCTAAACAAGTATATAGCACTCATTAACATTACTCCCACAAATGTGATGTGTTCGTATAAAGACTGCATTAAATTCTTTCGTTTTTATAGGTAAGAAGAACATGCAGTATTATACGAGGCGCGCCCAGAAAGTAAGTTCCGTTTGGTAATAAAATAAAATTGTACACAGATACAGAAGAAATTTTTATTGCACAAAATTCTACAACTCTTAAACCACATTTCCACATAACTGCCGAAATTTTGCAGTCATTTGTCATAGCGTGGCACCAGGTTTTGTATACCTTCTTCATAGAAATCTGCCGCCTGTGTCTTCATGCATCAGTGATCGTGAAATTTGGGGGAAGTCCATAGCGAGAGCACTAATTGTAAACCTACGGTTGTCATCAATCGCGTGAACCAGTTCTTCTGTAACCAAAGGTGGACGCCCACTTCGTTCTTCATCGTGCACATCACTACGCCCGCCATTGTACTGTCGGACCCATCTTCTCACCATCGAATATCTCATCGCATTTGGTACGTAAACATAGCAAATTTGCCGATAAATATCATTTGGTTTCACCTTCCTACTATTCAGAATCACCGACCTGATTTCACAGGCGGCGGGATTTTCAATCAACGCTGACATTTCAAACAAGCACAACAAAGCGTACGTAACTGACAGCGATCTCCAAATGGCGCATGTTCTTCTCCTTGACAGACATCGTCTACAGCGCATGTGCGAAACTGCAATCGCAGCGCTGCAGCGGAGATAAATTGAAACGGAACTTACTTTTTGGACGCGCCTCGTATTCTCTGGAAATAAAGTGTTAAGGGAACATACTCGTAAAAAATGACAAAAAAATTGTAAGAAACAAAGAGCGTTCAAAAATTTATCAGGACAGAAAATGAAAAAATCATTCTTGTGCCAACAGTTGTACAATATTTTTCTTTATTACACTCTACCGCTTCCGATACAGTCTGCCATAAACTAGAGATTGAAAAGATTTTGCACATCAATCATTACAAGAGATCATTTTTCCCAAATACAGCAACTTCAAAATTGAAATTGCAATTATTCATTGTTAATGAAATGTTAATTATCAAATTGAACACATACAATTGCTGCTAACTTTACATGAGTTTCATATCATGATTAGCAGCGTCATAGCCATTACTTTTAAACAACAGACGTACGATGAACGACATTTTCCAATGAATAATAACAATTCAAATGTTAATATTCCCATATTGGCAAAATTTGTCTCTTGTAAAATTTGATGTGCAATATCTTTTCGATATCCTATTCATGGCAGACAGTGCCGAAACTGAAAGAGTGTAATAAATAAAAATATTGTACAGCTATTGGCGCAAGAATAACTTTTACTAAATACGTTGCTGTTGTAGATCGCCACCTTAACATAGAGAATGCTCCGCTGAACAATTTGGGGTAGGGAACCTGAGGTTGGGAAACGCCGGGTTAAAAAGATAATAGGAATACAATAATATATGCACATTTTGTTAACATCAGTTACTATAGATATATTTACATAATAAAAATACCATTTGCACCGTATGTTACAAAACGTGCTGAAACTGTTATGAACCTCAATAGAAGTATGACATCGGCGAAAAAGGTTCAGACGCTCTCTGACAAATATCTCTGGTATGTTGCCATTTACACTACAAGCAGCTCCAATTCTCGCAATTAATTCTATCTAGATATCCACTGGGATCACACACGGGTGACTTAGATATGTACATAGGAAATGAGCAAGGGAATCCAGGTCAGTTTGTAAGGATTCAAGTAATACCGACTTCCATACATGTCATTTTCATGCATGCATTTTCATTCATCATCTACGCACTTTTCTGAGCAAATTGATAACCCAAACATGATATTTGTGATTGTAATTATAGGCAGTTGTTACTGCACTACCAGAGATCATTGCATTTAATATGTGTCATATATTAAGACATTTAAACTATGTGATGTGATACAGAAGCTGTGTTTTGATTAAGGAGCTTTTTCTGCCTAGTGGGGAAGGCCAGATAATGAAAGCAGCAAGCAGTTGATCAGACTGCAGACAACAGGAGATACTATTAACTGCCGAGAACCTTGGATGCCCTGGAACCGTGGATGCAACAGCGCAAAATAAGAGAAGTCATAGAAATAATTAAACGACCTAACAACATGAATAGGGAGGATGGCTACAAGTTACCTTCAACGTGGCTGCCGGCAATCCCTGCTCAGTGCTCCGCGTGTGTGCGCGATTCAGCGACTCCAAAAAAAGTTCAAATTTCTGTAAATCTATCGGACCAAACCGCGTGGTCATCAGTCCGTAGCTTACAAACTACTTAAACCTAGGTAAACTAACCTACGGACAAACACACACACACCCATGCCCCAGGGAGGACTCGAACCTCCACGGCGAGCAACCGCGCGCTATGCAGCGAGGTGCTTTAGACCGCTCGGCTACTCCAACGCGGCCCATCGACTCCACTTGACCAACACCGCCTAGAGGACAAAGCCCCACAACTGTCCATGCCTACGTCACAGCAAGAGGCGGCGGCTGCCAGTTGACTGGCTGCCCGCTGGGGCACTCCCACCGCCTCGAGCGGCTGGCCAATCAGCTTGCGTCCGCCGCCTCTCGGTGTGACGTAGGCACGACCAGTTGTCAGGCCTTGTCTTCTAGGCGGTGTTGACTTGCCCCGGGCTCTACAGTATAAACAGCGGCCACAGTAGAACTGACGCGCGGCCTTAACGTTCGCAGCAGGAAACACCATCCCCTGGATGCTAGTTGCTGATTGACTGTTGCCTTCCAATCAGACATATGATTTTTCCTATCAATCACTTACAGGGTAGCAAACGTAAGAGTCTGCCGCTACGCTACCGCCAGCCAGTCACAGATGCATGACGTCGGTATTAGCTAACCGAAAAATTCACAGGATATAAGGGTGTACAGTCAGCAGTATCCAACAGTTAACCGCCCTGAAGAGGACCATTGCACATTGGTCGAAACGTTGGCAATTCATTTGCTAAGTGTTTAAAAATGACGCGGCCTACCATCCAAAATTGTTTTATTCAAAATGACACCGGCCGTCGGAGCGTGCGAACTTACAACAGGAGATTTACTATAGTTCGCGTCCTTTGTGTGGCATGTTTACTTGTTTGTGTTTGTAAATATATCGGACCAAACTGCGTGGTCATCAGTCCGTAGCTTACAAACTACTTAAACCTAGATAAACTAACCTAAGAACAACACACACACCCATGCCCCAGGGAGGACTCGAACCTCCACGGCAAGCAACCGCGCGCTCCGCAGCGAGACGCTTTAGACCGCTCGGCTACTCCACCGCGGCCATGTTTACTTGCCAGGTTGGTAGCGGCACCGTGGCGCCGGGTAGTAGTGTCAGATTTTTAAGAGGCACTGTGAGAGCTTAAGACCTACTTTCTCATTGGTTAGAAACAATTTGGCAGAGCCAAAGATGTGTTGGTATGGCGCTTCTCATTGGCGGTCTAGAGCAAATATGTGAAAAATATCGAAAGATACATATGGCTGCCCGAGCTAAGAAAAGACACTCTGTGTGTGTGTTTGCCTTCATGGCGACCACTCTTTGTCCGTCTGTCTGTCTGCCTCCTTGAGGGACGACTAGACGGTGCATTTTTGTGAGAAAAATTATCGGCTCACTGTGGTTTTGCGGTTCACGGTGCTCTGACCGCAGCGGAGCGGCCGAGCGCATTGTGGCGCTATGCTATGATGCACGTGGCCGTTCCCCATCGGGGGTTTGAATCCCCCCTCGTGGATGTTTGTGTCGTCTTTCGTATAAGGTAGTTCATAAGTAGTTTGTAAGTTTAGGAACTGATGACCCCACATTAAGTCGCTTAAGCTTCACAACGGTGCGCCGTTGTGTGTTGTATTCTTCACCTGTAATTAAGGCACTTTCACAGTGCGAGCAGTTGACTTTTTGTCCATCCACAACAATCAGTTCACATCTGCGGATACATCTACATGGGATATTTATTTTTATTTAGCGAGAAGGCACAATAGTGGGCTGGTTTGCTGAATCAGTGTACTCTGCCAACTTAGTTTTGACTAGGGAAGTTAGCGAGTCTTGCCTACATCAAAATTGGAAGGAAGTTATGGCTGCTTCACTTCATCTACAGATTAAACCAGTTAG
The DNA here is from genome assembly GCA_026315105.1 of Locusta migratoria. NCBI lineage: Eukaryota > Metazoa > Arthropoda > Insecta > Orthoptera > Acrididae > Locusta > Locusta migratoria. The sequence goes on along the minus strand of CM048746.1, from coordinate 486,827,593 downwards.
TTCGGATAGTATTTCAGAGTTGCGGACGCAGCCGCCGAAGACGCAGCAAATGGTATTTGTGCATTGATGCAAAGCTGTTTTTCCTTCTGCAAAGTTGCTTCCATGCAGCGGCATCAACAGCAGAACAACATTATTCACTGTATTTACCACGACAGCGACTTCTATATCAATTTAATTGGAGTATCAAGCTTAGGCGCGACTTCTCCGCCACCTTCTGATAGATATTTTTTCTTCTGATAATTATTTTGTTTATATTTGCGGTTTGACTTATTGAAACGAAACCATTAACGGTTGAATCCTGCCCGTTATTATTAGTTTCAGTTGTTTAATTTTACAGAATTTCATTTCCATTGTTTTTTACCATTTCGTAATCATAATAAACTAAATATTTACCTCTCAGTAAAAATTACTTTTCTTTTACTGAGACAATGGCTAATACCATATTCCAGTACCCAGTGAGGTCATTTAGCAATAACTGTTTTATTTACTACTTATACGTTTGGTTCATTCTGAGCATAGTTAAGGACCTCTTACCTGTCTTGGACTGAAAAGTACACTGCTTTCTGATGTCTATTCTGCATGTCATGGTAGATTTGATCCACCTGCATAGCCAACCGTTTTAGCAGGGTCACCATTGTCATCGTACAGAAATGAGATGGTTGAGATCATCCATATATAAGTGAGGTAGTGCACCATTATGTTGTATTCATTTCTCAAGAAGTGCCATGGATATGTTCTCCAACAAAGCAGGCAGAACCCTCAGCAAGGATCGCAAGTACAAGTGCCCATTCAAACGACCTGCATCATGACTTCCTAGTAATAAGGGTGTTTGTACTTCTTTCCTTGCAGAAAATAATGAATGCACATGTATATAAAGACCACAATTCATGTAAACGTGTACAGAAGTTAGTTGCAAATAATCTGGAAAACAGTAACGTGAGACAAAGCAGTAGACAAGTTTACTTCCATATCTCCTTATGCTGCCGTTTCTGACCCCAGGTTTCCTACCGCAAATTTTTCAATGGAGTATTCTCCATATCCTGAAATAAAAATTGCACGCTCTTACAGAAACACAATGAAGAAAAATCATACTGTACAGGTTACAAAAATGAACAGTTTATATACATTTTAATTTCCTGTTCGTTTTTTAAGTTAGCTTAAACGTAATGTAGCGCAAGTTACACGCCCATATGAATCCATCTTAAGCATCAGAACACGTGATGTATTCTTTTGTTCTTTCTGTATTCGTCATATATATATATATATATATATATATATATATATATATATATATAAGAAACGGATATCTACCAGTAAAAAATCTCAGAGAATTCCATATTTATCATATTACCATCTGTATGAGGAACACAAGAAGAGTCTTCAGTGTTAAAACAAAGAGAGAATTCTTCGAATTAGACCACCACCATCTCAACATAAAACGGACAGGAGACCCCAAAAACCTAGCACTAATCAAGAAGGAAACTACTGAGGAATTCAGTAGGGTAGATACCACAAACTGGTCTGAACTCGCACAGCAAGTGAAGCAAACAATAAAGTTAGGTCAACCTCCAAGAAAGGTGGAGGAACGTAGCATGCGATCAAGCTGCCAAAGATAGGCTTAAAGCATGGAATAACATCAGTAGCTCTGAAACAACAGTGTTTACATAGAGGTGCGGAGAAAGGTCTCTAAAATTATTCGACGAGAAAAACGTAACTACGACAATAAGAGGTTGAACGAGATAGAACACAGTTTACAAACAAAGGGAACTCTCGATTGGTATATCCCTCATAAAATGTTTGTAAATCTTATGGGACTTAACTACGGGGTCATCAGTCCCTAAACTTACAAACTACTTATGAACTACTTACGAACTAGGACGCACAAATATCCATGCCCGAGGGGGGATTCGAACACCCGGCCGTAGTGGCCGTGCAAACCGTGACTGAAGCACCTCAGTCCCCTCGGCCACCGTATCCCTCATATTTAGTGGTTAGACGACGCAGTCGAGAGCCCACTAAAAACTGAACGTAGATCAAGCACGAAAACAGGGAGGTTTTGTATGAAACTGTGAAAAAAGAAGTGGAGAAAAAAGTTAACGGAGCAATATATATATAATTGTGAGTTTGTGTGGTAATTCAAAAAGAAAGAATAGATTTCAAACATTTATTTCTTCTAAACTACAGAAGATAGAAACAAGATTCCAACATTAATGCAAAGAGAACAGTTTACAATTTATTATTAGTAATTATGGTATGCACTCTATATGAGCACCGTGTGTAATACGACAAATGTCAAAACTGAGGCTCATTTTGTGCCACACATGGATCAGCTGGTCTCTAGTTATCGAATTCAGAGCTTCAGTAATTCTATGTCGAGGACCTTCAAGAGTGTCAGGCATAGGAGGAATAAAAACATAGTCTTTTACGTAATCTCATAGATAAAAATCACACGGAGTGAGATCTGGGGGCCCTGGAGGCTACCGGCGATAAATTTGATCTTCTGCTTTACTCTTCCAATCCAACGTCCTGGAATGGTGTTATTCAAATAACGTCGAGAAATGAAGCGGGGCACCATTTTGCATGAAGTCATCTGAATCATCTTCAAGTTATGGAAATAACCAGTTTTGAAGCATGTCTAGATAGGTTATTTCCGTCACAGATTTCTTCATGAAGAAGAGAGGCCCATAAACTTTGGTTACAGATATTGCACAGAAGACGTTCATCTTTGGTGAAGCCCTTTCATGCCATATGATCTTCATCTGCCCAAATTCTAAAGTTATTGCGATTAACTTTATCAGAAAGATGAAAAGTGGATTCTCCGGGAAAAATTAATCGTCGAGCACCGTTGTCTTCTTCCATATAGTTTAACATGCTCATGCAAAATTCGTAGCTTTTGTTGTAGTCGTCAGGATACAATGCTTGCAATAACTTCAGTTTGTATGGCTTCATGTGCAGACGATGTTTTAGAACTCGCCATACCGTTGGTAAAGGAATATTCTTTGTTTGCTCGTGATGTGGATTTCTTTCGGCTCCTTTCGGAAAATGTACAAATACGCTCGACATTCTCGTTCGTTGTGCGTGGACGTCCCGTGCTTTTCCCTTTGTAGACGCAACCATCTTCTACGAATTTTCGAAGCCACTTATAAATTTGCTTATGACGCGGCGGCTCTTTAAATTGACGGCGAAATGCTCGCTGAACTGCAATAATGGACTCTAGTTTTGCCAACTGCAGCACACAGAATGACTTCTCCTGGGGTGTCGTCGCCATTTCACAATAAACCAACAAAAAACAACAGCGACAATGCGGCTGTGACTGTAACTTCTACCCAGGCTGTTTAAATTGTAAACTTTTCTTCATCCACTAACTTTAGAATCATGTTTCTATCTTTTGTAGTTTGGAAGAAATAAATATTTGAAATCTATTCCTTGCTTATGATTAACGATATATATATATATATATATATATATATATATATATATATATATATATATATTTGAAAACTATGCTTTGTTTTTGTATTATATATGTATATATAAATCAAATAACTTACCCAAAGCACAGGCTTGTAGATAGTCACAAATAAACACAAATAAAAACACACACAAACACAACATTCACGCTTTCGCAGCCGTTGGCCGATTTTTCAGGGAAAGAGGAAGGAAGGAGGGGGAAAAAGGGAAGGATGTGGGTTTTAGGCGAGTGGAAGGACTTACATTAAGGGGAAAAAAGGAAAGGTCAACAAGCGCACACACTCCCACACACATTCACACGCAAACACACCAAGGTATATATATCTATATCTATAAATGTGAATGTCTGTTCTGTGTACGTTTATCACGCCTGAACCAAAAGACATAAACAGCTAATATATATATATATATATATATATATATATATATATATATATATATATGTGTGTGTGTGTGTGTGTGTGTGTGTGTGTGTGTGTGTTTGTTTGTCTGTTCAGTGTACGCTTATCACGTCCGAACGACAAGACGCAGAGATTTATAGCGATCTGATAGATATTTAGTAATTTGAAGAATATAACGCGAAATGCGGAACAATAATTAGGCTACTCTTTGAAAATGGTTTTATTGGTTGCATTGTTGCTTGAGGTTTGATAATGATAAAAGGGTTGAGAATATTTGTACACCATAGCAGTTCCATGCCAATAGCTATAAGGGGGAAGATATGGTGGTTGAAAGTCGTCAAATTATTAAAAAAAATCGGATTGAAGGACAGCGATGACGTTTACGACTCTATGACAAGGAGGTTACATACAGCGAAACATGATGCCACAGATCATGTCTTTGGTACATGCGTGCTACAATGTCTTCAGCTCTTTCTCTGTAAGGATAATAATACGAATATGGAAATATAAGAATAAATAAAGAGCACACTACTGAAAGATAGCTTATCTATCATAATCAACCAACATGCGAGCGGGGCCGCGGGTTTAATATATATAAAAAATATACATTGGAGAAGCAATCCGTTTAATGTATTAAATGGCCTGCTAAAGTAGTACAGGTATGTCTGAATGTTTAAAACTGAAGTAAAATGATCATAACTCTGAAATGTTCCTGTTAACACAGTAAAACATCGACTTGTCTGTAAAGAAGTACTTTACATACTACAATTTTTCAGTATAGAGTCGTTAACGCGGTGAAATGGCAGGGCGCCCTAAGGCACCTTTCTGCGGAGCGTGCAGTTGGTCTCTCTCTCTCTCTCTCTCTCTCTCTCTCTCTCTCTCTCTCTCTCTCTCTCTCTGTGTGTGTGTGTGTGTGTATGTGTGTGTGTGTGTGTGTGTGCGTTGTGCTTAGGTTAGCTTAAGTAGTTTGTAATCCTAGGAACCGATACCACAGTAGTTACGTCGCATAGATTTGCAGACATTTTTCAGATTTGTAGACAAGTACATTGCAAAATGAGCAATCGTGTGATGTAATTACTTTCAATATATGTGAAATGGTACATATGACTTGGTGAGAAGTAGGATGAGACTCGGCAATGGCCACTTACCCTAAGCACAGCGATGTCGTTCTCCAAGGTTTTGTTGTTATACCGCGGGTGGGCGAAGACTGCCGACACTTTCACTCTGGTGGTTGACGCGAGGTAGACGCTGCCCACCGACACCCTCAGCGAGCTGGCGGATATTCTGCAACAGGCGCCACTCCATTAGCTACCCTCATCACAGTATGCACTACTTGCAGATTTCATATTATTTAGTTGGAGTTGTTTTGTCACAGTGGCTGGTAAATGTTGTAATCAAACAACAATGACTTATGAATATTTCTGCTGGGTCAGGACTCGAACCGGAGTCTCCTGCTTACTAGGCCCACATCCTTCACGCACCTGCACGGACTACTCAAGCACGTAGCCCATCCGACCCAAATTCGCATATATCTTCCTACTTTGACCATTGTACTCTACGGATCGCATCTAACCTTGTATTGCCGCCAGAAGTACGGTTTCATGTGCGTTCACACTGAAAGAAGTATCAATCTTCGACAAGGTGCACAACGATTAATAATTGCGGTCTTATTATATAATTTAACTAGCAACCCATCGCAGCATCGCACTGGTTGAATTTATATTCTATATCCATAAAAATCGATGTGACTGTATAGGGAAAAGCCTGATAGCGAAAGTTTCGTACCCAAAGCCTGGAAAGTTGCCCAAGTTACTCCAGTATTCAAGAAAGGTAATAGGAGTGATCCCCAAAATTGCAGGCCAATCTCACTAACGTCGAATTGCAATGGGATTTTGGAACATATACTTTAGTCGAACATTATGAGCTACCTAGAAGAGATAGACCTATTAGCCAATAGTCAACAAGGATTCAGAAAGTATCGCTCTTGCGAAACACAGCTTGCCCTTTATTCATATGAAGTGATAAGTGCCATCGACAAGTGATATCAAATCGATTCCATATTTCTGGATTTCCGGAAGGCTTTTGACACTGTACCCCACAAGCGGCTTATGGAATATCTGCCCAATTGTGCGATTGGATTCACGATTTCCTATCATAAAGGACACAGTTCGTTATAATTCACGGTAAGTCATCGAGTAAAACAGAAGTGATATCTGGCGTTCCTCAGGGAAGCGTTATACTTCCTCTACTCTTCCTTGTGTTTATAAACGATTTAGGAGACAATCTGAATAGCTCCCTTAGACTGTTCGCGGATGAGGCTGTCGTTTATCGGTTAGTGAAGTCAACAGAGGATCAAAAGCAACTGCAAAGCGATCTAGACAAAATTTCTACATGGTGCGAAAATTGGCAATTGACACCAAATAATGAAAAGTGTGAAGTAATACAAATGACCACTAAAAAAATCCGCTGAACTTATATTATGCGGTAAATCTGTCAAACCTTAAGGTCGTAAATTCTACTAAATACCTAGGAGTTACAATTACGAACAACTTAGACTGGAGAGAACACACAGAAAATATTGTGGGGAAGGCGAACCAAATATCACGTTTCATTAGCAGAACGCTTCGAAGATGCCCCAGCTCCACCAAAGAGACTGCCTACATCACACTTATGCGTCCTCTCCTGGAGTACTGTTGCCCATTGTGGGAACCTCACCAGGTGGGTCTGACGGAAGATATTGAGAAGGTTCAAAGAAGGGCAGCTCGTTTTGTTTTATCACGTTGCGGGGGGCAAAGCGTCACGGAAATGTTGCACGAATTCGGGTGGAAAACATTAAAAGAAAGACGTTATTCATTGCTGCGTGATCTGTTTGCGAAGTTTCAATCACGGACTTTTACTTTTGAATGTGAAAATATTTTGCTAGCACCCACCATCCCAATAAAATAAGAGGAATCATATCGAAAACGGGACGATTTAGGTTTTATTTCTTCTCGCGCGCTATTAGAGAATGGAACGGTAGAGAAAAGTTATGAAAGTGGTTAATGAACCCTCTTCCGGACACTTAAATGTGATTTGCAGAGTATCTATGTAGATGTAGATAAGATGGCGATATTATAGCATATTATATTTCTTCTGGTCCTTACGTGTCAATCAAATACTTCATTTATGTAAAAGAGATTGCTTAATATATCTCCTTTTTATTGGCTCATAAACATTTCCTCAAACTAAATTTATTTTTAAAGATAATTTTTGTTAGTGATAGTACCAGTCGTCAACTTACCCTATAGGGAGGGAAAGATGACGAAAGGATCATTTTATTCAGAAAACAAATACTTTTATTGATGCTTATCCATTTATCAGAATAGTCGCAAACATAACATTTCTCCCTTATTCCCTTGTAATTTAAGCCCGTAAACTGAGTATAGCTTACTTCATAAGCATGGTTGTTATATAGAGACGTAAAGTAGCTTCAAGGTGGTCAAACTTCCTAGCAACGGCCTTAACAGGCTTTCCATTTCTACGAGGTCGTCCACAAAGTAATTTCCGATTCTATTTCTATCCGCGGCAGCGCTACATTCGCAGCTCCTAGCATGCGCGGTAGATACTCTGGCACAAGAAGAAGACATGTACGCCATTTTCAGATCGCTGCTGCCGACATGTGCTTTGTAATGGTTCTTTTTAATGTCAACCGTAATTGAAAATGTCACCGCGTGTGAAATCAGATCTGAGATTGTTTTTTTTTTTTTTTTGTTTTTTTTTTTTTTTTTTTTTTTTTTTTTTTTTTTTTTTTAATGCAGAGAAATTTAAATCAAAAGAAATTCATCAGGCAAATCTGCGAGGTTTAGGGGCAAAATTCTGTGAGTGATTCAATGGTTAGAAGATGGGTGAGACTGTTCAATGAAGGGCGTGATCAAGTGCACGATGAAGAACGAAGTGGACGCACGTCTGTGATTACTGATGAAGTGGTTCACACAGTTGAAGAGCAGATTAAACACAACCGTAATTTTAAACTTACTGCTTTCTATCTAAGATCCGCAAATCTCATGATCACTAATTCATGAAATTTTTACTGAAAAATTGAAATTTAGAAGACTTTGGTCACGTAGCGTGCCCAACATTCTTGAACACAAAAAACAACGTATGGGTAGTCCACTTGACTTTTTGACACGCTACAATGAAAAAGGCGATGGTTTTCTTTCTCGGATATTCACGGGGGATGAAACTTGTTTATCGTACGACATCCCTGAAACAAAATGGCAATCAGTTGAATGGAGGCACACTTCGTCCACAACGAAGATTAAGCCCAAGCAAATCTTGACACCTCGAAAAGTCATGTGCACCGTTTTGTAGAACAGAAAAGGCATTTTGCTGATTGATTTCTTACTACGAGGCCAGAAAATCAATGCACACGTTTACTGCGAGACTACTAAGAAATTGCGCCGCGCAATAGAGAATACAAATGTCATTTTTTTTTTTTTTTTTTTTTTTTTTTTTCACGATAATGCCTGACCTCATACGGCGAATGTGACCAACTAACTCATATGGAAATTTCACTGAGAAGTGTTTGATCATCCTCCGTACAGCCTGTACCTCGCTCCTAGCGACTTTCATCTCTTCTTACACCTACCATCTGTCCTTGGTGGTCAACACTTCTACGATAATGACGACCTGAAAGAACATGTTACCACATGGTTGAATACACAGGCGGCAACCTTTTATGAAGAAGGCATACAAAAATTTCTGCCACGCTGTGACAAGTGCCTCCAAATTTTCGGAAGCTATGTAGCCAGTTGTAATTTATGTACAATAAATATTTTTTCTGTATCTGTACCTGTTTGTTTTATGTAACCAAACGGAACTCACTTTGTGGTCATACCTCGTATAATTTGACTAGCGACCCGGAGCAGCTTCGCACTGGTCGAATTTATATTCTATATTCATAAAAATCGATGTGAGTGTGTAGGGGAAAGCCTGAGAAGATGGAGATAATATGGTATACTAACTTATATACCCGTGCTTTGCAACGGTTGTTAATGAAGGGCATGAGTATATCAGGGCTTTTTAGTGTTCCGGACAGAAGTCAGTAAAAATCCTTGTTGGATCGCTCTGTCAATAAATTCAATTGTCCTAGCCAAGATGTCAATGTATCTAATAGTCATTGTCCGAAGCGATTTATCTTCATAAAGATGTCAAATGTAAGTAAAAGTCATCCTCCGAAACGATGTATCTTCGTAAAGTTTTTGAAACAAAATGAAAAATGCCAAAAGAAGCAAAGAAATGTCGTTAAGTATTTAATAAAAAAATGTTCAAATGTCTGTAAATCTATCGGACCAAACTGCCTGGTCATCAGTCCGTAGCTTACAAACTACTTAAACCTAGGTAAACTAACCTAAGGACAAACACACACACCCATGCCACAGGGAGGACTTGAACCACGGCGAGCAACCGCGCGTTCCGCAGCGAGGCGCTTTAGACCGCTCGGCTGCTCCACCGCGGCTTAAGTATTTAATACACAAAGCTAACTCAATAACACTACGTTCAATGTTTGTTGGTATTCGCAGAGATAAGATTGCTAATCTGAGACGTTCGCTTCCTTGCTGTACTAACCCGTACTTATTTCACAACAGCGGCGTCTATTAGTTCTTGCCGCGGTGTAGTAGCCGAGCGGTCTAAAGCGTCTCGCTGCGGAGGTTCGAGTCCTCCCTGGGGCATGGGTGTGTGTGTTGTGCTTAGGTTAGTTTACCTAGGTTTAAGTAGTTTCTAAGCTACGGACTGATGACCACACAGTTTGGTCCAATAGATTTACAAACATTTGAAAATTTTATTAGTTCTTTGGTGCAGTACAGCGCCTCTATCGCTTGTTTGCTGTACTATGCCATCCACACTTCAACATAGCCTAGGCCTACATTTAAATTTATTTCCGTGATCTCACTTTTATGAAACGAAGTTGCTCCATGCAAATCAGTGGAGTAGTTTAGGAGATTAGGTGTTTCTAATAGATGAACAGACAGTTACTGAAAACACTTAAGATTACGAATATTCTCAAGCTGACTGGAATTCAGTAGCGTCTTTTTAGTAGTAAATAAGAAATGTATTAAAACGCGGTGCATGTTGTGTCATATTTTTACCTATCGCAGTGTCAATTTACAGTGCCATACCTATTGATGTTTGTGTTGCACAATTATATAATTTTGCAGGTATATATTCATTAGTATAAATGCTTTATGTAGGTTCCTTTGTGAAATATGTTGTATTTATTCCTTCCTTATCTTAGGGCATATCGTTCTTCCCTTTCTGTCCATCGACTTCTACCTTACTATCTGTAAATTTAAGTTTCGTTACCATGCAGATCATTTGTAGATAGTAATATTAGCAAACTGTCTGCGACTAATAAATAGTGGATGAATGAAGTCTCGTAAATCACGCGTCGCGTGGTGGGAAAGTTTACTGTTTACGATAACATATGCTGTCGTAGGTAGTTATAACCCCACAGCGATTGTTGTCTGATAGTAAGCAATATGTGTACCAAGTTTAACTGAAATCGATCCATTATTTTAGGAGGAGATGTGGAAAAAGACCGCATGATGTAGCAATTATTCGGAAATTTCATTGTTTATGACGTCGTATCTTCTGAAATATGTGTCGTAATAAGGTGTAATTTCGAAGGTACAATCAGTGGTATATGTACCTAATGTCTGCAAAATGTATAGTGAATGGTGTTAGCAGTAAAGACCTAATAAATAAAAACTTCATGCATGATGATGAGGTTTTTCATGAACCAAATTGAATATGACTTCATATCTCATGAACTATATGTCGATCTGTGATATAATATGTATTCGTATTGTCTGTGAATTGTCTGGCGTATAAATTTTACAGTGTAGAAGTAATACGTTGTAACGTTATGCCAAATGAACATCGGAAAAGTATGAAACCTTAACTTTTCCTGGCGTAATTAATGTTCAAACAACTTACGGGTATGCTGCCGGGTGACGTCGTCGACAACCGCCGATATTTCGGCAGGAGGACACCCTGCCATTCTCAAGGCACAACTGCATTTAAGGAAGCAATGTGCAAGCGTATTATTTTAATACCTCGGTTTGCAATGGGGTAAACAAGGAAGATAACACGCACAGTACAAGTCACTGCAGACTCAACACAATCAAAGATGACCAAACATCAAAAATATCGATAGTGGCTTAATCAACAGGTGAGGCAGCACGGATTTTTGGAGCACCTAAATTCAATCCACTCGAATACTCAGTTCACCATGAAGGTGGAAAAGAATGGTTGTCTTCCTTTCCTTGATGTGTTTGTCAGAAGGAAGGTTGATGGTACATTGGGACATTCTGTTTATAGGAAGCCTACTCACACTGATTTGTATCTGCGAGCTGATAGTTGTCACCATCCAGCTCAGCATGGAGTACATGTCATTTCAGACCATGAAAGTTTATCAGCTGAGTTGTCATTTCGAGGAGACCTTTCGTCAGAATCGTTATAGTGAGCGACAGATAAAACGTGCATTGCGCTATCAGCCTCTTGTGCAACAGGTGAGTGACGATAGTAATGAAGTGGCTCCTAAATCTATGGCCTTTTTGCCTTAAGCAGGAATCATTTCCAACAAGATTGGTCGTATTTTGAGGAAATATGACGTGAAATGTGTTTTTCGACCACCTAAGATAAAGGCTCTGTTGGGGTCCGTAAAGGATGATCATGGTTTGCGTAAAGCAGGTGTATATCGTATTCCTTGCAGTTGTGGCATGTCATATATTGGTCAGACAATCAGGACTGTGGAAGACCGATGTATTGAACATAAACATTACACGCGCTTACAACAGCCAAAAAAAAAAAATTCGCTGTTGCAGAACACTGTCTGGACACCAGTCATCCTATGGAATACAACAACACGGATATTCTGGCATGCACTTCCACCTATTGGGATAGTGTTATTAAGGAAGCAGTTGAAATTAAACTAGCAAGCGACCTTATAAACAGAGGTGGTGGTTTTTGTTTAAATTCTGCTTGGAATCCGGCACTGTCTCTCTTCGAAAAACAGAGGGACAACATTAATGCTGCCTCACCTGTTGATGAAGTCACTATCGATATTTTTTATGTTTGGTCATCTTTGGTTGTGTTGACTCTGCAGTGACTTGTACTGTGTGTGTTATCTTCCTTGTTTACCCTTTGCAAACCGAGGTATTAAATACGCTTACACATTGCTTTCTTAAGTGCAGTTGTGCCTTGAGAATGGCAGGGTGTCCTCCTGCCGAAATATCGGCGTTTGTCGACGACGTCACCCGGCAGCATACCCGTAAGTTGTTTGATCATTGGAAAAGTAGTAAGCGATAAATTTTTTTCCTTTCATCATTTTGTTGGGGTTGTCAGCGAGAAAAGTTTCGTAAAGATGTGAAATTATGTTTACAGTTTATTGCAAGCCGCTAAGTTCTCTCATTATCAAATAGTTGACGAATAAAATCACGCTATCACACGCCGCAAGATGGGACAGATATCATTGTTTATGACGTGATATCGTATAAACTATGTATCGTATGTGGTTTTTGCAACAATATCAAATGATTCGTCACCTTAAAGAATATTTGTACCACATTTTGGTTGAAATCGGTCCATTAGTTTCGGAGCAGATGTAGAATATTATCGCATGATGCGGCCTTTTTTTCATAACTTTCATTGTTATATCTCCTTACGTATGTGTCGTAGGTGGTTCTCACCCCGACATCGATTGTTTCCTGATAGTAAGGATCAAGTGTACCAAGTTTGGTTGAAATCGGTCCAGTAGTTTAGGAGAAGATGTGGAACATACATACATACATACACGCACGCAGACATACAGCCTATTTTAAAAGATGTAAGATTAAATTTTTCTGACCCTTACGTTTAAATCGAAAAATGTTCAAATGTTTGTACAGATTATGGGACTTAACTACGGGGTCATCAGTCCCTAAATTTACTACTTATAACTACTTACGAACTAGGACGGCACAAATATCCATGCCCGAGGGGGGATTCGAAACCCCGACCGTAGTGGCCGTGCAGACCGTGACTGAAGCGCCGCAGTCCCCTCGGCCACCGCGGCCGGCCGTTTAAATCAAATACTTAATTTATGTAAAAGAGATTGCTTAATTTACCTCCTTTGTATTGAAGTTCATAAACATTTCCTCAAACAATTTTTTTCATTAGATAAACCTATTGTTATTAGTGATAGTACCAGTCGTCAACAGGGAGGGAAAAATGACAAAATGAACATTTTCATTTTATTTAGAAAACAAAGACATTTCATTGATGCGTATCGATTTATCATAAAAGTCGCAAACATAACATTTCTCCTTCTTTTCCCTGTAATTTAAGCCCATACACTGAGCAGAACTTACTTCATCAGCTTGTTTGTTATATATAGACGTAAAGTAGCTTCAGGATAGTCGAACTTCCTAGCAGCGGCTTTAACGGCTTTCCATTTTTATCATACTGCATGGCCACTTTCATTGATTCCTTGCTTCATTGCCGTCAACCTGTCATCTTTACGTTCCTGCATGATTCTTATCTTAACCACAGATGACATTTTGGATAGCTATTTTAAGATTCACAAAGTCTTACACAATAAATTCATTAAACTGTTATTAAAACACCAGTAAATCCATTAGGATTAAGATGGAATTAACTACTATTCATTTATTTGAAAGTGTTACTTACATGAAACTTACGAGGGTTGGAACTTAAATAGTGGCAACATTGCTGTGAAGACACTACACAATGGAATGTACTACTTTTGCTGATAGCACACGTTGTTGACATACCTACCTTACCTCCTAGCAAATAGACTAGCCCGTCCCACCTCACTGGCATGTCCACTTGTCAGCGAGCGGTCTAACGTAACGATGTCACTATGTTTTCGAAACAGGAACAACGGAGTTGAATCGAGATTGAATATGGCAGAGGTCGTACACGACAGTGTCATCAACGTCTTCAAGAGGCGTGCACCAACCCACCCACCATTTTCCACGACAATGCACGACGCACACAGCGCAAGCTGTGGCTGCTCTGATAGCAGACCTACCTTACCTACCTTACCTCCTAGCAAATGGACTCTAGTTGGTGCAAAGAATGGCAGCTAGCTGTCAATGTAGAAAAATGTAAAGTAATGCGCCTGAGTAGGAAAAACAATCCCATAATGTTCGAATACAGCATTAGTAGTGAGCTTCTTGATGCTGTTGCGCCCGCCGCGGTGGCCGAGGGGACTAAGGCGCCCCAGTCAGGGTCTGCACGGCCACTACGGTCGGGGGTTCGAATCCCCCCTCGGGCATGGATATTTGTGTCGTCCTTAGTCTTAGTTAGTTCATAACTAGTTTGTAAGTTTAGGGACTGATGACCCCATAGTTAAGTCCCATAAGCTCTACAAACATTTGAACATTTGATTTGATGCTGTTGCGTCGTTCAAATATCTAGGCGTAACATTGCAAAGCGATTGAAATGGAACGAACATGTAAGGACAGTTGTGAGTAAGGCGAACAGCGGACTTCGGTTTATTGGGAGAATTTTGGAAGATGTACTTCACTGTAAAGGAGACCGCCTATACAACGCTTGTACGAGCACGTCTTAAGTATTGCTCAAGTGTTTGGGACCCGCAGCAGATCAGTTTAAAGGAAGACATAGAAGCAGTTCAGAGGCGAGCAGCTAGGTAGGTACGACCAATGCGCGAGTGTCACGGAAATGCTCCGGCAACTCAATTGGGGATCGCTGGAGGAAAGACGACGTTCTTCTCGTGAATTTCTGTTGATAAAATTTAGAGGGCCGGAATTCGAAGCTGAGTGTAGTACGATCTTGCTGCCGCCTATTTACATTTCGCGTGGTGATCACAAAGACAAGAGAAGTTTCTTTTACTGAGTGAACGAGGGTACATACAAGAACCTGTCAACCATAGAGCAGGAACAGCATTATTTATTTACTTCATCGTCTGTACGAAACACTAATCAAGTCACTCAATGCGGACTTCTGAGAATATTAACATCTTGGCAAAAACGTTCTTCCGTTTCGTTTATGTTGCCATCATAGACCTGCGGGACCGCTGGTATGGCAGGTAAAATTTTACCGTTACATACAGTGAAAGCAGAAGTAGTTATCTGAATAACAAAATGTTCAAATGTTTGTAGAACTTATGGGACTTAACTACGGGGCCATCAGTCCCTAAGCTTACAAACTACTTATGACCTAGCTAAGACTAAGGACAGCACAAATATCCATGCCCGAGGGGGGATTCGAACCCCCGACCATAGTGGCCGTGCAGACCGTGACTGGAGCGCCTCAGTCCACTCGGCCACCGCGGCCGGCTCTGAATAACACCAAGAAGAATAAAGATATATGTTATCCACGACAAACAGCATATTTATCACGGTCATATTATTGAAAGAAAAGCCGAAGTTGACCGAAACTGACAACCGATTAATAAAAACAGGAAATGCGACTCATTAGTGTATTTGTCAAAGCAGACTATATATTTCCTGATAACTCTCAAAAGAAATATATGTGTTATCCACGATAAACAAACTTTTATAATTACCATACTACTGAAGGAAAATCCAAAATGGACTGAAATTAGTAAGAGATTGAAAATAACAGAAAATCGATGCAACTCATTACTGTATGTGTCAATTTTACTCCAGCTGAAAAAATTACAGCCATATACAACACATCAATTTCCCATATATCAAAACTCCAAAGACAGCGTAGTTACGTCAGTTCATCCGTATTTTACGACTTTTTTCTCTAATAACACACGCAACTGCTCTCACGTTTATAGTATAGAAATATGGCAGCGAGACTTCACTGACACCAATGATACTGTATACGGCATTGCCAGTCTAGTAATGTATGTCTGTGCCAATAACACATCCAGAGCCTCTTTGAGGCATGTAGAATCGGTTATAGCTAGCAGCGGCGGCAAAACCCTGTACTGATTTCATCCTTTTTTCTCGCTTCACATGGACCATGTAGTCATTGTACAACGTATTATCTCCAGTGATGTCTGTACTACCTGGATGTTGAACTTCAACTATCTGAGCGTGCCAACTAAAATACGTTGATATTTGGTTTCTTGCCAAATTCAAAAATGGTTCCTATGAAGTATTGAAAGAAAACGAAAAGAAAATCCCGCTCGTATATCAGCCTGTTATAGCTAGTATTGCCATAAAATTCCAATCAAGAGGTAAGCAAGGATTTATTTGTCACGTAATAGCTGATGCAAATTCGTATATGATATTTAAACATGACAGACAACGCGAATCGCGTGGAAAACTTTGAATGTACAGGCACGCAGCAGTTCTATCAATCTCAGAACTATAGCATAGAAATATCTCTGGAGTGAGTATTCAGATGCACAGAATAGATTTTGTGTTGTCAACACCTATTGCCATTGTGGTCACGTGATCTTGGGATGACGTAGGTTTATCTGTAATGGGGATGACCTAAACAGGGACTGAAAATGACAGTGATTTCTGTGAATGCTACTTTTCGGTACCTGTGATATTTAGTTGTGATTTTTCACGGTTTAAAAAAGGTTTCCGAATTCACAACCTATCCTTTCAAAGCTTTACCAATTACGTTTTCTCCAATTTCTGCTAATTCTACGATGAACCACCAGATATGCTCTAACGTGAAACCTATGCTGTTGAGATTTTTATTCTACACTTCCAACTATTTATAGTGCGCAATGGACCTGACCTATTGTACCCGTTGCTCCTGAAAGGAAGACATCAACAGCATGTCATGTAGAAGTCAGAAAGATGCTCCTTGTCTACCTACAATCGGTGAAACCGGTAAAGATAGACGTAGATGACATCTCCTGTAAGAAAAAATCTTAAAATTAACAAAGTGTAACTAGTGAGGATCAGTTTTGGTACTAAAGTGATGTCGATAGTTACTGAAATGAAAAACTGATTGTGAATACTTCTTTTATTATTTAACCTCTTTAGAAAACTCAAATTTATAAAAACAATAAGTTAGAATTTTTAATCTCCAAGTTACAGATAGGTTGACAGAATAGATTAAACATATAAGCAATTTCAAAATAAAATAAAGTTAGTAGAATGGCTGAACAACCATGCCTACTTGACTTTAAGATTAATTCAGTTTCGTCAGTTTACGTTCAGCCACATAGAATAACAGGGAATAACTTTTCGTGTTAGCCGTCAAATTAATAATTAATAATGTTCCTGTTCTGTTATCAACAGATTCTTGTATGTACTCATGTGTGGTCAGCAAATTGATTATCCTCGTTAAGTTAACATTTTGTTGCTAACTTTACCACATGATGTGGCCGAGGCGATAAGTAAAATTGAAAAGTATTTCTGTTCAGATAAGCTGTGTCAGTGTAACAAAAGTAATAGGCCTAAGTTCTTGCCTGTAAAGTGTGAAAATTTAAAATTTGAACAGTATTTTGGTAAAGTCATTAAGCGATTTGAAAGGATGAAGAGTCTGTTATATTGTCAAAGCCATTCCATATTTTGCTGTTTTCTATCGTTATCGGTAAGGCATTGATTATGTATTTTAAAGCTGTTAATATGCAAATGAAAAAAGTACCACAAAGGAATAGTCGAGTTCAAAATTTACCTGTGAATGGCAGTACTGAAAAATATTTCAATTTTATGAATGGACTACTGTTACACATTTGGTGAAGTGTGATCGACTTTGTTGTGAACGTCGTTTATGCTACACATCAATCTTTTGCAACAAACTTGATTCGACATTCAGATTCATTGTCTTCATCAATTGAGTTATCACATTTCGACCTCATGTAGTTCAACACAACCAAAATTTCAGGGTGTTGCTAAATGACTTGATAGTAAGCCCGCACCTTCAAGAGAGTCTGGAAAAATACGGACATGGACAATGACACAAGCAAAAGGATAATTCACAATGGCCATCATGTCAAGTTGTACGTTACGCCACGTCAACCTTCTTAGCCCTGTACCAAGCAATGGAAGTGGAGGTATAACTACCATCCGTGATAAAAAAAAGTTTGGAGAATACTGTCAGATTTGAGAAAATAACAACAGTGATTAATGACATTAGTAAAGGTCATGTTCTTGATTAATTATGAGAAAAAATTGATGAGAAAAAAAAAGAAAAAAAAACATCATTTCAGATTATCGACATGAATTTTCTAGCAAAACCATTGACCAATATTCAAACACATAAACCGAAACTCGGCTTTGTTCACCGCAGTTTCATTTTGAGATATCCGTCATTTCGACATCAATTCTAGAACAACACTCAATGGAAAAAAGTTCAGTTCGTAGTGCTACATTTGCAGATCACCACGGAAATAAGACATGAACTGAAAATTAGGAAACGACAAAAGCACAGAATCAACAATTATCGCAGTACAGAGCCCAGCAAAAATAAATTTCTATGTCACCAAACGACTTTGCTACCGAGAAACCCTAATATGACGTGACGTTATGCTATGTGTGAATTAAAGTACAGCGTCGTCTCTAGATCATGTGACATTTCCAGCTTAATGTTGGGAACATGTGCAGAATGCTATGCTCACTCCAGAGATATTTCTACTCTATGCTCAGAACCAGAGTTATACATCCAGTTTGTATAGAGATCGCAGGTTATCTCCCACATAAATTTGTCTGTGATATCTCCGGTCTGTTTTCTTGGTGTGTTTCGAATGGGAAGCAATGCATGTTCTTTCCAGTAATCGTTTGTCTTTATTACTCTCAACTACAGAACACGAATGTTCTATTACTTAATTTTCTGTTGCATTCAGCTATTTATTACTCTTTTTACAATCGTCGCTAACAACGGACAGCGATTACGATAGCGGATCTCTTGGCTAATCGACTATTGCAGTAAGAAATCTATGTCGAAAGTTTCTTAGAATAACAAAGATAACTCACTGGTTTCAGGAACGTTTAGGTGATAAATCTCTATTTAATCTTCCGTCAACTTAAAGTTCAAGGAAACATTTTGTATTACCGGAGACCTAAAAATCGATTGATTGTGAAACGATCCGAGTGTATTTGAGGAAAGCTTCACGGCTTAACTTCACCCGTATCTGCCTAGTCGGCCTGATAGCGAGAGGAGGAAAATGGCAGATGTGAGGATGATCCCATTGTAAACGACGACAACATGCTACGGGATGAGCACTTCTACAACAGACGCATATCACAAAAGTGCCCGTATATCTCGCAGATCTTGGAAGCTAAAGCTAACAAATCTGCAGACAAATCTGTCAGTATAATCAATTATTACTAGTTGACCCGTGCGAATATTTCGTACCGTTAGTGGAATGACAAAAAAGTTGGGAAAAATGGAAGTTGAATGTTCACGCATAGCTTTCTTCAGAATCAATCAATGCAAGTGTTTAAAGGCGCGAATGAAAGAACTTGATCCGTTGAGTGTTGTTAGGTCAAAAAAGAACTGCGTACCTTAAGTAGAACCGAAGATATTGTAAAACAAACCGATTAAATTATTCAGTGCAAGGACAGAATGATACCGCGTTTGAATAAAAATAAAGGATGGAGAGTCTTGAGTTAATTCTGATACTTGATGACAAATCTGCGAATGAGTACCTTTCGTTTAAAACAAAAATGAAGGAAATCGGTCGGATAGTACGGCCTGACCGACTGACTTTACAGCAAAGACATCCCCATAAGAAATATACAGAAGGATATCGCGTTTAAGTACAGAAAAGAGAAGGCGAGACTTATGTAAATTCTGGTACTTGATGCCAAATCTGTGGAGCAATACCTTTCATTTAAAATAAAAATGGAGGAAATCGGTCGGGTAGTTTGGTCTGGCCGACTGACTCTAGGTTTCATAGATTTTCTTTGACCCAACAACACTCAGCGGATGAAGCTCTTTCATTTGCGCTTTTAAACACTTGCATTGATCGAGTCTGAAGAAACCTATGCGCGAACATTTAACTTTACTTCCATTTTTCCCAACTTTTTTGTAAACCTAAGTTAGTCGGTTAGGCCGTTCTATGCGACCGATTTCCTTCATTTTTGCTTTAAACGAAAGGTATTCATTCGCAGATTTGTCATCAAGTACCAGAATTAACTCAAGTCTTTCCATCCTTTATTTTTATTCAAACGCTGTTTGCAAATGTTTGTTAAGCTTATGGGACTTAACTACGGGGTCATCAGTCCCTAAACTTACAAACTACTTATGAACTACTTACGAACTAGGACGGCACAAATATCCATGCCCGAGGGGGGATTCGAACCCCCGACCGTAGTGGCCGTGCTGACCGTGACTGGAGCGCCTCAGTCACCTCGGCCACCGCGGCCGGCTCAAACGCGGTATCCTTCTGTCCTTGCATTGAATATTTTAATCGGTTTGTTTTACGATATCTTCGGTTCTAATTAAGGTACGCAGTTCTTTTTGACCTAACAACAATCAGCGGATAAAGCTCTTTCATTTGCGCTTTTAAACACTTGCATTGATTAATTCTGAAGAAAGCTATGCGTGAACATTCAACTTTACCTCCATTTTTCCCAGATTTTTTGTCATTACACTAACGGTGCGAAGTATTCGCACAGGTCTTCTGGCATATAAGATTCGAAAAATACAGGGTGATTCACGAAGAAATGCAAATATTTTAGTATGTTATTTTAGAAGTAAAACTAAAGAAAAAACTTCATATAAATGTTTAGTACTGAGTTACGGTTAATAAAAGATTTTTCCTGAAATTAAGCACCCTCGCTAATATGAAGCCATCGCAAAACAACGAGGATGCAGTAAAGCTCGATTTCTATTCATTTTGTAGTTATTGATTTGGTTAATTTGATAAAACATACCCCAGACGTATATTGGCAGTAGTTTTTCAGAAATTTTAGAGAAGCAAATAAATACTTTGGAAAAATTTGTAATTTATTAACTACTTGGTTCATTACTTTTCTTTAATTCCAGAAAAATGCACGAATTTTTCAACAGAAGTTGTAGGGAATATTAGAAAATGATGGGAAGAGAGTTAAGTAAAGCCGTATGAATGTGTGGGATGATCTGCTATTATTAAATCTACAGCACTCGTAAATTCATGTTAAACCGGAAGAACAAAGCTCATTGTTAACAAAGTTCTGCAGTGTACATACAGTTTAACGATACATTTACAATAAATGTTCAAAAATGTCTCCACCGAGTTCGGTGCATTTAGCTGCCCGTGTTTCAATATATTTTGTTGCTCGTTTCAGTTTCACACGTTTGTTCTTTATTTCGTCTACTGCATTCATAATGCGAGAAAGTAATGCCTCATAAACCATGTTTCATCCATCATCATACACAAAAATCCATTGGTATAAATTCGGGGCGATCTGCGTAGCCACAGAGACCTCTAACACTAAGACGAATCAATTTCTGGGGAAGATCTTCATTTAAATGTCTAGTTACTACGTTAGTGAAATGTGGAGTCGCGCCATTATGTTGAAAGTACATTTATAATTGCTTAGCAAGTAGAACATATTCCAGCAAGTGTGACATTTCTTCTTTAAGGAATTGTAAGTCGGTCTCGCCAGTCAGACGGCCTTAGAAAATTAATGTTCCAATAAAGTGTGCGTTGATTATATCACACGACATATTTATGCCAAATCGGTGCTGGAAATTACGATCCAGATACACGTCTGGGACATCTTTTATTGGCTTCAGCAGATCAATAACAATCAAATAAATGGAAATTGTGCTGTACTTTAACCTCGTACAGTTTTGCGATAGCTTCATTATAGCGAGGTTGCTAAATTTTAGGAAAATCTTTTATTAGCCGTAATTCCGTAACTGAAGATTTGCGAACCTATGTTTATACAAACTTTTTTCTTTAGTTTTACTTGTAGAATAATATATTAAAATACTTGCATATCTTAGTGAATTACCCTGTATAGACGGTCAAACGACTAGTTACTTACTAGAATTCTGATAGAGAAATAGTCATGTACACTATGAACAAAGCAAAACAAGATCGACCAAGAGCTGTCAAAAGAAAATATCGAGTTAGCACACAGAGAGTTTTACAAAATATGACCTCACTAACTTGTTAGTCCAGATAAAATTGCGAAGAATTCAGAAACAATATTTCATTAAGTAAGAAACTAAGGACAAGTCCGCCGGCCACGGTGGCCTAGGGGACTGTCACGGTCTGCACGGCCACTACGGTCGGGGGTTCGAATCCCCCCTCGGGCATGGATATTTGTGCCGTCCTTAGTATTAGCTAGTTCAATACTTATGCAAATGAATATACACCTGTACAACATATATCTCAATAAATATGAGAACTTGCGAATTTTATATGTCATTTGTATTTTGATTGCTATCTTTCTTTGTTAGGATACTGCACGTATAATTTTGTACATTATGCAAGACAGACTTATTTCTTATATATTCTTCGGTACATATAACATGTTTTTTTTGTTTTTTTTTTTTTTTTTTTTTTTTTTTTTTTTTTTTTTTTTTTTTTTTTTTTTTTTAGTAATAAAGTACATGGACAGAGAGAGAAGGCATAGGAGAAGTACTAACTCAAGGCAGGAATAAGTAAATACCCGGGACACACCGGGTTATAAGCTAGTAATGCATAAAATACAACATTTAACTTCTTAATTTTGAAACAAATGCCACAGACCATTAGAAACCACCATGCCACAGATGGGAAAGTGTTGGGATTTATTGACTCACTTTTTTCCACTAGCGTGGAATACACAGTGCGCTGCAGTGACGAGATTGCGAGCATCGGCGATGCTGGCTCCACAGAACGGCCCAGAGCTTCCCCGCAGCCACACTGCTGCCTACAACACACATGAATTTCTCTGTCTGAATCACAACAGTACGTCACAAGTACTGTACGACGTAAACTGTCGCCATATGTCTTGAAAAACGATGCAGACAGGGAGAAATCTCGAACTGGAGAAAAATCATTAGAGAATTTCGTTAGCGCCATTATTGTTTGCCATATATTGCGAAAACGTGCTTTTTCTACATTCTATTCTACTATATAAAGACAAGTCATAGTTTCCAGAGGACCAAAAAATCCAAAAATACTTCCACATCTACATCTACATAGGTACTCTGCAAATACATTTAAGTGCCTGGCAGAGTGTTCATTAACCACTTTCATAACCTTCCTCTACCGTTCCATTCTCTAATAGCGCGCGGGAAGAAAGAACGCCTAAATCGTTCCGTTTTCGATCTGATTTCTCCTATTTTATTGGTATGGTCATGTGTCCCAATGTAGGTGGGTGCTAGCAAAATTTTTTCACATTCAGAAGTAAAAGTCGGTGATTGAAATTTCGCAAATAGATCTCGTCGCAACGATTAACGTCGTTCCATCTCAAATCGTGCAACATTTCCATGACGCTTTCCCTCCTTTAACGTGATAAAACAAAATGAGCTGCCCTTCTCTGAACCTTCTCAATGTCTTCGTCAGTCCCACCTAGTGAGGGTCCCACACTGGGCAACAGTACTCCAGAAGAGGACGCACAAGTGTAATGTAGGCAGTCTTTTTGGAGGGCCTGTTGCATCTTCGAAGCGTTTTGTCAGTGAAACGTAACCTTTGGTGCGCCTTCCCCACAATATTTTCTGTGTTCCCTCCTGTCTAACTTGTTCGTAATTGTAACTCGTAGGTATGTGGTAGAATTTACGATCTGAAGGTTTGACTGATTTATCGTATAATTGAAGTTCAGCGGATTTCGTTTGGTGGTCACTTGTATTATTTCACACTTTTCATTATTTATGGTAAATTGCCAATTTTCGCACCATGTATAAAATTTGTCTAAATCGCTTTCCAGTTGCTTTTGATCCTCTTTGAATTCACTAACCGATAAACGACAGCATCATCAACTATACTTCAGATTTTCATACAAGACTCTAATGGCCATTTCGACAGACATCCAATGTATATTATTTTAATATAGTACGAGGCGTGTACAGGTAGTAAGTTCCTTTTCAATTTATCTCCGCTGCAGCGCTGCGATTGCAGTTCCGCACATGCGCTGTAAACGGTGTTTATCAAGGAGAAGAACGTGCGCCATTTGGAGATCGCTGTCAGTTACGTACGCTTTGTTGTGCATGTTTGAAATGTCGGCGTTGATTGAAAATCCCGCCGCCTGTGAAATCAGGTCTGTGATTCGGTTTCTGAATGCGAGGAAAATGAAACTAAGTGCAATATATCGGCAAATTTGCGATGTTTTCGGACCAAATGCGATGAGCCATTCGATGGTGAGAAGATGGGTCCCACAGTTCAATGGCGGGCGTAGTGAGGTGAACGATGAAGAACGCAGTGGGCGTCCACCTTTTGTTACAGAAGAACTGGTTCATCTGTACTTACATCTCAAGTCTTTCCTTGGCGGTCATCACTTCACCAATGACGACGAGCTGAAAAAAAACTGTTTCCAACTGGTTGAAGACAGGCGGCAGATTTGTATGAAGAAGGTATACAAAACCTGGTGCCACGCTATGACAAATGCCTGCAAAATTTTGGCAGTTATGTAGAAAAGCAGTTTAAGAGTTGTAGAATTTTGTGCAATAAAAATTTCTTCTGTATCTGTGTACAATTTCATTTTATTACCAAACGGAACTTACTTTCTGGACGCGCCTCGTATAATAGGAAAAGGTGAGTTAAGCAATTCAAAATATTGAAATATTTGGAGCGTTTCGGAGAACTGAAATAAATTCAATGGCGAAGTTAAAATTTTGTGGATTCGAACGCGGATTTCCCACTTCAGGTCATAGATCGCCTTAGCCAATTAGGCTATCCAGGCACCCAGTCTTTCCAACCCAAATTCTCAACTGCTAGCCCCTGCACATTGATTCCTCTTGCTCGCAGCCTATCCTGGATTCCCTCAAGGGATCGAGCATTTGAATACGTCCGCACTGAAATTGTCAGTTGACTGTTGGTGGCATATTTTACAGTTATTGATATGGTGACTGTTCCTTCGGACATGTTCGAAAGAACAGACACCATAAGGAGTTTAAGTGGAGATAATGATAAGAACAAGTAACAGCAAAAAGGTCATTAAATGTGAAAAACCAACATGAAAAACTTCACATGTTGCAGTAATCTGGTGTAATCAGGACACGACAGCAATAGTTTACTGCTGATCGTCCTAGACAGTCGAGGACAGCATTACTGGGCTGTGACTAGGAGCATTGGCTGAGTGTCGGAACGGAGATGCTGCCAGAGGCTTCGACCCGAGAAGGAAATCCCCTTGACCGTCAATCAGACTATCATCGTTCGGCACAGGTGGACTGTAGTGCGCCATCCATTCTACCATGCGTCGTCATCATCAACAGATGGTCATCGTCGACCGCAGCTGGAAGGTCTGAAACCCACCAGACTGCGCTACTCATCATCTTGACTGAGGCCTGATCCCTCGATGAGGTCTGAACCGTGAACTGGTGACTGCGCCTTGACTGCCGCCTAATGCCCACCATGACCTCCACAACCGTAGAGAGCAGAGCCGTATCAGTCTCGTGAAAAAGTGCTTAACCTCCTCTCCCCCCACTCGCACCGCCGATGTCATTCACCACCGCTTTCCTCGCCAACAGACCTCAGCGCACACATCATGCCACTTAAGCAAGGTAGTTCCGAGCCGGCGCGATCGCTAGCCGATTGGTCGGCCGCTGTGGCACACCTCACTGCCTCATAGCGGGCAGCCACTGAGCTAGCGATCGCTCCGGCTCGGAACTACCTTGCTTACGTGACATGACATCTGCGCTGGTGCCTGTATTTCCCATTGTCCGCGCCGGCCGCATGCTGAAGTCACGAACCAGTGTGCCACGTCTGGCCCATCTACACACAGCTGTTTGATATTACAGGAAACGCCACATGCCACAGTCGGCAGTTCCATCACCAGTGCCACTAGCTCAGCAGCCAGTTTCAGAATATTTCGATGAGAATAGGACGCACACAGGCGGTAAACCTGACATTAATTTGAATTACAAGAACGAGGGGTCATTCAATAACTAAAGAGACAAATTGGTCTGGACAAAAAACCATTTATTTTCACAAAACAATACTTTTTCTACCTTTCAGCATAATCCCCTTGAACATTTAGGCACTTGTACCAAATGGCTATAATCGTTTGGTATCCTGGCTGATGTTTGTACCATTTCCCCACAAACTTTTTCACGTCCTCGTTGTCTTGGACCCTCTTCCCGCGCAATGACTCCTTCAGTGCACCAAACAAATGGAAATCAGTGCTAAATTTGGACTGTAAGGAGAATGCAGCAGTACTTCGCAGCCTATTTTGTCGATGGTTTCACAGGTTAGTTGAGAACATGACGAAGTGCGTTGTCTTGCAGGGGAATTACACCTCCCCTCTGATCCACGACGTTATTGTATCATGGCCGACTTCACCCTATTTAAAAGCAATCCGATTAGTATTGGTTCATTTTACGCTGCTCTACCAGATAATTACAAGAAACAGGACCTTGATATGTCGCAGAGGTGCTCAATATTTAAGTTAAGCACTCAAAACGACACTTCACTGCAAATCCTCAGAAATTGGTCCATGCATAAGTCCAAATTAACAGGATAGTCTAACAGGTTCTCTACATAGATCACTACGTTGTTGAGAAGACAAACAAATTTATTTGGACCACAGTCATGTGACATCACGTGACGTTTAATTTTCACTTAAAAATTTCTATTAAAATTATTATAGTTTTTTAAATAGAAAATATGCTTCAAATTACAATATAAATTATATTTTAGTGTTTACTAAACATGTTTTATACAATGAAATTGAAAGTAACAGTTACAACTCCTACGCACTTTTCTTTTAAAGGTACAAACAAATATTTTAATTTTTAAATAACAGATATTCATGTAATTGCGTTATTATTTGATTCTTTGTGCCTACTAATGACTTTTATACAAAATAACATTTTAGTAGTAAGTTACAATCACTACGTACAAATGCTGATAAGATCGTCTTCTATGTTTAAGATCTTTGGCACAGTTCTTATGACAAATCAAAACAAACGTCAATCTCATACATGCCTTGCCTGTGATTTTTGAATACAAAAATATACTTAACATTTATGTCCAGTTTAAGGTAAGTTTTACCCATACAGATAACTGGTAGTTACAGTTCACGTAAAACACGCGAATATTTGCGTGATTTTCTTACGTTATTAATATTGAAAGTTCCTATGAATCATAACAACCTTCTGCGTTCCAAAACACCGTCAACATGACTTCTCCTGCTAATGATCATTTTTTTATCAGGTTAGTTCGTTTTCTTATAATTCATGCTTCGCGTTTTTGTTTCCGGCTCATAATAGATAACCCGAATTTGAATAAAAGCTAACACTTCAGCTTTTTACAGATAATGTTATCTACATAAATACTCTGCAAGCCACATTAAAGTGCATGGAAGAGGGTTCAGAACCGCTTTTACGATGTTTCTCTACAGTTCCATTCTCTAATAGCTCGCGAAAAAAAGGAGCAACTAAATCTTTCCGTTTTCGATATGATTTCTCTTGTTTTATTTTTATTATCATGTTTTCTTATGTAGGTGTATGCTACCAAAATCCGTCCGGATTCGTAAGAGAAAGTTGGTGAAAGAAATTTCGGAAATATATCTCGTCACAACGAGTAATGCCTTTCTTTTAAAAGTACTAACCTAAACCCTATCAACTTCCGCAGTCACATGGTGGTCGGCGATGTCATCAATTAGACTTTCAAGTGAGGGAGTTGGAACTGCAACTGGTCGGCGAGAATGGTGTTGGTCAGTCACTAAGTCGCGACCATTTTTGAACAGCTCTAACCACTTGCAAAAATTTGCACTAGTCATACAACCTACACCCTACACTTTAGACATTCCACAGAGTATATTCATTGGTTTCGCACCTTCAGCAAGTAAAAAACGAATAACAGAACGGTGTTCAACTAATGTGGAAGTCTCAAGCGTAGTCACCATCTTGAAATGTATTTTTGAGTTTTTACATAAAACAATAGGTCAGCTGATCAAGACTCATCCCAGTGATGCCAACTTACAGCCATATATGTACCAAATTTGCCCTACCAACAGTTTTTCCCCAGACCAATTTGTCTATTTACGAATGACTCTCGTATATAAAGACAACTGCATGCTCCTCGAAGAGTAATTTGACTTCTCCATTGCAACAGAGAATCCACCCAACAAGCCCATAGTTTCCTGGCATATTTTATTATTATGTAATACATAAAGCAATACATTAAGCAATATCACTGTTACTAAATATCTCTAAGTTCTTGACAAATTTTCTTTACGTTTTTAATCTGATGAACATTCAGACATATATATATATATATATATTACCAGTCGAAGGAGCACCGGTAGTGATAATAACACAGATAAATAAAACACACACATACACGCACACACAAAAACGCTAGCTTTGGCAGCCCAGCTGCTTCCTCAGGCAGAAGGGAAGGAGAGGGAAAAGGAAATGATGAGGGTTTTAAGGGAGTGGGTAAGGAGCCATTCCAATCTCGGGAGAGGAAAGACTTACCTTGGGGGAAAAAAAGGAGGGTAAACAAATACACACACACCCACACATATACACAAACGCAAACACGCCTAGGAAGACATACTGTTGCTAGGCAGACATACTGTATATGTGTGGGTGGGTGTGTATTTGTTTACCCTCCTTTTTTTCCTCCAAGGTAAGTCTTTCCTCTCCCGGGATTGGAATGGTTCCTTACCCACTCCCTTAAAACCCTCATCATTTCCTTTTCCCTCTCCTTCCCTTCTGCCTGAGGAAGCAGCTAGGCTGCGAAAGCTAGCGTTTGTGTGTGTGTGTGTGTGTGTGTGTGTGTGTGTGTGTGTGTGTGTGTGTGTTTATTTATTTGTGTTACTATCAATACCGGTGCTCCTTCGCCTGGTAAGTAATCTTCATCTACTTTTTATATATAGTTTTCCTGCTAGGAATTTTTCCTCTATTAAAAATTCCTAGCAGAAAAACTATATATAAAATGTAGATGAAGATTACTTACCAGGCGAAGGAGCACCGGTAGTGATAGTAACACAAATAAATAAAACATACACATACACACACATCATTTAAAAGTATATGTAATGCAAAAAAGGAATATTTTGTTGCCACACACCTTGAAGAGTTATTGCCTTATTGCTTTTAAATTTTGACACAGTGTTTTAATGAACATATATTTAATGTATATAATCTATAAATGTGCGCCTCGGTTGCACAGTGGTAAAGTGCCAGACTGCAAATCCAAAGGTCGCGCGTTCGATCCCCGTCAGGTCCTTGGATTTTTATCTGTCACTTTCCACTTCTTTCACCTCTGGCAGTATTGCTCATGTGAAAAATACCGAGTAGCACCGTGGTTCGGAACCCACGTTAAACTGTAGGTCCCCCTATAATTGGCTGGGTAAGTCAGTTCGAAGATCGGAGGAAGGCAACGGCATACCACCTCCAAACAGGAGATTTGTGTTCAAACCAATCTTCGGATTGTTGATTGCTTTACCTTTTAATCTATAAATATATGTAATATCGCCAACTGAAAAGTTTCTAGCTGAAATCTTGAAAATTCTTGACCGATGTGCTTGCTAGCTGGTAGCCCTGCACAAGGAGAGACGGACGAGGTTTGTGCTCTTGTAATGTTATCTAGACTGTCATTAACGATTTCTCTTTTATTTGCTTAGTTTTCCAGATAAAGCGACAAATCGTCAAGTAGGGTATCAGTTGACTTTTGTTTAGGTTTTTACACGATAAATTCAAAGAATCACATTAGTTGTTCGGTTTTTCTTTCTAGCAAGACAAGTAAAACGTGTCCCTTTATTTATTTCTTATTTTCGAAAGACATAATAAATTTCAATTTTCTGGCTTCAAAAACTTTGAACTTATTACCTTGTTTACATACAGTTGCGAGTAGGACTAATTTTCGTATAAGTGTTTTCTTTGTATCTCGCTAATTAAATTGATTTACTTTCTAAAGTTTTTTTTTTTTTTTTTTTTTTTTTTTTTTTTTTTTTTTTTTTTTTTTTTTTTTTTTACTATAAGTGGATAGTGCCTGACTTGCGTAGAAATGTTAGCTCCGGGGTTTGTTCTGATGGTTGCAATAGTTATTTTCGCTGGGGTGACAGTAGCGGCGTGGATATCGGGCAGTTGAATGATACTCATCATTAGTCCTGTAGCATATATAGTAGAGATAGAAAGATAGTAGAACACGAAAGGAAAACTGTTGCCCTTCAGGCCAAGATAGATCAGGCTGGTTATCAGGACGGGTTAAGGAGGAAAATGGGTTATGAGAGGTAGAATGTGAAAACAAGTAGAATTAAGAGACTTAAAATTTCGTCAGGTAGCTTTTTGGTGAATGTGAAAAATAATTTGACCTGTTGGTTCAGTTACAAACCTCAGACAGTAGGTGTAGACAGCTCGTTCTCTCTGATGCCTCCAGTTTTGCAGTGTAAATGTATATTCACAGGTACAAGTTGTAAGGGGTCCATAAGCCCACGCTAAGCGTTATTAATTTTGTAATCACTTACGTCACAAAATGCATGTAACGATCGATTATCAGAGTCCTTGAGGCGAAAGTACTGTGTCAGAAAAGTAGTTGCTTGTTTATTAAAAACAAATCACGGGAAAGAAGGCAATGGTAGTAATTGAAATAATAGTTGAGACATGTCAGTTCCACCGGGGGAAGATCCTCATTAACGACTCATAATTAGATTAATTAAAGAGTGAAGACTGTGTGACCAGCAACGTTCGAATCAATCACGCTGCTGATATTTGATTGCTGTGTTGCTTGCACGACAGTGTTGAATCTGTTTATAAATCATCAGGAGTAACTTGTAAGATGAAAGAGTGACTGTGTCGTGTTGTGTTGAAAGCAATACATTTGTCTCTATAACTTAAATTCAGAAATGATTTTAACTGCAACGACATATATAGTTCAGTAATACAATGCAGCCGTAGTCACTTTGTAACCTCGCTCGCTACGTCGATTATCCTTACCCATTAGGCACCACCGTAAAAAATTGGCTGTTTTCTTATTGTCAAGAGCTGGTTTGCCTACTAAAAACTGGATCTGCAATGAAGTGAATGGTATTGGAAATTGAAAATTGTCTTGGAATAATCTTTCGCTTCGATTCCTTTGCTGTAAAGAAGGTTTGATGGTTCTCTGACTATATCCTGAAAAAGACATAGAGATGACAGAAACTGGATACATTTACATCTACATATTTACTCTGCAGATCACATTTAAGTCCCTGGTAGAGGGTTTTTTGAATCGCATGCATAATATTTCTCTGCCGTTTAATTCTGTAATAGCGCGTGGCAAAAAATGAATACCAAAAACTTTCCGATTTCGATCTGATTTCTCTTATTTTTCTATGATGATCAAGTATCCCTATGAAAGTGGGTGCCAACAAAATATGATCGCATTCGGAAGAGAAAGTTGGTGAAAGAAATTTCGCAAATAGATCTCGCTGCACCGAATATCGCCTTTCTTATCTACATCTCTGCAAATCACACTTAAGTGCAAGGCAGAGGGTTCATCGAACCACTTTTATACTATTTATCTTCCGTTCCATTCTCGAATAACGCGCGGGAAGGAAGAACAAGTGAATCTCGCCGTTCGACTCTGATATCTCGTATTTTATTCTGATGATCTTTTCTACCTATGAAAGTGGGAGTCAACAGTATATTTTCGCATTCGGAGGAGAATGTTGGCGATTGGAGTTTCGTAAGTAGCCCACGCCGCAGCGATAACCGCCGTTGTTGTATGACTTCCATCCCAGATCGTGTATCATTTCCGTGACGCTGTCTCCCCTGTATCGTGACAATACAAAACGAGCTGCCCTTCTTTGGACTCTTTCGATGTCCTCCGTGAAACCCACCTGATAAGGATCCCATACTGGGCAGCAATACTCCAAAAAGGACGGGCAAGCGTAGTGTATGCAGTTTCTTTTGTACTTCTGTTGCATCTTATAAGAGTTCTGCCAATAAAACGCAGTTCCTGCTTCGCCTTATCCACGATATTTTCTACGTGTTCTGTCCAGTTTATGTATGAAGTAATAGTAATTCCAGGGCATTTAGTGGAGTTTACGGCCTTCACTTTTGATTGATTTATCTTGTAAACAAAGTTTAACGGATTTGTTTTCGTATTCATGTGGACTACTTCACACTTCTCATTATTTAAAGTCAATTGCTACTTTTTACACCATAGTGATATTCAGATCGTTCTTCAGTTGGTTTTATCTTCAGATGATTTTACTAGACGCTAAATGACGGCGTCATCTGCAAACAACCTAAGAGATCTGCTTATATTTTCTCTCAAACCATTTATGTAAATAAGGAACAGCAGAGGACCAAGAACACTATCCTGTGGAACGCTCGATGTTACCTCTGTTTTAGTCGAAGTCTTACCATAGAGTACTACAAACTGTGTCCTCTCTGACAGGAAATCTCCTATCCAGTCGCAAATTTGTGGCGATATACCACAACCAGGTCCACTTCTCTGAACTTTATCCATATTCTCCGTCAATCTCCCTTTGATCTTCTGATCTTCTGGTGACATGTATAAATCATTTATAAAGCTAAGAAATAGTATCGGTCCTATAACACTTCCCTGGCGAACGCCAGATATCACTACTGTTTTTCTCGATGACTTTCCGTCATTTACAACCTACCGTGTCCTTTATGACAGGAAATCACGAATACAATCACACAACTGTGGTGATATTCCAAAAGCACGAAATTGGATTAGAAGTTTCTTGTGAGGTACAGTTCAAATTTTCAAATGTTTCTAAATCTATCGGACCAAACTGCGTGGTCATCAGTCCGTAACTTACAAACTACTTAAAGTAAGGTAAACTAACCTAAGGACAATACACACACCCATGCCCCAGGAAGGACTCGAACCTCCGACGGCGAGCTACCGTGTGAGGTACAGTGTCAAAAGCCTTCCGGATATCTAGAAATATGGAATCGATTTGAAATCGCTTGTCGACAGCACTCATCATTTCATTTGAGTAAAGAGCTGGGTTTCACAGGAACAATACTTACTGAATTAGTATGGACTATGAGTTAATATATCGTTCTCTTCGAGATATTTCATGCTCGAAAAATATATAAAACGCCAAATTCTTCTGCAAACTGACATCAGTAATGGGCATGTAATTTTGCGGATCACTGCTGTTGCCTTTTTTTTATATATTGCTGTGACCTGTGCAAGTTTCCAGTCCTTAGATACGGATCTTTCACTGAGCGACAGCTTGTTAATGATACCTAGGTATGGAGCTATTCCATCAGCATACTCTGAAAGGAACCTTTTAGGTACACAATCTGGACCGGACGACTTGTCTCTTTTAAGTGATTTAAGATGCTTTACTACTGCAAGGTGTCTACTTCTAAGTTACGCACGCTACGAGCTGTTCCAGATTCGAATTTTGTGCTTGTTTCGCCTTCATTGGCGCAGGAATTTCGTAACCACACACCGTGTTATCGCGTTGTAGGGTGTCATTTGTGCTCGACATTATATAGGGGTAGTTTCTTTGGATGTATTACATCAAAACGGAGTTAGGTTGTTGATGTTATTATACGCTCCTCCAATTAAAGTGACTGTGAGATCCGCAGACGACAGAACAGGTGAAAGGCCAAGTACAACTAAGAGCAATAGATGCGTTAGACAGACAAAACTAACACACTGAAGAAGCTCATCTAAATTAAGATGCTTGTATTGCATGGAGAAATCTGAGGTATATTAATGAGTGGAGTAGTAAGAAAGAGAGTTTGCTGGCTTCAGAGTATTATGGAGTTTCGAATCATTCAACGTTTAAAGTGCTGGAGGAGTGTCAGTAAGCATGGCGTTTACTTGATTATTAGTACTTTACACATTGGAAACTAAATCTTTTCAAATGAAACTATATATACAATTTTTTATTTATTTATTTTTGTTTCTCTCTAAGTATTGGGATTGTCAGCGCTTATCTGCGTTTTATTGTGGCCATACTCGTCAGATTGATGATCTGATCTCACAGCATTTCACTGATGCAACAAATAAACAAACTACTAGAAATGTCCTTATGGTTCAAAAATCTCTTGTCGCAAGAGATTTTGGTTAAAAATCTGAAATCGGCATTAACTGTAATTCCATGTTAAGGTACAGAGACAGTTAATGCGAAGATGTTTGCTATCACCAAGTGATGTATCAACATCATGCTAAAAATTACGAACTTCACATACCGCCTCGTGAATTGACGACATGTGGCGGTTGCTGGTTAGCCGTCGGCAGAATGATGATAACATATGTTATGGCGGAGCGCATTGAGGCGCATTGAGGCGCTATGCTACGATGCGCGAGGCCGTTCCCCGTCGGGGATTCGAATCCTTTCTCGGGCATGGATGGTTGTTTGTCTTTAGTACAAGTTACTTCAAAAGTAGTTTGTAAGTTTAGGGACTGATAAATCCTCAGTTAAGTCCCATAAGCTTAACAAACAATTTTTTAATCAAACGCCCCATTGGATGTCCATGGCAGCTCTGGATGGACGACCTGGCGAAGGAGCTGGCATCCTGGGAATTGAAGACATCTGGAGGAGCCGGGCACAAAACAGGAGGGAAGCAGCGCATGGTCTGCAGGGCCTGAGATTGCTGGACTCTATTGAATTGTATTGCCATTATCGACTTTGCAGCATCGAAAATTAGTTGTATCAATCTTCTTGTGTTTCCACCTCAACTTCGTAGACAACTTCTTTCATTCGCCCGAGATGCAGGTATCTAGGGGTGTTAAATCTGGGGATCTAGCAGGCCAGTTGATAGACACCCGCGCCCTGTGTGGGAGTTGCTGATGAAGATAAGCTGTTATCACGATGTGTGCAGGTGGCTGCTATGCTGGACGTACATTTGGCGTCTTGTTTCCAGGGGAACATCTTCAAGGA
The DNA here is from genome assembly GCA_026315105.1 of Locusta migratoria. Taxonomy (NCBI): domain Eukaryota; kingdom Metazoa; phylum Arthropoda; class Insecta; order Orthoptera; family Acrididae; genus Locusta; species Locusta migratoria. The sequence continues at coordinate 486,792,828 of CM048746.1, read as the reverse complement.
GCTGCGGTAAGTCTTCTCGTAAAAATCAAGGAAAAGCTTTCTGCCTGCAACGATGGACCTCGACAAATCATCACAACTGACCAGGTTGGAGATGTGAAGAGCAAAGATCGGGGACGTTGGTGGCTGGATGACCCCACAGGAAGCACTCTCATCTGGCTATAAGGAGGACTGGATGACATGGAAGTCCCTCAATAGACTGGGGACTAACGTAACAAGATCCAAAGTCAACATGAGAAGGTGGGACCTCTCTGATGCATCTGTCATGTGCGAGTGTGGGAAAGACCAAACCACCGAGCATCTGCTACAGTGTGAGCTTTGTCCGGCCTGCTGTACCATGGTATCGCCTGATGCGTGTGATGTAGCCAGATTTTGGGCTAGCATAGTTTAATGTTTAATCCTGGGGAAAAGACCTTTGAACTGTTACCACTGTTACTTGTAAATACGTGTACTATTAATGACTAATTTGTATTTATATTCATTGATCTTCATTTTTGTTTTTGTGTTTCATGTTATGTTTTGTACATGATGCTTCTGACACGAATAAATAAATAAAAAAGGTTTTCCCGCATGAATAAATGAACTCACTAATTGGTCACACACAACACCATACCAGACACTGACACTGAATCTTCGTTGAAACTGAGGTACATCCGTGGCGTGGGGATTTTCGTCTGCCCAGGCATGCATATTATGCATTTTGTTGATGCTGTCTCTTGTAAACGTGCCTCATCACCGAACGTTATGAAGCGATAGAGCAGCTTATTTCCATTTACCCAGTTACAAAAGTGAAAAATCATGTAGTTCTAAATCATGAAGTTTCTGCACATGAAAAGGATACAGTACGTTCTCATGAAGAATCCCACATACCTTAGACTGTGAACCGTTCAATCGGGTAGCTAGGCTTCTCGTATTCGAAAGAGGACTGCGCTCTACTGAATTTAGAATGTTTTCCTCTTCTTTCACGATGTCTTTCGGAGTGAATACCAATACTGGGAAGAAACCAGTTTCTAAGAACTTTGTCGCGGGGGATTAGATGAACGTTGCAAGGCACCTAGCTGCGGTGCGTGCCTATTCTCGCCGTCGGAGGTTCGAGTTCTCCCACAGGAATGGGCGTATTTGTTGTAACTCTGCTGTAGTTCCTTCATTATGAATCTGATCCCATTACTGTATTCACAATTTCTGTTCCAAATAACCTAAGGAATAACCTCCAGCAACTGGGGACCTTCTGAAACGCGGCTGTGCATGTAATTGGAGTAACATGCCAACTTACTCGTGAGCTGACGCCGTTCAAACGGGATATGATGATAGGTGCCCGATGGCTGGGAATTTCGATTTCGTCAGTGGAGCTCCTTCACACGTTCAACCGTGTATAGGAAGCATCGTGAATACTTGAATGGGGCTCTTAGGGTCCACAGCAGACGAACAAGAATTGGTGCTCTGCTGTTCCTTATGTACATAAACGATTTGGAAGAAATTCTGAGCATCTCTCTTAGGTTGTTTTCAGATGACGCCGACATTTATCGTCTAGTAAAAGTCATCTGAAGATCAAAACCGAGTGCAGAAAGATTTAATTAAGATCTCATTATGGTATAAAAATTGGAAATTGACTATAAATAATGACAAGTGTGAAGTCGTCCACATGAGTATGATAAGAAATCCGTTAAATTTTGTTTACAAGATAAATCAATCGAATATGAAGGCCGTAAACTCCACCATATGCCTAGGAATTACTAATACATCAGACTTAAACTGGAAAGAATATATAGATAATGTCGTGGGAAAGGCGAGCCAGAGACTACGTTTTATTGGCAGAACGCTTAAAAGATGCAACACAACCACTAAAGAGACTACATACACTACGCTTGTACGTCCTCACTTGGAGTATTGCTGCCCAGTGTGGGATCCGTATCAGGTGGGTTTGACGGAGGACATCGAAATGTCCAAAGAAGGGCAGCTCGTTTTGTATTGTCACGATACAGAGGAGACAACGTCACGGAAATGATACAGGACCTGGGATGGAAATCATTACTGTGGTGTCGCACAAGTACAAAGTGCGCGCCACCTGCTTTCGCCGCGCGCCGCCATGCACGCACGGCGCGGCGTTCTTATGACGACAGCCACGAGCGCCCTCTGCTACAACTCCGCTCGTGGCCAGCACTGAACGTCATCGTTTACTTGGGACTGAGGTAGCAACCAATTAGGACCTTCGGAATCAGATAGGCACCAGTGAAGACTTTGCTATCGTACAGGCACTAGGCAGGCCTCTAACAACTATGTATCAGCATTCTGCAGTACTATGTAAAAGTTAAGTATTGTATAAATTTTGTGCAATATATATCTCATTCTAATTTAGTGTTTCTAGTTTCTGGCTGCTCCCCTCCGTACCTGCACCAGCGTGCTATCGTTATTCCTGTATCGGTCTCATTCCACTCGGCCACCGACACCTACGACGGGAACGAGACACAAAAGCGGCGACGAGGCTGGGACACAAAAGTGGCGACGAGGATGGGATAGACGATCCGTGGACCAGCCCGCTTGCAGCAGCCAGACAGCAGTAGTAGTCGGAGCACACAGAAATTGCTCCCGCCCACCCACCCTTATTATAAGAATTTTGGGGGAAGATATTTTGTTACGTATTTTGTGGACTTTTTTGTTGCAGCGCGTCCTCTTTCATATTGCATTTGTTTTGTTATAATTTACTTGTATGCGCGGCGCCTAATCGGTCAGCATGGCCACTACCCCGAACCCAAACTTAATGGAAATTATTCAGTTACAGACGGCGCAAATAACACAACTCCTGCAGGCTGTAGCCCAGCTCACAGCGCAAGCAGCTAACCAACAACAACAGCCGCCGCTTCAGCAGCCCGCACCTGCCGCCGCAACGCTTCCTACGTTTCGCCAGTACAACGAACGTGAGGAAGAATGGAGCGACTACTTCGCACAGTTTCAATAACTCGTCGCGGCTCATCAAATTACAGGTCAGAAAGTGAAGCATCTGCTATTATCTGTGGTGGGCACCAACACCTTCGTGTTACTGAAAAAACTTTTCCCCGACGTATCTCCTCGTGATGTAGACTTTGAACAAATAGTAGAGGCACTAAATGCTCATTATGAGAGAAAAGTTCTCGTAGCTGCGGCACGGTACCGATTTTTCAGACTTAAAAAATTACCGCAGCAGTCACACCAAGAGTGGATTACGGAATTGAAGGGCTTAACCCGCAAATGTAAATTTACTTGCTCTTGTGGACTTTCGTATAGTGACGTTATGTTGAGGGATGCGATTACGCAGAACATTCAGGACCCCAGAATTAGAGCAGCAATTCTAAAACAATCTGACCCTTCATTAGACAGTGTACTGCAGCTTATAGAAGCACATGATACTTTTGACTTAGCAGATGTAGAAATGCAAAGCCACAGTGTAAATTCAGTGCGCCGCAACAGACGCTTTCCTAGCCGTAGTTCTCAGTCTAGCCCTAGTGATTCTTATTTTTCTACCGGCCATGCTGAACAGACAGTGAACAGTAGCCGGTGTAAAAGTGTGACACAAAGATCGCCCCGTCGGGTTAGAAACAGTAATGTGAATAACGGGCGCCAACGCTCATTTCAGAAAAATGTTCGTAAGTCTTGCCCTCAGTGTGTATCTCGCCACAAACGTGCACAGTGCCCTAGTCGCAACGCAACCTGTTATCAATGTGGCAAATCAGGACATGTACAGTCTGTGTATATGAAAATTAAAAACTCAAAGAGCGGTACCGTTAGAAACAGTGCTTCGCAGAGTGCGAGAACAGTTCGTTCTGTAAATGTTATACGGGCTGTGGAGTTGAACAGTGCTTTCCTTGGATCTCAATTGCAAGAAAGTAGTTCTGCGCCTATGGCAAAACTATATAGTGCACCACGTAGCAAGCGCCGACGAGCGCATAAAACAGTGCAACGGAAAAGGGTTCGGGACAAGCAAAATGACTATGAACAGTGCATTCCTGTAGTGAAAATAGTGCCTTCTGCAACTGCTCCTTGTAATAGTGCCCAGTACTGTGTAGCTAGTGACAGTAGACATCAAGTAGCTACTCAAAAGTGTAGCGCAGTAGCTAGTACATCTGGAGTAGCTTCGCATGCTTGCGCGGACGCCGATCCGGCGGTAGTGCCATCTAGTGACAGTGTTGTTAATCCACTGCGTGCCGAGTCTGCGCCGCTTACTTCACTACGCGGCCCGCGCAAGCGCAGTAAACAAACCGTAGCAGACGTTGCCCACATTCGCGCACCTGTCGAGCGCCGCAAGCAAAAACTGTTTGTGACTCTATTCATAGAAAATAAGACGGTGCAATTTCAGCTTGATACTGGTTCCGCTGTCACATTAATAAATAAAGATACTTATGAACTTCTGGGTTCGCCAAAATTGTCGCCGTCACAGCAAGTGTTAAAAGCTTATACATGTCAAAATATTCCCGTGCTAGGAACGTGTAGCCTGCCCGCCTCTTTTCAAGGTGTAACAAAAACAGTTGCTTTTGTAGTTCTTCAGGCCAAATCTATGCAGAACATTTTTGGACTAGATGCATTCGACTTGTTTGGTTTATCAATTAAAAGAGATGTGCTTCAAATTTCGTCAATAGTGCCTCAGGATAAAAACAATGCATTGTGTGACAAATATAGTGACTTGTTTTCGCCGGAACTAGGTTTTGCAAAAGACTTCGTGGCTCATGTAACTTTAAAAGAATCTGCAGTTCCAAAATTTCGTAAAGCTAGACCAGTGCCTATCGCCTTGCATGATACAGTTGTCGAAGAACTTAAACGTTGGCAAGATAGTGGGGTGATTTCTCCTGTTTCTGCGAGTCAGTGGGCCTCGCCTATAGTAATTATACCCAAGCCGTCAGGAAAACTTCGTCTCTGTGCGGACTTCACATCAACAGTGAACAGTCAAACAATTGTAGACATCCCCTGCCCAGACCTGACGAACTAATGGACAAATTAGGACAGTCTCGCTTCTTTTCTAAGATTGATTTAGCAGAGGCATACTTACAGATTCCACTTGATGACGAGTCAAAAAAATTTTTCGTCATTAATACTCACATGGGCCTTTTTCAATTTCAACGCCTACCCTTTGGCAGTTCTTCCGCTCCCGCTATTTTCCAGCGCTTTTTGGAACACCTGACAGTTTCTGTACCGTGTTGCTCGAACTATTTAGATGATATAGTGGTATCCGGAAGTACAGTTGAAGAACATTTAGCAAACCTGGAGTGCCTTTTCAAAGTGTTGACTGCAGCAGGTCTACGTTGTAATAAAGCAAAGTGTTCGTTTTTTCAAACTGAAATAGAGTACCTAGGCCATGTGATTAATGCCCAAGGAATCCATCCCTTACAGTCACATCTTAGAGCAATCAAAGACTTGCCTCCTCCTAAGAATGTGCACGAATTGCAAGCAGTATTGGGAAAGCTTAACTATTATTTCAGATTTATTCCCAATGCCTCTCAGATTGCAGCTCCACTGCATCACTTACGTAGGAAGAATGTTCCTTTTGTATGGTCTAAAGATTGTCAAGTAGCCTTTGACAAATTAAAGTCTGCAGTACTCAGTGATGTATGTTTGATTCCCTTTGACCCACAGAAGCCTGTAGTGTTAGCAGTTGATGCCTCGTCGTACGGTCTGGGTGCAGTTTTATCGCATCGTATTGGATGTCACGATCGACCTATTGCCTTTGCGTCCAAGCTTCTGACGCCAACGCAACAGAATTACAGTCAGATAGAAAAGGAGGCCTTACCAATCATTTACGGCGTCACAAAGTTTCATCATTATCTCTATGGCAGAAAATTCTATTTGTTGACTGACCACAAGCCTCTCACGTCGTTGTTCTCACCCACAAAGCCAATTCCGCCACGTACGGCACAAAAGCTTCAGAGATGGTCCTTGATATTGTCAAATTATCAGTATGAGATTTTGTACCGACCTACCACTAAACACGCCAACGCGGACACACTTCCCGACTTCCGGTTGGCCAGGATGTGTCGTTTGATTCTTCAGAAATGGCATGTTGTCAGATAGACTCCTGAGATACTTCCGCTGTCGCAGACTTTCCTTTAAACTCTCGTCGGGTTGCACAGGAAACAGCTGCGGATGCAGACCGAAGTGTGGTAGCACGTTTTATTCGCTTTGGTTGGCATGCCAGAGCCAAAGACATTGATCGGCCTCTGGTTCGACGTTATTTTGCACAACGTCATGCATTATCTTTAAGTCAGGGTGTACTGTTGTTGCATACCGACAACGACCAAGCAAGAGTGATTGTTCCTCGTTCCCTGCAACGAGAAGTGTTACGCCTCCTGCATCAAGGACATTGGGGCATTGTTAGGACAAAGCAACTGGCCAGACGTCATTGTACCTGGGTTGGTATGGACGCTCAGATAGAGAGCATGACGTCACAGTGTACGGTTTGTGCGGAGCATCAGGCGGCTCCTCCGCAACGTTTCTCAGACTGGCCACGCCCCAAGGGACCATGGCAACGTTTACATATTGACTTTGCCGGACCTTTCTGGAATACGCGCTGGTTAATTGTTGTAGACGCATTCAGCAAGTTTCCTTTTGTGATTGCCATGAACTCCACGACGGCGTCTAGTACAATCAGTGCCTTAACATCAGTGTTTTGCATTGAAGGCTTGCCTGAAACAATTGTCAGTGACAATGGACCTCAGTTTGTTAGTGCGGAATTTCAACAGTTTTGTCGTGTAAATGGCATTCAGCATATCACCACCGCACCTTTTCACCCTCAGTCCAATGGTGAAGCAGAACGTTTCGTTCGAACATTCAAGTCTCACATGGTAAAGAAGAAAGGTCAGCACTCCAGGCAGCAAGCTCTTCAAATTTTCCTGTCTACGTATCGGTGCATGCCACGTGACGGCCCGTCTCCTGCCGAGCTGCTACACGGCCGCCGTCACCGCACTCTCCTTCACCTGCTGCAGCCTCCCACGCACCGAGTCGGTTCGTATGGCGCTACGCGTTTTCAGGTTTCTACGCCGGTGCTGTACAGGGTGTTTGCTGGCAACAAGAAGACATGGTTGCCGGGCACCAATCAGCGCGTGCTCGGTCGCAATATGTATGTTGTACGTTCTTCCACAGGGTCGGAGCTGCGGCGCCACGCAAACCAATTGCGCCTGCACAGGCCGCGCGATCCTGTCTCCGGTTTCTTGATTCCAGACCCAGTTCACCGCCAGGGAGCACAGCCACATCGCTCGCCGCCGGACCCAGCTTCCCCGGGCTACGAGATCCCGATGGATGTAGACGCGCCTCCTATGCATTCGGCCCCTCCGCCTCTGTCGCCGCCTCAGCTGACAGCGTCACCGAGAGGGACTCCGGGACCGTGCGGGCCCCCCCAGCTTGGGCTACGCACCACAGAAGAAGATGACCTGCTCAATCTGGGCGGAAGCGTGCGCCCTTCCCCAGGTTTCGGCGGGTTTCCTGGAGGATCGCAAGGCGGATGCCGGGGCGCGGACGGCGTCTCGATCCCGGCCTCAGCTACGACGCCCGTCCCACCAGTAACGCCCCCGCCCAGGCCCTCCACCCAGTGCCGTCGCCGTGGCCCTCAGCCCTACGCCACGACGGCGCGGCGGTTTGGGGGGGGGGGAGGGGTGTGGTGTCGCACAAGTACAAAGTGCGCGCCACCTGCTTTCGCCGCGCGCCGCCATGCACGCACGGCGCGGCGTTCTTACGACGACAGACACGAGCGCCCTCTGCTACAACTCCGCTCGTGGCCAGCACTGAACGTCATCGTTCATTTGGGACTGAGATAGCAACCAGTTAGGACCTTCGGACTCAGATAGGCACCAGTGAAGACTTTGCTATCGTACAGGCACTAGGCAGGCCTCTAACAACTATGTATCAGCATTCTGCAGTACTATGTAAAAGTTAAGTATTGTATAAATTCTGTGCAATATATATCTCATTCTAATTTAGTGTTTCTAGTTTCTGGCTGCTCCCCTCCGTACCTGCACCAGCGTGCTATCGTTATTCCTGTGTCGGTCTCATTCCACTCGGCCACCGACACCTACGACGGGAACGAGACACAAAAGCGGCGACGAGGCTGGGACACAAAAATTACACCAACGGCGGTTATCGCTGCGGCTTGGTCTACTTAACGAAACTCCAGTCACCACCATTCTCCCACCTACATAGGGAGAAATTATCATCAGAATACAATACGAGAAATCAGAACTCGAACGGAGAGATTCAGATGTTCTTTCTTCCTACATAGGTAGTCTGCACGTCACACTGAAGTGCATGGTAGAGGGTTCATCGAACCACTTATATAATATTTCTCTAATGATAAATTTGAAGCATAGAATTAAAATTTGTGGTGCGGTCGGGAATCGAACCCGGACCTCCATGCTTACGAGGCAGACGTCTTAACCGTTAGACCACCACAAATTTTAATTCTATGCTTCAAATTTATCATTATTCTCTTTGACAAATTCGAGACGAAAATCCGTCTCGGGGATTGTTTAGCCGCGGCGGAGCGGCCGAGCGCATTGAGGCTCTATGTTACGATGCGCGAGGCCGTTCGCTGTCCAGGGTTCGATTCCCCCCTCGGGCATGGATGTTTGTGCCGTCTTTACTATAAGGGAGTTCATATGTAGTTTGTAAGTTTAGGGACTGATGGTCCCACAGTTAAGTCCCATAAGCTTTATAAACATTTGAACATTTGGATTGTTTATTTGTATTGAATTGATATTTATATCATCTTAACATGATTGTTCCAATATGTCCATTGCTGAGGCGCTATTCCGCTGCATGGAGAGCTTTGGCAGTAGTGGCAATTATCTTTGGAACACAGAATCTGAATTAAAGTTTGTGACGTGCAGGTAAATCGTACTTAGACTATTCCGAGGCGCCTTAATCTTTGGTGCTGTGGTGGTCTAACGGTTGCCGGGCGCCGTGGCTCAGCGCGCCCGGTCAGAGGGCTAAACGCCCCCTGTAATAAAAAGCTGAGCCAACCCTTCAACGAACAACCACGAGCAAACTGAATGAACGACCTCGAACCATAGATCTACCAGATGGAAAAAAAACGGTTAAGACGTCTGCCTAACAAGCATGGAGGTCCGGGTTCGATTCCCGGCCGCATCACAAATTTTAATTCTATGCTTCAAATTTATCATTATTGTCTTTGACAAATTCGAGACGAAAATCCATCTCAGGGGTTTATTTGTATTGAATTAATATTTCTCTTTCGCTCCATTCTCTAATAGCTCCAATATTAAGATGATCATGTCTCCCTATGTAGGTGGGTGCTAACGATATATGTTCGTATTCTGGAGAGAAAGTTGGTGAAAAACATTTCGCATATATCTCTCGCCACAACAAATAACGCCTTTCTTTTAATGATTTCCACCCCAACTCGTGCATCATTTCCGTGACACTCTCTCCCCTACATCACGATAATACAAAACGAGCTGCCCTCCACTAAACTTTCTGTAAATCGTCCGTTAGTCTCACTTGATATGGATTCCACAATTCGCTACAATACTCCAAAACACGCAAGTGTAGTTTACGCGGTTTCTTTAATAGAACTGTTGCATCTTCTAAGTGGTTCGTGTTCCCTACAATATTTTCTATGTGTTCTTTCCAATTTAAGTTGTTTGTAATTGTTACTCCTAGGTATTCAGTAGAATACGTAGGTTTGACTGATTTATCGTGTAACTGAAGTTAAACGGATTTCTTTTAGTAGTCATATGGATGACCTCACACTTATAATTATTAAGGGTGAACTGCCAATTTTTGCCCCATGCAGATATCTCATCTAAATCATTTTTATTAGCTTTTGCTATTCTCGTGATTTTACTAACCGATAAATGACAACATCATCAGCGAACAGTCTAAGGGATCTCTTAAATCGTTTATAAAAAATAAGGAGCAGTAGGGATCCTATAACACTTCCCTGTGGAACGACAGATATCACTTCTGTTCTACTCGATGACTTACCGCCAATTACAACGTCCTTTCTGACAGGTAATCACGAATCGAATCGCACAACTGTGACGATATTGCATAAGCACGGCATTTGATTAGAAGACGTTTGTGAGATACAATGTGAGAAGCATTGCGTAAGTGAAGAAATGCGAAATCTATTTGACATCCCTTGTTGATAGCACTCATCGCATCATGTGTTTCACAAGAACGATACTTTCTGAATGCGTGTTGACTATGTGTCAATAGTTAGTTCGTAATATATGAGGAATGTATATGTTCTAAAATCCTCCTACAAACCGACGTCAATGTTATAGGCCTGTAAAAAAACTCAAGCGAAATACTCAACGAACAACTCAGAACGAACACGAACAGACGACTGCAAAACATCGATGTAACTGAATAACAAAAGAAAAAGAAAAAAAGGTGGTAGAGCGTTACTTTGTTATACCTAGGATCCTGGGCTCAAGCCTTTTACTGCAGTACGTTAGCAACTGTTCTATGGGACAACTATTTCCTAACATGTAAAAGGATGGTTCTGGTTTTATAACAGAGTGTTATCGGCAGTTTGCTTTTGCTTCGTGTATCTGAATGAAGCAAACCAGTAGGGTTTATTTGTAGTTTCACAGAATAAACAAACACAATCGGAACATTAGAGTAAGGAAACAACTGCATAACACGGGTAGCAGTATTAGTAATAATAATAGCAACAACAATAAAAAGAAATAATAAAAATAAGCATAATTAAAGTAATAATACTAGTAATAAAGAATATAAGAATAGTAAGTAAGTTTAGGCATGAACACAAACAATACCACAGACGCACAGTCTCGCTCATTCAGAAACGAAGGTTGACAATAGTATTGTGTGCATAGTAGTGAGTGAAGCAAATTACTCTCCTGCACTAAGCACATCGGATTAATCTCATATTTGAGCATCCAAACTCTAGATGCCAGAATGGAAGAAAACTGCCGATAACATACTGCTATCAAATCCGAGAAAAAATTTTACACGTCAGGAACATGTTGTCCCATATAAAGTTAAAGCAGTCAACAATCCGAAGATAGGCTTGAGCACCACAGTGCTTTACTAGGCATGGTTCTATTTGGAGGTGGTATGCCGTTGCCTTCCTCCGACCTTTGAACTGACTTACCGAGTCAGTTATAGGGGGACCTACAGTTTAATGTGGGTTCCGAACCACGGTGCTACTCGGTATTTTTCACACGAGCAATACTACCAGAGGTGACAGATTAAAATCCTAGGACCTATAGCACTGAGTTTATCTAGATGTAGAACAATTTCGAAGAAAAAGTGTAGCATCAAATGTTCAAATGTTTGTAATTCTATCGGACCAAACTGCATGGTCATCAGTCCGTAGCTTACAAACTACTTAAACCTAGGTAAACTAACCTACGGACAAACACACACACCCATGCCCCAGGGAGGACTCGAACCTTCACGGCGAGCAACCGCGCGCTCCGCAGCGAGGTGCTTTAGACCGCTCGGCTACTCCACCGCGGCAAGTGTAGCATCAGCAGGGCTTGAACCCAGAGCCCTTAAAACGAAAAACGTACGCTTTATCGACTTCCCCACGGTAGCTCAAGATGACGCATTCTGCCAGATACGATTTTCCTGTTCTCCGTAGGACAAGTGTTACTTCCGTTCACACACCGTCTCCTTGACAATACGAACTGCATCAAAGTTTTAGTTGATACTTCGTCGATATACATCGTTTGGAACCGATCTTAATGTCTGACATCTCAAGGTTTGAGTGTCACGTCACCATGTTTTCCTTTCGCTATGTCGTATATTTCTTCGTTCGTTGTCCTATACGACTTTTGATAGTTAAAGGGTTTTATTTATTGGTCTTCCAGCACCCAAACAGTTGCGAGGTGTCTGAAGATGATGATGCGCCCGCATATCGTACCCATGCCGTCGGAGAATGGTTCCAGCTACATGCAGGGAAGGTACAAAGACTGAAATTCGAACCATGTCTGGGTTGCTTAATTAGCTCACCGTAGTGAGCAATCTTATTTTATCAATATAATGAGGAAATGCCGATAACACAATATTCTATTTTTAATGGTGAATATAATCCGCCGTATGCAAGACACCAATTTTTGTCATATTTCCCATACATGTTTCAGCACATTTTGTGCTATCTTCAGTAGGATAACTCTATTGTTTCTCTGAAAATTATATTAGCACCATATAAATGGCCATTGGTATAAATCTAACTGTTTTCAAAAGATCTTTAATTGTGTTGTTCATTGAGTTTGCAGACAAAATTATTTATTTTAGTTTTTTCCGAAATTAGGCCTAGAAATACAACTTTCAGTGTTTTTATATACATACATTAGGCTACGTTAAAATCACACAGCGTAGTACTTATTACTTCTTGTAATAATTTTGTACAATGTGTGTTCGTAGGTTTTCCCGGCGAATATGCTGAGTGAAGATCTCTCGGGCGTGCAGCCGGATGGATTGATCGTTGTAGAACGAATTTTCGATAGCGTAACGTGCCATCATCATCAGGTTACTCCCGCTGACTTACTCCCCAGCGGGAGTAACCTGATGATGATGGCACGTTACGCTATCGAAAATTCGTTCTACAACGATCAATCCATCCGGCTGCACGCCCGAGAGATCTTCACTCAATTTTGTACAACTTGTCATCTGAAAGGCAAAACCAACAGTTTATATTTATTGTTTTCAATTTTGAGTTCGAAAATCGTGTATTTTGTGTTATTACGTTCTATTTCTTTTTCTTAGCTCCTTGTTTTGTCGAGTTTTCTTTGTGGTGTGTTTATAACTTGTTTTCCACTTAATATTAATGGTGTACATTACGCTAATGTTAACATTTGGCTTGTTTTCCACTTAATGGTGTACATTATGTTAATGTTAACATTTGCCATGTGGTTACATTTTTTACGCATGACGACCAGTTTCGGCACTCAATGGTGTCTGATCTCTACCAGTTGTAGCAGAGATCGGAAGATGACACCGTTGAGTGTCAAAACCTGTCATCTTGCGTAAAAAATAAATACAAACTATTGCGATCTTAGCATTTTCTCGTTATATATATGGGATGTCATGGACCACAAGCTCCATGCCATTGATCCTGTACCCACAGGCAGATCAGAATTGTCGCTCTGGAACCCAATCGCTGTCATCTGCATTCCGGTACCAGCTAGTCGCAGACTCGCTTCTTCGTCTTTCCAATGCAGCTCCAAGGGCCACAGGAGGCCCCACACTATAGGGAGAGAGTGGCCAATCGGCTGGTGTCCGCCATGTTTTTACCAGACTGCGTGCGGGACGTGCACTTCCACACCGACCCATGCAAAAATGCAGCCACTTGACGATTGAAATAAGGCATCAGTTCCACCCGTGAGCCCAAAGCACTTCTTCTAGCTTGCTAATCAGTACGTGCTTAAAACAAATGATATTCATCTATGTTTATACAGGCCTAATAAATTTTTAGCAAATTAGTCTCGTGAAACAGTTTCTATGACTGTAGAACGTTAATACCAAATTTTACCATGTTCTGGTAACTTCGACAGTTGGCAGTTGATTAATGAGAAAGAGAGGTATTTCATGGTATGTATCTCAAAGAAAAGATGCTATTTCAGAATTTTCTGTCTACATATCCATCGCTGAAATTAGTACAATATTATCGCTTTCCGCCCAGATATAATGCATTTTAAGTGTGCTCTTATCGATCTTACATTTTCCTACACTGGAAAATACCAAAAACGTCATTACGTACATACTTTTAGGAACACAGTACCACAGAAAATCGAAAAAATACCGATACTATTTCCACTGAAAAAGCAGAAATAGTCTCAAAATATCTGCAACGAGTCAACAGTCCCGCCCCCTCCTTTTTTCATGTCACATCATGTAACCAATTAAAGGATTATGAACAGCCAATAATACACATACAAGGGGGAGGTACGGTACCCATGTTAAAACATACCTTGTAGCACGACATTTCAAAAACCAAAATCATGAACTAACAAAAAGCTAGAAAGTACTGTTGAAAAAAATTACTGCTTCCCGGATTCGAACTCGCACCTTCACATTACGAATTTAGTACGCAACCAATACACCACGTGACAATTGCTCAGGTGGTAATTCAATAACTAATTTTAATCAATGCCTTTCTTGCATTGGATAGGAGGCAGTAGAAAATATGTATTTCACAGGACAGGAATAATTCGTTGGTTTCCATAAGTTGCCTTTACGGTTCCCGCCTTCTCGGTTAACTTTCACCGCCCACTTTTGCGGTCTTTCCTCAATCCTTGCCAACACAAGTCTTACCTATGGTTTTTACAGCCAGCAGAGAAACAACGAACATTTATATTGGCTGTTCTTAATGATCATGTAACATACATTATTAATTACACTCAGTAAATCACTTAATATCAACATTTAATCTTAAAAATTGCCGCGAAGTTCTAAGGTTATCGTCAACGAACGGTGAACAACACGTTAATTTGCGTAAATACAACCGACAGAAGACGTGCAAAAGTGCAGCAGTGCCTACCGTAATACGACCTGTATGTAACTATACAGTGAAATCGCTGTCAGAAGCTTTTAAGATACTCCACAGTACAGAAACGCGCGCTGCAGCTATTCACACATACACAAATCCCGCCAGATCTGGTAAAAACATGGCGTCCTGGGCTGTCGGCCAATCAGGAGCGGTATCACGCATGGTATCTCTCTATACATGCTCTCTACCACACTATATTAGGTGCGTATCCATTGACATTTGATGCGTCAGTGTACTTCAAGACATTATTCACACACGTCGAATGTCGTGACCCACCTGATAGGGGAAAGTACCGGCGGATGCGTAGGTACCACCCACTACGCGGGGCTCTCCCGCTACTGTCGAAGACGTTGAATTCTTCATAATGACGTGGTCGCCAGCAGGCGGGCTCTGTAATGTCGCAGCCCCATCTGTAACAGACGTACCAACAACGTAAGGAGATGAATTAAGGCTTCATTACCTGTCACAGTATCGCAGTAACTGAAGTCGCTCATGGAAAAAAAACGTCTTATAACGAAGACAGAAATACCACGTAGGAAGTCCGAATTGGACTTTATTGATAGAATATGTGAGGTACATGTACAGTCAAACAAATGGTTATAATTTCGGAAAAACTAGATGATTAATTCAAGATACATAGCTTACAAAGTTGGCACGTCAATAAAGCGTTGGTCCACCTCCGACCATTATGCAGTCAGGTATTCTGCTTGGTGTTCACTGAAGGTTTTGATTTATTTTCCCCTGGGGCATAACGTTCCAAATTTTGTCCAACTGGCGCGTCAGATCGTCAAAATCGGTAAGGTTTGGGCAGCAAGAAAGATAAGCTGCACAAACTCCCGTTGTCTGCAGGAAATCTAAACCAAGGATGACTTGTCATGAAGGGAAACAACACGGCGTGTAGAATATCAGTGGTACGCCTCTGTGTTGCAGTGAAACCGCGGATGATAACCGCAGGGGTGTCCTGCTATGAAATGGAATGGCACTCTACCATTCCTCGTTATTGGCCTGTATGGTGGCCAGTAGTATCCCTTCGCTGCTCATTGGGCTCATTTCGAAGCGGAACTCATCAGTGACGACAATTCTACTTCTGTCAGTGTGATTAATGCCATAATGTTCCCGACACCATCCCAAACTATCTTTTTGGCGTAGTCGCCGAAAGGGGCACGATGAATACAGCCCTATTCTGGGACCTGACTATTAATGTATTACATTGAACAAAATACCAGCAGCTGTGTTGAAATATTTCTTAAATTAACAAAGCGACCGGTTTCGGTGCTTCACTACCACCATCTTCAGGCCCCGTTGCGTAACTATTGCAAGTAACAATACATCTAAAAGATGTGGCCCTTATCTCAGGTATCCGCAAATTTCTTAGTCCACGCATGACAGGTATCAGGTCGTTTGATGCCTGTCATGCTTGGGGTAAGAAATTTTTGGGATGCCGGAGATAACGGCGATACTTTTAAATGCACTATTACTTGCAACAGTTATGTAACGAGGGCCTGAAGATGTTGCTAGTGAAGTACCGAAACCGGTCGCTTTATTAATGAAAAAATATTTAAACACAGCTGCTGGCATTTTCTTCAGTCTAATACAATATTTCAGCTGTAGTCCAAACCCCTTAATTATGGAGAGAATTATCCGACTATTAATGATCCTTGTGGTCACTAAAGCAAAAGCTGCGAGTGGTATCGGTAACGAAACGGGGGATCTGAGAGCCTCTCTAGCGATTCTGAAGGAACTGAGATACCAACAGCCGTATGTATAATAAAATATTTATTGTATCATAACCAGTTTCGTCATTCCACTATGCCATATTCAGGTCCCTACATCGGAACATAATAGCCAAAAGTAGGGATAAAAAAACTAGATTCGTGGACGTCTATCTCTTAGTGGCAAACAACAACAACAACACAGTTGTTATTGTTGTTTCCCACTAAAAGACAGAAGTCTACGAATCCAGTTTTTGTGTCCCTACTTTTGGATATTATGCTCCGATGTAGGGACCTGAAGATGGCATAGTGGAATGCCGAAACTGGTTGTGATACACTAAATATTTTATTATACATACGGCTGTTGGTATCTCAGTTCCTTCAGACTCTTGACCAGCCGCTGTCCCGTTTCCACCACCAATGATGGATCCTATAAGTCTATAGCGATTGGTTGGGCCTCACGTTTTGTCAACGTCGAATACTGGCATCGCTCCTGCTAAAGAATCAAGCGATTAGGCAATTACTACAACTACAAGCCCACTGTCAGACGCTGGCATATGCATGTACAGTTCACGCAACTTTCTGTTGAACTGAGTATATGAAATTAATCTCATAAGGACTTTTTGTATTCACATGTAGGTTAGGGACTCACAAGTCGTCGAAGAAGATCCAGTTGATAGACTTGCAACAGGCCACTGAGCTACAAGTAATTATTTTAATTAATTATTATTATTATTTTATTGCCAATTAAGTCAATAGATAAATAACAGAATGTGTCATTCAGAAGAGCTCAGTTATTTCGAACCTGAACCATATGATGTCACATAACACATTAAATGTAGGCATGTAATGTTGATAACGTTGAATGTCTGTAATTCATATCTTTGGCTCTTCGAGGACAATCTTTGGTGGGCGCTGCCCATCGTTGGTGCTTAGAGCGTGGTTGCCGGCAACCGACAAGTGAGCAGGAGTAGTGTTGTCTAAGCAATCATGTAATTAAGTCGCAATTTGCAGAATGAGCTTTCATTTGAATCTTTTTATGTGTGGTAATGTTGAGAAATATTTGTATTTGAAAATGTTCTGACATTATGAAGAACAAAGGTAAGGAGAGTCATCTTTTCATTATTAGGCGCTTCGCGTAATTACAGTCCATCTCTAACAGACATTCAACATGAAGGGTTTAATTTTCATCTTATAAGTTCTGGAATTTAGTATGTTTTAGTGTACAAAAAACTGAGGAAGTGTGAAGTAGACTGTGGTGTCGCACAAGTCCAAAGTGCGCGCCACCTACTTTCGCCGCGCGCCGCCATGCACGTACGGCGCGGCGTTCTTACGACGTCAGCCACGAGCGCCCTCTGCTACAACTCCGCTCGTGGCCACCACTGAACGACATCGTTCACTTGGGACTGAGATAGGAACCAGTTAACACTTCGGAATCAGATAGGCACCAGTGAAGACTTGGCTATCGGATAGGCACTAGGCAGACCTCTAACTCAACTATGTATCAGCATTCTGCATTACTGAACTATGTGAAAGTTAAGTATTGTATAAATTTTGTGCAATATATATCTCGTTCTAATTTACTCTAGTGTTTCTAGTTTCTGCTGTCCCACTGGCTGCTCCCCTCCGTACCTGCACAAGCGTGCTATCTTTATTCCTGTGTCGGTCTTCCTACTCGGCCACCGACACCTACGACGGAAACGAGACACAAATGCGGCGACGAGGCTGGGACACAAAATAGACAATTTCGATTTTTTTTATTTACAATGTATAATGTACTATCTGCTTTTTCTTTTGTTGCTAGTAACGAGAGATTGATCTTTATCGGAAAATGACAATAGAAGTGTTGACTTTCTGGAAAGATTTGTGTAAGGCATTCCCAAGTGGTAATCACCATTTTTGTACAATATTGTTCAAGTTGATGTTCTACTTCTTCGAAAAAAAAAAGTGTGTGCTTCAGTTTAAATTCCAAGCTCAGGTCTGTTTCGTGTTAGTCATTCGCTCCGAACCCCAATGAATTATTATTGTAAATCCTACAGAGACGGAGAAAATTAGTATTTCTGTAGTTAGTGGATTAGCATTTCACACCTGTGAATTCTGTAGTAAGCTTTTTACCTTGCAGCAGCAGCACTTTTGGCAGTAATTCTGAGAGCAGTTGCATGCAACTTGCGCACAGGAAGGCCATAAAATCATGTAAACCGTTCATTGAGGTAATTCAGTAATAATTGTCGACCTCAAATATAATTGACAATCAGTCACTTCTGCAGTAATTGTCCAAACAATTGCAACCTTTAATGAGACAGCTTATTTTCTACCGGAGGTCGTATTGCCCATTCTATGAATAAAGTCACAGGGGTCAGAATTAGTTTTTATTACATACCCAAAACAGTCTCAGGGTTTGTAAAATTTCTAATTATAATGATATTTACTTGGGTCAGTTCAAAATCATGCTTCACTAATTGGATAAAGTGTTCAGTCAGATTGGCAAGTTTGCGTTGAAATACAGATTCATTTCACAGGTACCCATACACACACAACTGCACACGACACAATTGTTTGAGAAGTCACTAAAGTATATGCAAGCATTTTTTATTGACAAGCGTCGAGTTCAATACTAAACATAACTATTTTAATTACCGATCATTATTTGATCAACAACAATCTTTACATTATTTTTACTTATTACAACTTTCTCACATACTAAAGCCGCCCAAGTGGACTGTCTTGCGAAGTGACTGTAGTGTGAAAACACGAACGGACAACCACAGCTTAACCAAGACCATTTAGAGTACTTATACAGCCAGACAACGACCGACGATCATCGTAGAGGATGAATGTTAAATTTTTTTTAAAAAATCGGCGAAAGTGGTGATTCGTGAGTGCTGCCAGCACTCAAAGTAGCACAAAATTAGTTCGCAGTAGATAAAAAAAAATACTGTACGATGGTCTAGTAAATCTTTTTATGCCACGCTTGCGGCTGTTGAAGCGGTGCAAAGCTTGACGTCATTGGGCAGCGGACGACCGAATAGAAACTACACTGCCGGAATAAAAAATAAAAAAATAGTACAACTGTAAAGATGACTTCAGCTGCCACATGGGGGATAGTGGATGCACTGATAATAATTTCAACGTCGTCCGCCAATCGATAACGTAGTGACATAGTAGTCAGAGCACAGTGAGTTTGTAAGCTTCAAAATGTTCAAATGTTTGTATAGTCTATGGGACTTAACTACGGGGTCATCAGTCCCTAAACTTACAAACTACTTATGAACTACGACGGCACAAATATCCATGCCCGAGGGGGGATTCGAACCCCCGACCGTAGTGGCCGTGAAGACCGTAACTGGAGCGCCTTAGTTCCCTCGGCCACCGCGGCCGGCGTATTTGTAAGCTTTAATAGGGAATGTTTACAGCCATAAGGATCTGTCTGATATCAACGTATGAAACAAGCAGCCGTCATAGCATAGAGACCCACTCGTCCGCTATACACTATGTGATCAAAAGTATCTGAACGCCGTTTTTAACACTGCAAGATCCATATGAAGAAATACAATTAGTCGCAAATATTTATTTATTGTCGCAAATCTTGATACGTAATAATGGTCACGCAGTAACCGAACTTATGAGCTAGCTACAACTAAGGACGGCACAAATATCCATGCCCGAGGTGGGATTCGAACCCCCGACCGTAGTGGCCGTGCAGACCGTGACTGGAGCGCCTCAGTCCCCTCGGCCACCGTGGCCGGCTGCTATTAATCGTCCACATATTATTACAATCACTGGGCGCGTGTTTTCAACACGGAATCAGACTTGGCTCATATTAGTAACTGGTATAGTCTCCAAGGGCGACAATTCAGGCGACGAATCTGGCATTCATTCGATCATACGGATGAATACTGTCGTGGGATACATTATTCGACGCCTTCTCGACCTGTTCACGTACTTCTGCTAGAGTTTTCACTTCATGAGTCGCACGACAGTTTTCGTGCTCGACTGGAAACAAATCCGGAAATCGTATTGTCCATGGAAGCCAAAACCGACCACAATAATACAAGTTTATATGCCAACTAGCTGTGCCCATGATGAGGAGATCAAAGAAATGTATGACGAGGTAAAGGAAGTTATTCAGACGGTTAGGGAGAGGAAAACTTAATTGTGATAGGGGATTGGAGTTCGATAGTAGGAAAAGAAATGGAAGGACAAATAGTAGGTGAATATGGACAAGAGAAAAGCAATGAAAGAGGAAGCCGCCAGGTAAAATTTTATACGGAACATAATTTAAAACCCTAGCAGCACTAAGGTATTCTAGGTTACACAGAGCACCAAGCAAGGGCGAATTTTGCCCGTATTACAATAAGTGTGAATCCTGTAATTTTTTATTGTATTTTATTTTATTTATTTATTTATTTATTATTATTATTATTATTCTTTTTTGTCTTTGCCATCAGCTGTTGTCTTTCAAAAACATTTACATTGCGTTATCCTCATTGCAGTATTGCCGTCATGGATTACCTGCAGATATAGGACCGAAAGAGTTACTTTACATTCTTGTAAAATTTTGTTTATATACTATTGTATACAATAATATTATTTCAGCAGTTATTAGGTCTGTTAGGCTTGTAAATAGCTGGGATATTCTGAAATTAGAGGTGATGAACACTGATTTTACAATAACATTCTTTCTCCATGCTTGGTGGTTGTAGGGAAGACACTGAGAATTATGATCTCATAGATCATCAGGACAAAATGAGCTCTTGAGCATAAAATTTCTATATTTTATTTGCAGTTTTTAAAATTGTAATCATATAAATGTACGGTGTAGTACTTTATAATGTGAGAGACAAATCGAAAAAGGCCCATCAACAAAGAATGATTTTTATTGTGATTTTTAATAAAAGAAAAATGTACGGGCAATTTTTCCCGTGCTTGGTGCTTGTATGGATAATCATAACAAACACTTAGTTTAAGAATGATGAAAGACGCTTGTATACATGGAAGAGTCCAGCAGACACGGGAAGGTACCAGATATATTTTGTAATGGTAATACATGGATTTCGGAATCAGGTTTTAAAATGTAAGACATATCCAGAGGCAGACATAGACTCTGACCATATCTTATTGGTTATGAACTGTAGACTGAAACTGAAGAAACTGCAGAAAGTATGAAAATAAGGAGATGGGACCTGGATAAATTGAAGGAACCTGAAGTTGTGGAAAATTTCAGAGGGAGCTTTAGGCAACAGGGTGACAGAAACAGGGGAAAATAACACAGTAGAAGAGGAAATGGTGGCTTTGAGAGACAAAATAGTGAAGGCAGCAGAGGACCAAATAGGTAGAAAGGTAAGACGTATGAAAATTTAATTGATGAAAGGAGAAGATATATAATTGTAATATATAAGTAGGTAAAATAGAGAACAGACGAGAAATGAGATTGACGGGAAGTGCAAAATTGCTAAGCACGAGTGGCAAGAAGGCAAATGCAAGTCTGTAGAAGACTGTATAACTAGGGGAAAGATAGATACCGCATACAAGAAAATAAAAGAGACATTTGGAGACAAGAAACTCAGCTGTACGAATATAAAGAACTCAGATGGTAATCTAGTTCTGTGCGAAGAAGGGAAAGCTGAAAGTTAGACAGAATATATAGAGGGACTCTACAGCGGAAATAAACTAAGAGACAATATTGTAGGAAGGGAAGAAGAAGTAAATGAAGATAAAATAGGAGAAACTAGACTGATAGAGGAATTTCACAGAGCACTAAAGGACCTAAGTCGAAACAAGGTCCCTTGAGTTGATGACATTCCTTCAGAACTACTGAAGTCTCTGGGAGAGGCTGTCATGACAAAACTATTTTCCTGGTGTTTAAGATGTTTGCGTCATGCGAAATAACCTAAGACATCAAGCAATATTTAATAATCCCCAATCCAAAGGAAGCAGGCACAGGCAGGTATGAAAATTACACAACTGCCCTTTTAATAAATAATGGTTGCAAAGTTTAAGACGAATTATTTACATGTCAGTTTGGATTCAGTAGAAATACAGGAGCACGGGAGGCAATACTCATCTTATGACTTATCTTAGAAGATAGATTAAAGAAAGGCAAACCTCCATGTCTAGCTTTTGTAGATTTGGAGATATCTTTTAACAGAGTTGATTGGAATACATGCTTTCAAATTTTGAAGTCAGCAGTAGTAAAATATATGGAATGAAAGCTTATTTACAACTTGTACAGAAACCAGAGAGCAGATGCAAGAGTCAAAGGACATGAAAGTGAGGCAGTTGTTGGAAAGGGAGTAGACAGGGTTTTAGCCTTTCTCCAATGTTATTCAGTTTGAAAGAAAGTAATGAAAAATTTGGAGAAGGAATTAAAGTTCAGGTTGAAGAATTAAAACATTTAGTTTTGCCAATGATTGCAATTATGTCAGAGACAGCAAAGGACCTGGAAGAGCAATTGAATGTAATGAATAGTGTGTTGAAAGGAACGAATAAGATTAATATTGACAAGTGCAAAACAACGATAATGAAATGCAAAGAAAATCAGGCGATGCTGAAGACATTAGATTATGTAACGAAACAATTAAGGTGGTAGACGAATTTTCTACTTGGGCAATAAAATAACATATGATGCTCACAGTATAAAAGGATATATATGCAGAATGGCAAGGGAAAGAAAAGGCCTTTCTAATCAGAGAAAATTTTAACAGTGAATATTAAATGTAATGAAGTCCTGGCCTTTGCGTGTAGTTTGCCTTGTACAGGAGTGAAACATTGGCAATCATAGTTCAGAGAGGAAGAGGATAGGCCGGCCGCGGTGGCCGAGGGGACTAAGGCGCTCCCGTCACGGTCTGCACGGCCACTACGGTCGCGGGTTCGAATCCCTCCTCGGGCATGGATATTTGTGCCGTCCTAGTTCGTAAGTAGTTCATCAGTAGTTTGTAAGTTTAGGGACTGATGACCCCGTAGTTAAGTCCCATAGACTATACAAACATTTGAACATTTTTTGAAGAGGATAGAGGCTCTTGAAATGTGGTGCTACAGAAGAATGCTGAAGATTAGGTGGGTAGATCGCATAACTAAAGAGGAGGAAGTGAACAGAATTGAGGAGAAAAGTAATTTCTGGTATACGTTAACTGAAAGAAAGGGTTGATTGGTAGGTCGTATTCTTAGGCACCAAGGAATCGTAAATTTAGTATTGGAGGGAAGTGTGGCGTAAAATTCGAAGAGGGAGACCGAGAGGCGAATGCAATCAAATGGATGAGGGTTGCCGTGTTTAAGAGGAGATGAAGAGGGTTGCTGAGGATAGAGTAGGGTGGAGAGCTGCAACAAACCTGTCTCCGGAGTGAAGGTCACAACAACATGTCCGCCTCTAAACCGATTAAGAGGGGATCCAAAACATTTCAGCAGTACTCAAGAGAGGGTGGACCTACTGCTCTGTACACTGTCTTTTTTACAAATGAACCACATCTTCTCAAAATTCACCCAATAAACAGAAGTCAACCATCTGCTCTAATGAGCAGGGTGGTGCAGTCGTAACACACTGGGCTCATATTCGGAATGACAGCAATTGAAATCCACCTGTGGCCCTCCAGATTTAGGTTTTCCGAGATTTCCGTAAATCGCTCCAGCAAATGCCGGTATGGTTAGTTTGAAAGGGCACGGTCGATTTCCTTCCCTTTGTCAATAAAAAACAATCCGAGCTTATGTGCCATCTCTGATGACCACGATGTGGACGGGACGTTGAACTCTTAATCTTCCTTCCTCCTATTTCGTATCGATCTGCAACATTATGCCTAGTTATTTAACAGATATGACTGCCAAGCAGCACACAACTAATACTGTATTCCGACATTAATCGTCTGCATCACATTGAAGTTTTCCACATTTAGAGCTAACTGCCATTCATCACGCGAACTAGAAGCCACTCACCCTGCCCTGAAATAGTTTATGTAGATACTAAATAATATCAATCCTTTCACACTTCCATGAGGCGTTTCTGACAATACCCTAGTCTCTGATGACCACACATTGTCAAGGTCAATGTTCTAGGATCCATTTTTTATTTTTTTATTTTTTAGCCACTAACATATCTGGGAATGTGTTCCTTTTCTAGTTCTCTGTTAGCACTCTGCAGTGTAGCACCGTGTCAAAAGCCTTTTGGAAACCAAGAAATAAGCACTGTTTGTTTCCCTTAATATATGGATCGCGTCAAGTGAGGAAAGGGCTGCTGTTTCATGTAGTTTGTAAGGTTCCTACATTTAATTTTATATTTTTAATTATACGTAAATTTATGTATCTTGGCAATGCTAGTATATTTAATTTTTTGTTTCTTATTTCATGTAAATTTCTCAGCATATCTTTGAATCTCTGGAATATTATTGTCGCTGGACGCAGAGATCTGTAGCAGTTAGTATGAGCAGACTAGATCAGTCGGTATATTGAGTCTGTATGGAGCAGTCGATATATTTACTTTTAAGCAAAATTTTACACTTACAAAAGAAACTAAATAATGAAATTTAGAGGTTTTTTTCAACAATTTGAAACAAATATTAACAATTCAAAATATGAGCATAACGTGAACAATGACAAAATGGGTCCAAAGCACGCTTTCACTTGATATCTAACCTGCCATTACAAAATTTCTTTCGCTGGCGCATATTTACCTCTTCGCTTACAGAATATCTGCCAGAGACAGACTCAATATACCGACTGCTCCAGACAGACTCACCATACCGACAGCTCCATACAGACTCAACGTATCAACTGCTTCAGACTCCTCATATTAACTACTACAGAGAGACTGTCCTACTCGCTACAACTCTGCACCCAACGATAATAATATCTCCAAAAACAGAGTATAAAAATATGCTGAAAAAAATTACATGAAATAAAAAATATATGTATATTAACATTGCCAAGATGTATAAAAATTACATAGCATCAAAAACATAAAATTAAATGTAGGAACCTTACAAGTTGATGTTTTCTAAAGCCGTGCTAATGTTTTTCCATACCAAGGAAACTTACCACATTCGAACTGAGAGTATGCCCAAGAATTCTGCCTGAAACCGACGTTAACGATATTGGTCTCTGGTTCGATCTTGTACCTTTCTTATAAACAGGTGTCAGCAGCGCGTTTTTCAGTCTCTTGGGCCTTTGTACTGGGCTAAAGATTCGAGACAAATGCAGACTAATTAAAGGGCCTCGTTACTTAGGAGGGCTAAATGTTTTGCTTATTGTTGGAACGAATAACAAGCGACAGATGCAGCAATTCACAAACGTTCAGAAAGCGTCTCTGTTATTTGTAAAGTTTCTGTACGTATAGGAGTAGTCGTGGAATGTTTTTGTTACTCACTGGCTGGGCTCACTGTAGCAAGAGCGATGAAAAAGATAGCGGCCAACGTCCTCCTCATGCTGTCAGCCAACATGATTATCGCTTTCAATGTAGCCTGATTACTGAATGGTGTGAACTGTTGTACAGCGAGACGTTGCGGCTATCTCTCGTACAGATAAGATACGTGTGGACGCCAAATGCCAAGTGAGTACGCCTGCCAGAATATAGCATAGTATTTCCGGTTACTCCGAGAATTCCATTGTCTGTTGGGGCGGGGCGTGGTAGTTCGCGATAACACCCAAATGACATTTAATTAATCTAAAATTATGGTATACGTACTCGAAAACACTCGAACAAGCATTCACGCAACACACTGTCTTTGAATGTCTGATATCGTCACGATGAAAACCAGAGGCGTACATATCGCACTTCCTACCTGCCCAGATTGGCTGCTAGTAAGGCGTATTCTGTGCGCTTTCATTGTTGCGTTATTAGTAGGGCTAAGGCTCCTATAAACCCGAGCTGAACTATCCGCCATTTTTCCCAAGCTGCAGGCGTTGTCAACGTTCTGGACGAGCTCACGCGTTACCTCGCCTTTCATTAAACTAGCTGACACTCGCAGACTACTCACTGTATGCATGTGGAATTTTCATCAATGTCTTCGTTAACAAGTACACTACATTTTCATTTTAGTCTTATTTATGGCAATAATTTATAAACAGCATATATTGATAGCTTACGAACATGCACTTTCTGACGACTTACGGAATTTTTGACATGCGAGGAACTTTTTTTCTGTTGAAGTTAGGTGAACATATTAAGGGAATGAAATGTTCAAAAAACATAAAATTTTCATCCTCTCCAAACAGAAACTCTGTGAGAAATGTATAAGTTGAGATAATGTCAGTTAAATATGAAGCACTGGGGTCCGCCCGCCCGTCTAGTCTACAGAGAGACTCTCCTACTCGCTACAACCTCTGCGCCCAGCGATAATAATATCTCCAAAAGTATTCCATATTAGAGCTCCTAATAATTAGGCACATTTTGTTACTGCATAACACCCATACTTAAAGATGCTGGTACTGACTTCTTTTAACCCATTAAATTTAATAGTTGCACCCTACAAAAGTGCTGTGTCTCTATGTAATATGCAATTTCAATTTTTCAGTTATATGAAAAGGATATTCTAAATATCTCAATACATAGTGCTTTATTATTTGAGGAAATGAGAACAAGTCAGTTCGTTAGCAAGAGATCCTTGCTATCTGTCATTTTCAAGTATTCTCACATAAAATCCTCATTAGATCTAGTAACTTCCGTTCTGTTACTGCTAGGCTTTAAACTGTAGGAAATGTAACTCCTATTAGGTTTTGTAAACTGAGTAGTAGCTCTGAAACACAATGGACAAGAAGCAAAAAATAAACATTAGTGATTGACGAAGTAATATCTGCAAATCGAATAATAAATCGCTAACTTCACTCTTTTTCATTCTACAACGATGTATTTCCTATAACCCGACAGTAAATGAAGTTTTGCGTAGTACCCATGTGGCAAAATACTGCCCTCTTAGGATGTTATCATTTGTCAAAATATCATTTTGATACCTCTAACCGCGTATGAGATACACAATGATTCATTCTGGCCTTATAGCCATCGCATATGAGTGCTCCAAATAAAATAAAGTTTAGCGGTATGAGTGAAAGGTAAAGATCTCCTCATAAGTCGAAAATAAAATTCAATCCATTAGGAAAGTTTCATCCGCAGCAACATATGGTGCAACAAGCACCAAACGGAATATCATAGCGGCCTCTATTTTTTACTGGAAACTTTTCCTAATGTAGCGCAGTCTCTTATTTCGAAGCCAATATATTATTAACTATGACTATTAACGAAATGACGAGCATTTCGACAATATGCTGACATATAAAGATTTAAGTAGTGGAAAAATTAAATATTTCTACCAATTACTTTTTGCGAAATCGTTTGTGAAAGATGGCAGGGCATGCGCCCTTACGCTGTTAGTGCAGCGCGATTCCAACCATGTTGGGAAAAACATGGCGGACGATTCAGCTTGGGTAGTTAGGAGCTCTAAGTAGAGCTGGAAAGCTAGTCAAACGTTTTTACCCCGAGTATCACAACACGAATCCGGATGGTTAAACGCGTAGTTAAAGCTTCATTTTCTGAGTCATACTGGTATATCTGTCCCGCCCGACGTGGGTCGGTGTTCTGGCCAGTCTGATTCTGGTTTTTAGACAGTTTTCCACATCTCTCCAGCGAATGCTGGCTGGTATCCCTGCCCTACTTCAGTTACTCGGTGTCGGCAATTCCCGTAAAAACATGTTCACACACCCCATGAGTTACACCGCAGGTAGTTGTTTAACGTACACATCTTCCTTTTTGCCCGGGTGGGACACAATCTTGTTGCTATTTCGGGTTCTCTTGTTTCAATTCAATTCAAATTACGAGATAAGGCTCAATTCTGTGGTGTCGCACAAGTATGAAGTGCGCGCCACGTACTTACGCCGCGCGCCGCCATGCACACACGGCGTGGCATTCTTACGACGTCAGCCACGAGCGCCCTCTGCTGCAACTCCGCTCGTGGCCACCACTGAACGGCATCGTGCACTTGGGACTGAGATAGGAACCAGTTAACAGTTGGGAATCAGATAGGCACCAGTTAAGACTTGGCTATTGGATAGGCACTAGGAATAATCAGTTGGCAGGCCTCTATCTAAACTATGTATCAGCATTCTGCAGTCAACAACTATGTAAAAGTTAAGTATTACCAAGACTCCACGAAATACATATCTTGTTCTAATTTAGCCTAGTGTTCTAGTTTCTGCTGTCTCACTGGCTGGTCACCTCCGTACCTGCACACGCGTGCATCCTTTATTCCTGTGTCGGTCTCTTTCTACTCGGCCGCCGACACCTACGAAAACCGGCGGGAACGAGACACAAAAAATTCAACATATAAATTGTTTTTTGTGACTGTAGCTTATAAAATGGTGGATATTGTCCTTGTTTTCATTTTCAGCGTTTTCGAAACAACTCCTTACACTGCCGGAAAATAATTGTTACACCTGGAAAGATGACTATGACGGTAGGTGCCGCCTGGAGGAGACTTCAAGTACTGATAATGGGTTCAACCTCGCCCGCCAACAGAGAACTTTCCTGAGTGAGAATTTCCAGACTTTCGAAACAAACAATGGAAGTGCAGATCAGATGTGGCTTACATTCAAAAAAATAATATCGACAACCATTGACAGATTTATACCAAACTTATTAACAAAAAAGTGTTTGTCCCACCATGGTACACGAAACTGGTTAGATCACTCTTGGGAAAACAAAGAAAAAAGCCTGCCAAGTTTAAAAGAACACAAAATCCCCAAGACTCGCAATCTTGTACAGAAACTAGAAATTTAGCTTTAACTTCAATGCGAAAAGCTTACAATAGTTACCAAAACGAAAACCTGTTACGTAATTTGATAGAGAATCCCAAAAATTTCTAGTCGTATGTAAAATATTCTAGCGACAAAACACAAACAATACCTTCATTACACGATAGGAATGGTGATGCTACTGATGACAGTTCTGCTAAGGCATAAATGCTTAATACAACTTTCCGACATTCCTTCATTACAGGAGACGAAGCAAATACTCCAGAATTCGTATCACCTGCAGCTGACAGCATGCGTAATTTAGAAGTATATACTCCTGGAGTATTAAAGAAAATTAAATCACTTAACAAAATTAAGTCTCCCAATTAGGTTCCTTTCAGAGTATGCTGATGCAATAGCCCCATACCTAGCTATCATATACAAGTGCTCGCTCTGCGAACGTTTCGTAGCCAAAGACTGGAAAGTTGCACTCCAATATTTAAGAAAGGCAATAGGAGTGATCCACAGAATTACAGGCCTATATCATTGACGTCGGTTTTCAGCAGTATTTTACAACATATACTTTCTTCAAATATTATGAACTATATCGAAGAGAACGACCTATTAAACCCATAGTCAACACGGATTTAGGGAGTATCGTTCTTATGAAACACAGCTTTACTCACATGTGTGGTGAGTGCTATCGACAAGGTTCCGCATTTCTAGATTTCCGGAAGGCTTTTACCTCACAAATGTCTTCTGATAAAACTGCGATCTTGTAGAATAATGACACTGTTGTGCGACTGGATTAGTGATATCCTCTCAGAAAGGACACGGTACGATGAAATTGATGGTACGTCATCGAGTAGAACAAAGTGATGTCTGGCGTTCCCCAGGTAAGTGTTATAGAGCCACTGCGTGGTCAATTATTTGTTCATTTATTTTCCCTCTTTCTGGTGCCTTTATGTGTGCTGTGCATAGTGGGAGTAATTTGCTAGTCCTTTGTTTTTTAATTTATTCTTGCATGTCATAAGGGAGTGCCTCGGAATGTATTGTTTGGTGAAACTGCAGTATGTGTCTTGGATGACAATTTTCTCTTTGTTCTTGAGAACTGTATTCGTTGGCTGTTAGGTGCTGTCACTAACTGTGGAAGGCAGAGCTGGGCTGGCTTGTAGAGGGAGACTGGTCGCTGGCGACAGGTTTAAGGGGGCAGTTTGCGAGGTGGGACCTATCTGTCGGTAGGCTCACTATCTGAAGTGGCTACACTCTCTCTGGAAAACATTCGATAATGTATCGCGTTCCTTTTAGATAGTGGGCAGTGTGGCTCGCATTCCGTGGGCTTCCTATCATCACGGAGCCTCTAAGTATACGGCTTTGATAAGTATCCATCAGCCTTCCTTGTCTGCAGAATTACAGCTGGGGGCTGACACGAGCCACTTTTTTCAGGGTGATATACTGCCTGGCGTCCTGTGGAATTTCGGCGTGTTTCATGTCCCCTTCCCACTTTGCTCTTTTATTTGTGGCTATTCGGGCTAAGAGCTCGCTAGATAAGACTTTAACTTCCTTTTAGGGCAAAAGGCTGGGAAACGTTGGGCGTGCGGAATTTTCGAAAGGACGGTTGACTGGGGTGGCATTTTCTGGAGGCGATCCGATTTGCTCCATCTTTTTTGGTGACAGGTCTAGCTATCCGTCATAGATGCCTGTCCGTCTCATTGCCCGGAGGGTCAAAGCTCTCCAGTGATTGGCATATCAAGTTTAGGGGGGTGGTGATGCCCAGTTTTTCACGTGGGCGGACGAAGAGTCGGTGGACATTTCTCGTGTAGGCTCCGTCTAGTTCGAATGTCTTCTTTCAGGTAGGACCTGAAGAGTTTTAGTCACTCTTCTGGTCTGAGTCCTGAGCGTTTGTTGGACTTTAGTTTTCTGAGGTTTCCGCTGCAGCAGATCGCGGACTTTAAAAATTTCTTGTGTCAATCCGGAGAGGAACTCAGTTACAGTTGTTCGCTTTGCAAAACAGCTGTGTTTTTATATTCTTGTTCAGTCGAGACTTAAGATTAGACAGCCACCGACATACTGGCTGTATCGATGTGCTAGTCGTTTATTTAATTCCATTCTGGGGATATTTGTGGTCAATACTCGCGTTTACCGCTTGAGTTTAAGAGTGCATGTCCTAACCGACACTGGAAGCATTTACCTGACAACTGCTATCTGTCGTGATAGTGGGGCTGTTATAGTTAAATGTCGATACTGATTCACAGATTGTAGTGAGATCCCAGGTGGAAGAATTTATTCTCTTTCAGCTCCACTCCTTCAACAGCGTCCAGTCGCCAGCGAGATCCAGCATCAACAGATCAAGCCGCCCCAAGGTTATTAGCAAAGTGATGCTCGCTATTTCCTAGGGCTGTTTTATATAGTTGCAGTAATTACCCATCAGTGTGTATGTGCGTGCGTATGATCGATGTTTGACTTCTCTTTCCTATAATTAATTTCTTAGCGTTTCTGTCCACCTTTCTAGTATTTCACAATAGGACAACGCTCATATATATAGCCAGATATTTCACTGTATTGATTAATTTAGTGCTAAAAACTTTACATGCAAAGTTACGGCTCCCTTTGTTTCCTTCCTATTAGACTTCGTATATTGATTTGTAATCTTATTTGTTACAAATCAGATAATTTGCTGGTCACACATGTATTTCGTGGTGTCAACCGATATTACTGCATTTGATGTCCTTCTTATAAATGTTTATTTTCATTTGTAACTGTGATTTCATATACAAAACCCTTTTTATTAATTGTTAACAATCTCCCGAATTTCTGTGTGCTTTAATGAATAAATGGTTTTATTTAAGTCATAAATATACTTTCCTTTACAAATTCCTAACTCACTATTTTGGAGGGTAATTAGATAGATAGTAGAGGACTTTGTTTATTATTTGGTGCACGCGGATTAATTATCCCGCCACCTGCTCGTAGATTTAGGGTGTTGGTTTTTTTCGTGTTTTTAATTTAAAAAAATATGGTGTCGACCCTTGATATTAGCATTAATGAGGATTATATTTAAAATTAATTTGCATGTATGTGATTTTGCACATATGCATACCAGTGGACCGTCTCTGACGAGTAAAACTATATCCACTTGTTGGGGTTATCCTTCCTTTTTGACGTTACGTCATAGAATTGGAGAACCCTGCCATAGCATTATTCCGGCACTGGGTCTGCTGTGATGTGATCAGAGTCTTATCAAATGCAAACAGGCCATCCATTAATTTTAATTAGTTTGTAGTTACATGCGCAATGAGAACTAATCTATTCTCAGAATCATTTGTTTGATTGTTTTGTGCTGCACTGCGTTATTTATAAATTGTGATGTTTTGTTGCACAATTTTGGATTTGTAAACAATTTATTGTTGTTCTACATTTTGAGAATTTTCAAAATTTATATGTTAGTGTTTTGCCTCATGTTTGTCACTGGATTTATTTGTGTGTTGATCAGGAAAATGATTAGTTTAGTGCACTGTAGTTCATGTTCAGCAGAGTGCCATGCACGTACCTCATAATTAGGGCAACGTGTCATTTACGTAAACGAGAAGCAAATTATTTGCGTAAGTTAAGAATAGATAATAGTAGTGACATCAATGTAGCCGAATTTCTTGGAAACACGAGAAAATCTGACGGGGGTTTAAGAGAGATTAGATTCCACGGTGAAAAATACTTGGTCATGGACTTCCATGCTACCAATTTTTCGCAATAATTTGTCCCATTTGTACACGCTAAGGGTCACCTGGCAATTGATTGTAGAGAGTGTGCATGGCTTGCGTGCCGAAGGAAGCAATAGATTATAAATTCTTCTCTCTGCTCTCGTATCATTGTTAATTGTTACGGAACATGTCACTTCCTGTACAGATAATTTGCAACCTGGCGAAGCTATTAGATTTGTCATCGACTTTTATCTATTTCGTGATTCTGCACAAGTGGTGCACTTTATATATTCTAGAATACTGTATTTACTGAATAACACAGATTATTTACCAGTGGGGTAGGCAAGTGCGCTGTGTAATCTTTTTGAGGGAAATCATGTTGTCTGACACGGAACAGGATTCCAAAACAAATGCTGGCAACAGTTCAAGTGAGCAGACAGTTTGCCAGACTACTCAACAAGTCACTGATGTTAGTCGTCTTACCGTCGAACACACAAAAACGAGCGACACAATAAGTACCAACAGAAATCGCGTAGTAGTCTCGGACAGCTTATTTTCTAATGAGAAAAGCTGCTTGAGCTGCCAACTAGATAGTTTTGCTATGGAAGAATCTTTCCAAAATAATTCAGATGACGACGATAGTGACAGTAGAACAGACACTCCTTCATGCGTTGAGAATGATGAATCATCTGATGACGAAATAAAAGAGCATCATGAGTATAACCCTCGAAGTACGTGTGAAAGTACTATCGAATATGAACACTTGTCGGATTCTGATGGCTCTATACAAGAAGTTTCCAACACAAAACGCGACATGGAGAAATCTACCTAGAATAATTCTATTTATGACAATAGCGATAGCGAGATAGATATTCCTTCCTTTTCTGATAGAAATGAGTCAGCCGATAACCGTTATCAAGGTTTGTGTGAAAGTACTGTTGAAAATGATTGTATGTCGGACTCTGATAATCCAGTTCGACATGTCTCGGGCCGGCCGCGGTGGCCGAGGGGACTGCGGCGCGCCAGTCACGGTCTCCACGGCCACTACGGTCGGGGGTTCGAATCCCTCCTCGGGCATGGATATTTGTGACGTCCTTAGTGTTACCTATTTCGTAAGTAGTTTGTAAGATTAGGGACTGATGGCCCCGTAGTTAAATCCCATAAGCTTTACAAACATTTGAACATATTTGACATGTCTCGAATAGCAGACATTCTGTCTATCATGTACCCAGTAGTGCTGTGCAAGATAAATCTTTTCGATAATATTCATCAAGTGATTCTAGCAATAGCGAAGAGGGCATTCCACCAACGCTTGTAATTACGATTACAGACAATACTTCGAAGTCTGAAGAGTACCGCCCAGATAGTCCAAAGAATAGAGTTGCGGGGACACTTTTGCCTGATGAAGAATATAATAATATCCAAATACAGGATTTAATGGTCTTCCTCAAATACCAACAGGAAGAGAATGAAAGGAAGCAGAAGGAGTTGCAGGAATTAGAGGAAAAGAGGGGACGAAAACAAGCAACTAGAGGAAAATAGCATACGGGAATGGAAGGAATTAAAGAAAAAGAGTGAGCGTGATAGTCATCAACAGACTGAAAAACTCCTAGGGCGTTTTGATAAGGTTAGTGAAGATATAGGAGAGCTTAAAGAGGAACTAGTTAAAGTGCACAAAACTGCAGCCGAGGCGAAACAGACTGCAACTGAAGCGAAACGGACTTCTGCAGAAACTAAGAAGGACGCGAGAGTAGCCAGATTTGAAGCAAGTAGAACACAGAAAGTGGCGGAGACGGTCAAAAGGGTTGCCGTCAAGTCACGTTCTGAGATCGCAAGGCTAAAGAAGATTGTAGAAACCTTACGAGAACAGGGAAAATAGTTTGTAAAAATTACCCATGATAAGTTGGCTAACACCACAAGGGCTATTGAGGCCATTGCAAATAAACAATCTGTTGTAACAGTCATCAGGGATGAAGAACAGTCGGCCGCGGTAGCCGAGGCGACTGAGGCGCTCCAGTCACGGTCGCCACGGCCACTACGGTCGGGGGTTCGAATCCCTCCTCGGGCATGGATATTTGTGCCGTCCTTAGTCTTAGCTAGTTCATAAGTAGTTTGTAAGCTTAGGGACTGATGACCCCGTAGTTAAGTCCCATAAGTTCTACAAACATTTGAACATTTGAAGAAGAACAGAAGCGTGTTAAAAGTGAACATAATAAACTGACACGAGTTACTAAAGGAATACTGTACGAACGAAAACATTTCTCATAACGTCCGTCTGGTGCATCCTGCGCCACGAGTGTTATAGATACTGTTCAGAATTCTCCTCAGTTTAGAGATAGAATCGAGGAAAGGTGGCAGAACTCGCCCATGTCGGATAGAATTGTTATTACAAATGTGCCCACACCTAGAGGTCAGAGTCATGTCAGTCAGCTGATTCAGTAAGAGGTCGTACCACTGACTACTTCCGTCACTATTCACGCGACTGTCATCAGAATAGTTATCAACCCGAGCTTAACTCTTCTCTGCTGTTCGATCCGATACCTTTCCTTAGTGTCCATAAATTCAAATCATATAGTGGATCAAATAATGCACTACGCCCAAAGTCTTTCATTTCTCAATTTGACAAGGTGTTACCTGAAGCTTGGCCACTACGGTATCGGCTTGAATTTATTTATGGGTACTTACATGGTCATGTTGCTGAACACATGCGTTCGGTGGCGGATGATTGCGAATCATATGAGCATTTTCGGAAAGTTTTTCTGAAGGCATACTGACCTCCGCATGTCCAAGACAAGATAAAAGAGGAAATTCGCAATGGAAGAAAGATGGAAGCGGCTGGTTTCAAGGATCCGGTCAAGTTCCTAAACTTTCTAAGAAAGAAGAACCGATTCCTTGACGAGCCATATTCCGACCAGGAAATAATCTGGCAATATTGTAAGAGGCTCCCAGAACCCTTAACAGGGTTAATGGTTGGGAAAAGTAACGGGACGTTCGACCATTTCATTAGCGCCCTCAAGGTCGCTGAATTTGTTGTATATGCAAGTCGTCTAAGAAGCCATAAGAATAGAGCTATGAGCCAGCCTATCTGTAATGACGGGGACGGACGACTCAGTGCTTCGGATAGTGGCCACAGAAAATGCCAGAGTCAGGATATGAACTGGGATAGTCACTGGTCAAGGAATAGCTATATCAATTGGCGGATTCGGAACTAATGTATGGGACCTTGATCTTTGTTATGTATTATATGTCTTAGTCGTAAGTGTTGTAAATATTAAGCTAAGTTCCAGTATTGTAAGATGCGTCTCAAAAACTTAGGTAACATTTTATATTTATTTACTCATGAGTATAGGTTAGATTACATTATTTAATTATCGATGTGGCCCCATCTTAGTAATGTGAGATTAGCGTGTTCGTTCTAGATAATATGATTTATTAGATAAGGGTAATTGATTATTTGAATATTATTTAACATTATTATTTTTATATATAAAGTAAATAGGATATAATTAAAAGGACTGAAATCCATGAGTCTGGGATAAGTGTTAGGTTGCCTGTCATGTATAGCTTGGACTCCATTCTGCGTGTTCCCTGAATATTGGTTATTTGTGGTCTTCTGTGGTGTTGACAGCAGTTGTGGGAATGTTCCTCACTGTCAACCTTTTTCGTTTCTTAGTCTCTGTACTCTGAGCTCTGTGCGTCCAAATATTGCCTGTTTCTCAGGAATAGGGTTCCGAGGGTTTCTCCTCTGCGTTTGCGCCTGACAGTGTTAAAAAACCCCGATGGAATGGCTACCGACCTAAGGTGTGCCTAGTCGTGGTTCTTCAGAGTGTATTTTAGGGGGTCGTCGGGCTTCTCCAAGCGTCGTTGTGTTTACATTGTCCACGCAGACTCGCATGTAGACAGTGGTCTGCTCGAGGTGTCGCCCTGTGCGATTCTGCTCGTATCGTTATGTTAGGATTTATCCCTATATGAGGAATCCTGTTGGGAAATTTGGTCCATGGTATGTTAGGAAACGATGGCTAATGATAAAAATAAAATAAAATAACATACATGTTATTAGTTTTATCAAGTTTCAGATCCCGAATTAGGGCCATAGCACGAGGCAACGGATCGACATAAGAAGACAAGGCCATGGCCAAAGGAAGTATCCTAAAATTCCGCACTACTTGCATGTTATATAGCGACCTGGTAGTAATATAGAAACATTATTAGTGTTGTGCATGGTTTAGTAGGGACAGTACTTACAACCTGTGGAATGCCAGACAAAAACATGAGCAAACTAACCCTTGTTACTCAATCCTTTGAATTTTCTTAACGTTATAAAATATACTAGGAATAAATGTAATAAAATTTGACACTTACAGTATGAATCTGATTTATTAAATAGATTATATATAAATTAAATTGGCCCCTTATGGTCGTTCCCCTATAAGAAAAAGGATTATTTCAATTTTATATTAAAATTTTTAAATATTCTTATGTCTGAATATCCATAATGCTTCAACTTTTGTATGATATATTTGTATGTACAGATTGTTAATGGTGACGAAGGAGTCATATAACCTGGGTTGCAAACAATGTTGCCATCTCACACAATTGGTGGGTGCTGAATCCGAGAGGACATCCGAGGTGCGTCACGGTGGTTGATGACATCATTGCAGCAGCGCAGTGCAAGCGTGTGGAGCGCCTCCAGTTACACTACTGACCACACCGTCTGCTCTGGGACAGATCCCCGAAGCTTGATGCAACCTACAACTACGGCTGCCGCTGCAGTTGTAGAGCTGAAGGCACAAGGATGCGCACAGTGAGGTGGCTGCGGCGAGAAGGAGCGACCTCCTGTGGTGTATGGGACGCCAGCCTCACTGTTCCACTTTCACTGTCGGCAAGAGTAACATATACAGAGAAGCAGCCCACCCTAAACCACTGTCCTACGCTCCCCTCGTAGTTCCGTAAGATGCTAGCAGGTGTCAGGCGGTTCGCTGGCTTAGGGTGCCTCTCGCACGTCAGAGGGTAGCGTGGAGGGGAGGCTGAGGGGAGAGCTCATGCTGCCTGCCATGAGGCCACGGCTGTGTCTGGCGTGCCGGCGTTTGAGGGGAGGTGGTGGTGGGGCAGCCGCTACCTGCCGCCTGCTCTAGCCAGTTTAAAGAGCTGCTTCTGACCGCAGCGCCATCATGAGACATCTTATGGAACTGCTGGAAACCCTCCCTCCCCGCACCCCGGAGCGTAGGACCGGGCCCTTACGGAGGTTTCCTGTCTGTATATATTTGTCTGTGCTGTCGGCCAGGGCGACTCCAGCCCATTCAGCCGGTTCCCTCACCAATGGGTCGGCGGCGGCCACAACTACAAGGGGCGAGTGGCACAAGGCGGCGCCACAGGAGCATCCAGTCCCAGCTACCTGCCTGTCAATGGGGCACACTCTGCAGTATACCAGACAGCCTGACGCCAACATCCAGCGCTCTCGTGCCGCCATTAGCTGTTGAGGTCAAACCTCCTGGGGCGTCCGGGTATGCGGCTCACCGCACAGCCAGTTCCGTGATGGGTCATGGAATTCCATGGGTCTGTGGGCACCACAATTCTCTCACATGATTCAACCACCAAAAAGACACAGTTATTCTTTGCACTCACCAGACAATGTTGTCACATGTTGCTATTTCCATTGTTCGTTCAGTGTCAACCCAGTGTTAGGTATCATACTATATGTACTATACTCACCACATTGTGAAAGTGT
This sequence comes from Locusta migratoria, assembly GCA_026315105.1. Classification (NCBI taxonomy): domain Eukaryota; kingdom Metazoa; phylum Arthropoda; class Insecta; order Orthoptera; family Acrididae; genus Locusta; species Locusta migratoria. The sequence goes on along the minus strand of CM048746.1, from coordinate 486,754,485 downwards.
ATTTTGTTTTGTTTCGCCTTCCAGGATTTGGACTTGAGAACATAGCCCATTATGTTACTGTAATACAGTAGTTTAAAAAAATTATTAGTAAATGTTACCATCAGGGATTTCATTGTAACCATTTTGTTGGGTTTTTTTTATGTTACATTAGAGATCGCTTATGTTTTCTATAGCCATAATCATGGACATAAGGACCAGCTCTACCTCCAAATGTCATATAGGGACTTTATCTTTAGAATCACATTTAGAATAATCCTTGTTCAACGTAGTGCACACATATGTATTTTTAGTATGCCCTGATGATATAGGATCAGAATAGTTTTTCATTTAAAATTTTAGATTATATAATGATGTTTATGACACAGATTATTGGCTATACATATTTAAATTTCTCCTGCTCAGTCATCATACCACCAAAATTTTGCTAAGACACTTCACATCCGAAATTTTCATCAGGTCTGGGATATTATAGGGTGGTCAATTATTTGTTCATTTATTTTCTCTCCTTCTGGTGCCTTTATGTGGGCAATGTGTAGTGGTAGCAATTTGCTAGTCCTTTTTTGAAATTTATTCTTGCATGTCATAAGGGTGTGCCTCAGAATGTATTGTTTGGAGAATCTGCAGTATGCGTCTTAGATGACAATTTTCTCGTTGTTCTTGGGAACTGTATTCGTTAGCTGTTAGGCGCTGTCCCTGCCTGTGGAAGGCACAGCTGGGCTGGTTTGTCGAGGGAGGCTGGTCGCTGGTGACACGTTTATGGGGGCGTTTGCGAGGCGGGACCTATCTGTTGGTAGGCTTACTACCTGATGTGGCTCCACTCTCTCTGGAAAACAGTCGATAATGTATCGCTTTCCTTTTTGATAGCAGGCAGTGTGGGCCACATTCCTCATATCATCATGGAGCCTCTTAGTGTACAGCTTTGGGGAAGTTATCCGTTAGCCTTTCCTGTCTGCAGAATTACAGCCGGGGCTGACTCAGCCACGTTTCTTCAGCGTGTTACACTGCCTGGCGTCCTGTGGAAATTTGGCGCTAAAAGGATTGTTCTCTTGTCTGGTGTTTCATGTCCCCTTTCCACTTTGCTCTTTTATCTGTGGCTATTCGGGCTAAGAGCTCGCTAGGTAAGATTTTAAATTCCTTTTAAAGCAAAAGGCTGGGAAACGTTGGATGTGAGGGATTTTCGAAGGGCAGTTGACTCGGGTGGCGTCCTCTGGAGGTGATCCGATTGGCTTCCTCTTTGTAGGTGACAGGTCTAGCTATCTGTCATAGCTGCCTATCCATCTCATTGGCAGGAGGGTTAGAGCTCTCCATTGATTGGTATATCGAGTTTAGCGGGACGGTGACGCCCAGTTTTTCGTGTTGGTGGATGAAGAATCAGTAGACACTTCTCTGGCTACTTCGGACGTCTTCTTTCAGATAGAACCTGAAGAGTTTTATTCGCTCTTCTGGGCTGAATTCTGAGTGTTTGTTGGACTTTAGTTTTCTAAGGTATCAGCAGATCGTGGACTTTAAAAATTTCCATGTCAATCCAGACAGGAACTCAGTTGCCGTTATTCACATTCGAAAAGGCTGTGTTTTTATATTCCTGTTCAGTCGAATCTTGAGATTAGACAGGCACCGCCGTACTGGCCGTACCAACGTGCTAGTGGTTTATGCAATTCCATTCTGGGGACACTTGTGCTCAATACGCGCGTTTTGCACTTGAGTTTGTGAGTGCATGTCCTAGCCGACACTGGAAGCATTTACCTGACAACTGCCATCTGTCATGATAGTGGGGCTGTTATAGTTAAATGTCGATCCTTATTCACAGATCGTAGTGAGATTCCCGGAAGGAAGGATTTATTCTCTTTCAGCTCCACTCCCTCAACATCGTCCAGTCGCCAGCGAGATCCACCGTCGATATATCAAGCCGACTCAAGGTTATTGGTAAAGTGATGCTCGCTATTTGCTAGGATTATTTTATATAGTTGCAGTAATCACCCTCAGTGTGTATGTGCGTGCGTATGATCGCTGTTTGACTTCTCTTTCCTATAACTAATTTCTTAGCGCCTGTGTCCAACTTTCTAGTTTTTCACGATAGGACAACGCCACATGTATAGCCAGATTTTCACTGTGTTGATTAATTTAGTGCTAAAAAATTTACATTTAAAAGTTACGGCTCCATTTGTTTCCTTCCAATTACACTTCGTACATTGATTTGTAAACCTATTTGTTACAAATCAGACAATTTGCTGGTCACACATGTATTTTGCGGTGTTAACCGATTTTACTGCATTTGATGTGCTTTTTATACATATTTGTTTTCATTTGTAACCCATGGCTTGACTACTCTTTTAACTGTGATTTCATATACAAAATCCTTTTTATTAACTGTTAACTATCCCCCAAATTTATGTGTGCATTAATTAATAAATGTTTCTGTTTAAGTCATAAATATACTTTCCTTTACAAATTCCTTACTCACTGTTTTGGAGGGTAATTAGATAGATAGGTAGAGGACTGTGTTTATTGTTTGGTACACTCTGATCAATTATCTCGCCACCGTGCTTGTAGATTCAGGGTGTTGGATCTTGTTCCATGTTTTTAATTTAAAAAAATACAGTGACGACCCTTGATATTAGCATTAATGAGAATTATATTTAAAATTAATTTGCATTTATGTGATTTTGCACATTTGTATACCAGTGGACCAAATCTGACTAGTAAAACTATATCCGCCTATTGCGGTTATCTTTCCTTTTTGATGCGACGTCATACACCACTACTGTTCCTTATCTTTATAAACGATTTAGGAGACAATCTGAGCACCTCTCTTAAACTATTCGCGAATGATGCTGTCGTTTATCGTTTATTAAAGTCACCAGAAGATCAGAAGCAACTGAAAAACGATTTAGATAAGATATGTGTATGGTTCGAAAATTAGTATTGACACTATATAATAAAAAGTGTGAAGTCATTCCTATGAACACTAAAAGAAATCCATTTAACTTCACTTAAACGATAAATCAGTCAAATTGTTCAGACCGTAAATTCAATTAAACACCTAGGAATTATTACGCGAATTACTGTAATTGGAAAGAACACACAGAAAATGTCGTGGAGAAAGCGAACAAAAGGCTACGTTTTATTGTCAGAACACTTAGAAGGTGCAACAGTTCTACTAAAGAAAGTGCCTTCGCTACACTTGTGAGTCGTATTTTGGAGTATTGCTGCGCATTGTGTGACCCACACCAGGTTGGACTGATTGACGATTTAGAGAAACTGCAGAGAAGGGCAGGTCGTATTGTATTATCGTGATATAGGAGAGAGAATGTCACGGAAATGATTCACCAGTTGGGGTGCAAATCATTAAAAGAAACACATTATATGTTGCTGCTAGATCCATATGTGAAAATTCTTTCACCAACTTTCTCTTCCGAATGCAAAGAACATTTGTTAACACCCACCTACATGTGTAAACATGATCATTATAATAAAATAAGAGAAATCAGAAACAAGAGAAAACAGAATGATCCTTTTCCCAGCAAGCTATTAGAGAATGGAACTATAGAGAAATATAAAAATGGTTCGATGAACCCTCTGCCATGCACTTCACTGCTGCAATGTGACTTGCAGAGTATCCATGTAGAATAGCATTGCGTGTGGTCTAAATTCGACCAGCTGTGTTTGCAAAGTCATGATAATGAAAAAAAAAATATATAAAAAAGATTTAATGTAATCGAAATTTATTGAGCGCTGCAAATTTATAGGTTTTATGTGAATGCTATGAGAACAGGTGAAATAAAAGGCAAAGAGTATACATGAGAGAATGAAAGACACAAATGAAGGAATTAATTGCTTTACTTCACAATTTAGCATTACAAAACTTCAGTAAAAACAACATTTTTCGTAAAAATCTTTTCATCATTTGCTATATGTTCCTGTTCTCTATGTTCACAAATATAAATTGTCAGACCATCAAAGGAATGAATTCTACTTGCTGCAACATATAGCTGACCGTGCGTGAAAACCGGTTTTCGTAATAGAATCCCAACTTTTTCAAATGTTTCTCCTTGAGACTTGTTAAAAGACTGCGTTCATAAACTGAATTGCTTAATTCTATTTAAAAACTATATTTAAAGGTTAACATTACGATGAATTTAAAAGAAATTGGAGAGAAGGGGAATCGAACCCGGGATCTTAATATAGGAACTGCAAGCGCTAACTGACTGAGCTAATTTTACCTGTACTATTATGCCACCTACAACGTGTTATAATATAGTGGCAAAACGTATGGAGAATTTGGAGTGTCATACTTAAATTTCTTTTTTTCTTTTTACTACTCTTAACGGCTACATGCACATGTAATTTTTATTGCCGACCGCGGTGGCCGAGGGGACTGAGGCGCTCCAGTCACGGTCTGCACGGCCACTACGGTCGGGGGTTCGAATCGCCCCTCGGGCATGGATATTTGTGCCGTCCTTAGTCTTAGCTAGTTCATAAGTAGTTTGTAAGCTTAGGGACTGATGACCCCGTAGTTAAGTCCCATAATAATAATAATAATAATAAAATTATTTTCGCAACATCTATGACAAACCACCTTTCGAAATATGTACGTTTCATTGGCCTTCTCGTTTGATTAATATTAAAAATGTGTACCGTCAGTTTCGTCTTAACGTATTTATATAACGATGATGAAGGTGTAGTGGCATAGCTGTGACTCTTTTAATAGGTAATGTTTGTAAGCATAAAGCTGAGAGATATCGACTTGTGAAGAAAATAGGTACCGTGACACGGAGACGCAATTGTGCTTTGTACGGAGTTTGAAAGTGAATAAATTGTAACCATCTGACAGGATAGTCGTTTCGGAGAATTGCCACAAACGTTGGACGTGCTGCGTTACTTGTGCGGCGATGCTGGTTTCAATTTGTCACGTGAACATTCTCGCATATGTAGACGAGGTTCTTGGACGTCCACATTACACACACAGTCGCCAAGACCTTCGTATTGTAAGGGCAGCAGTGGCAGCTCGTACAGCTACCATAGCACTCATAACATCGATTGTGAACCCAGAAGTATCAACAGGAATTGTTGCCCACCGGTTACTAGCAGTGGGACTAGGGCACAGCCGCGGCGGAGCGGCCGAGCGCATTCAGGCGCTATGCTCCAATGCGCGAGGCCGTTCCCCGTCAGGGATAGGAAACCACTCTCGGGCATGGATGTTTTTTCCGTCTTTAGTGTAAGGTAGTTCATAAGTAGTTTGTAAGTTTAGGGGCTGATGACCCCGCAGTTAAGTCCCATAAGCTCTATAAACATTTGAACTACGGGCAGACACACCTCTAGCCCGTCTTCCATTCATTGACTTGCACGGTTAGACTGGTGTGGTCAGAGGATCACTAGGAATCGCGGGCCACAGTCTTCAGCGATGGAAGGAGGTCCTGTCTACACGCTTGTGATCTATGAGGTTAAAAATTTGAAAATGTTTCTCTTTCTTGTACTTATAATTAATATGGGTATGACTTTTATAAATACTGTTTGGGGCTATCGTTTGAAATAAATGAAATGTAGCTTCTTTGATTTGAGTAAGTTACGTCCGCCTCCGTAGCTCAGCGGTAGCGTCGCTGACTACCACGCAGGAAGCCCGGGTTCGATTACCGGCAGGGGACTGGGTGTTGTGTGTTATCCTAATCATCATCATTGGCACGTAAGTCGCCCACGCGGCGTCAAATAAAAAGACTTACGCTAAGGCGGCCGAACAAACCCGCTAGGGTTCTCCCGGCCAAGAAAGCCATACGCTCATTTTGCATAAGTTATTTTAACGTCACACACATAAAAAAAAAATGCCACAGATGAACTTTTTTTCTAGAGCACGGCAATCTCAAACGGGTTCTTTAGACACTACTGGCCGTTAAAATTGCTACACCAAGATGAAATGCAGATGATAAATTGGTATTCATTGGACAAATATATTACACAAGAACTGACATGTGATAACATTTTCATGCAATTTCAGTGCATAGATCCTGAGAAATCAATACCCAGAACAACCACCTCTGGCCGTAATAACGGCCTTGATACGCCTGGGCATTGAGTTAAACAGAGATTGGATGCCGTGTACAAGTACAGATGCCCATGCAGCTTCAACATGATACCACAGTTCATCGTATTGTGATGAGCCAGCTTGGTGAGAGGTCTGAAGAATGTGCTGGCCAGGGCATCAGTCGAACATTTTACGTATGCAGAAAGACCCGTACAGGACCTGCAACATGCGGTCGTGCATTATCCTGCTGAAATGTAGGGTTTCGCAGGCATCGAATGGAGGATAGAGCCACGGGTCGTAACACATCTGAAATATAACGCCAATCTGTTCAAAGTGCCGTCGATGCGAACAAGAGGTTACCGAAACGTGTAACCAATGGCACCCCATACCATCACGCCTGGTGATACGCCAGTATGGCGATGACAAATACACGCTTCCAATGTGCGTTCAACGCGATGTCGCCAAACATGGATGCGACCATCATGATGCTGTAAACAGAACCTGGATACATCCAAAAAAAATTACGTTTTGCCATTCGTGCACCGAGGTTCGTCGTTGCGTACACCATCGCAGTCTCTCCTGTCTGTGGTGCAGCGTCAAGGGTAATCGCATCCATGGTCTCCGAGCTGAGAGTCCATGCTGCTGTAAACGTCGTCGAACTGTTCGTGCAGATGGTTGTTGTCTTGCCAACGACCCCACCTGTTGACTCATGGACCGAGACGTGCCGGCATGATTCGTTACAGCCATGCGGATGGATGCCTGTCATCTCGACTGCTAGTGATACGAGGCCGTTGAGATCCAGCACGGCGTTCCGTATTGCCTGAACCCACCGATTCCATATTCTGCTAACAGTCATTGGATCGCGACCAACCCGACCAGTAATGTCGCGATACGATAAACCGCAATCGTGATAGGCCACAATCCGACCTTTATCAAAGTCGAAATCGTAATGGTACGCATTTCTCCTCCTTACACGAGGCATCACAACAACGTTCCACCAGGCAACGCCGGTCAACTGCTGTTTGTGTATGAAAAATCGGTTGGAAACGTTCCTCATGTCAGCACGTTGTAGGTGTCGCCACCGTCGCCAACCTTGTGTGAATGCTCTGAAAAGCTTATCATTTGCATATCACTGCATCTTCTTCCTGTGGGTTGAATTTCGTGTCTGTAGCACATCATCTTCGTGGTGTAGCAATTTTAATGGCCAGGAGTGTAGTTGTTACCACAGTCTAACACATACAGTCACAACACTCCCACAGAGTTTTGTTATTCCCCACGACAGCACTGCTCCAAGCGGCTGGCAAGGCATATTTCGGATTACGATGTCGGACGAGTGTGAATAGTATCGTTTAAACTGATTTTAACGTACTTTTTACGAGAGGGAAGGTACGTAGTGCCATAAAAATTGCAATGACTAGAAAATAACTCCACATTTGTCTCCATTACGTTTGCTAAGGACGATTGGAAGGCACGAAACGGTACTTTGCAGAACAGTTTATTTAAGATTGTCTTTGTGGTGTCGCACAAATACAAAGTGCACGCCACCAACTTTCGCCGCGCGCCGCCATGCACGCACGGCGCGGCGTTCTTACGACGACAGCCACGAGCGCCCTCTGCGGCAACTCCGCTCGTGGCCACCAGTGAACGACATCGTTCACTTGGGACTGAGATAGCAACCAGTTAGGACCTTCGTAATCAGATAGGCACCAGTGAAGACTTGGCTATCGTACAGGCACTAGGCAGACCTCTAGATCAACTATGTACCAGCTATGTAAAAGTTAAGTATTGTATACATTCTGTGCAATATATATCTCTTTCTAATTTACTATAGTGTTTATAGTTTCTGGCTGCTCCCCTCCGCACCTGCACCAGCGTGCTATCTTTATTCCTGTGTCGGTCTCATTCCACTCGGCCACCGACACCTACGACGAGGCTGGGACACAAAAGCGGCGACGAAGTAGGGACACAAAAGTGGCGACGAGGAGTGATAGACGAACCTTGGACCAGCCCGCTAGCAGCAGCCAGACAGCAGCAGTCGGAGCACGCAAAAATTGCTCCCGCCCACCCACCCTTATTATAAGATTTTTGGGGGAACATTTTCAGTTACGTGTTTGTGGACTTTTTTGTTGCAGAGCGTCCTCTTTCATATTGCATTTGTGTTTTTTATAATTTACTTGTATGCGCGGCGCCTAATCGGTCAGCATGGCCACTACCCCGAACCCAAACTTAATGGAAATTATTCAGTTACAGACGGCGCAAATAACACAACTCCTGCAGGCTGTGGCCCAGCTCACAGCGCAAGCAGCTAACCAACAACAACAGCCGCCGCTTCAGCAGCCCACACCTGCCGCCGCAACGCTTCCTACGTTTCGCCAGTACAACGAACGTGAGGAAGAATGGAGCGACTACTTCGCACAGTTTCAAGAACTCGTCGCGGCTCATCAAATTACAGGTCAGAAAGTGAAGCATCTGCTATTATCTGTGGTGGGCACCAACACCTTCGTGTTACTGAAAAAACTTTTCCCCGACGTATCTCCTCGTGATGTAGACTTTGATCAAATAGTAGAGGCACTAAATGCTCATTATGAGAGAAAAGTTCTCGTAGCTGCGGCACGGTACCGATTTTTCAGACTTAAAAAATTACCGCAACAGTCACACCAAGAGTGGATTACGGAATTGAAGGGCTTAACCCGCAAATGTAAATTCACTTGCTCTTGTGGACTTTCGTATAGTGACGTGATGTTCAGGGATGCGATTTCGCAGAATATTCAGGACCCCAGAATTAGAGCAGCAATTCTGAAACAGTCAGACCCTTCATTAGACAGTGTACTGCAGCTTATAGAAGCGCATGATACTTTTGACTTAGCAGATGTAGAAATGCAAAGCCACAGTGTTAATACAGTGCGCCGCAACGGACGCTTTCCTAGTTGTAATTCCCAGTCTAGCCCTAGTGATTCTTATTTTTCTACAGGCCGTGCTGAACAGACAGTGAACAGTAGCCAGTGTAAAAGTGCGATACAAAGGTCGCCCCGTCGTGTTAGAACCAGTAATTTGAATAACGGGCGCCGACGCTCATTTCAGAAAAATGTTCGTAAGTCTTGCCCCCAGTGTGTATCTCGCCACAAACGTGCACAGTGCCCAAGTCGCAACGCAACCTGTTATCAATGTGGCAAATTGGGACATGTACAATCTGTGTGTATGCAAATTAAAAACTCAAAGAACGGTGCCTTTCGGAACATTGATTCGCAAAGTGCGAGAACAGTGCATGCAGTAAATGTTATAGACGCTGTGGAATTGGACAGTGCTTTACTTAGTTCTCAATTGCAAGAAAGTTCTTCTGCACCTTCTTATTGTAAAAGTGCCCAGTACTGTGTACCTAGTGACAGTAGACATCAAGTAGCTACTCAAAAGTTTAGTGCAGTAGTTAGTGACTCTGTAGTAGCCTCGCATTGCGCGGACGCCGATCCGGCGGTAGTGCCATCTAGTGACAGTGTTGTTAATCCGCTGCGTGCCGAGTCTGCGCCGCTTACTTCACTACGCTGCCCGCGCATGCGCAGAAAACAAGCTATATTAGACGTTGCCCACATTCGCGCACCTGTCGAGCGCCGCAAGCAAAAACTGTTTGTGACTCTCTTCATAGAAAATAAGACGGTGCAATTTCAGCTTGATACTGGTTCCGCTGTCACATTAATAAATAACGATACTTATGAACTTCTGGGTTCGCCAAAATTGTCGCCGTCACAGCAAGTGTTAACAGCTTATACAGGTCAAAATATTCCCGTGCTAGGAACGTGTAGCCTGCCCGCCTCTTTTCAAGGTGTAACAAAAACAGTTGCTTTTGTAGTTCTTCAGGCCAAATCGACACAGAACATTTTTGGACTAGATGCTTTTGACTTGTTTGGTTTATCAATTCAAAGAGATGAGCTTCAAATTTCGTCAATAGTGCCTCAGGATAAAATCAATGCATTGTGTGACAAATATAGTGACTTGTTTTCGCCGGAACTAGGTTGTGCAAAAGACTTCGTGGCACATGTAACTTTAAAAGAATCTGCAGTTCCAAAATTTCGTAAAGCTAGACCAGTGCCTATCGCAATGCGTGATAAAGTTGCAGATAAACTTAAACGTTGGCAAGATAGTGGGGTGATTTCTCCTGTTTCTGCGAGTCAGTGGGCCTCGCCTTTAGTAATTATACCCAAGCCGTCGGGAAAACTTCGTCTCTGTGCGGACTTCAAATCAACAGTGAACAGTCAAACAATTGTAGACACTTATCCCCTGCCCCGACCTGAGGAACTGATGGACAAATTAGGACAGTCTCGCTTCTTTTCTAAGATTGATTTAGCAGAGGCATACTTACAGATTCCGCTTGATGACGAGTCAAAAAAGTTTTTCGTGATTAATACTCACATGGGCCTTTTTCAATTTCAACGCCTACCCTTTGGCAGTTCTTCCGCCCCCGCTATTTTTCAGCGCTTTTTGGAACAGCTGACAGTTTCTGTACCGTGTTGCTCGAACTACTTAGATGATATTGTGGTATCCGGACGTACAGTTGAAGAACATTTATCAAACCTGAAGTGCCTTTTCAAAGTGTTGACTGCAGCAGGTCTACGCTGTAATAAAGCAAAGTGTTCGTTTTTTCAAACTGAAATACAGTACCTAGGCCATGTGATTAATGCGCAAGGAATCCATCCCTTACAGTCACACCTTCGAGCAATCAAATACTTGCCTCCTCCTAAGAATGTGCATGAATTGCAAGCAGTAATGGGAAAGCTTAACTATTATTTCAGATTTATTCCCAATGCGTCTCAGATTGCAGCTCCACTGCATCGCTTACGTAGGAAAAATGTTCCTTTTGTGTGGTCCAACGATTGCCAGGTTGCCTTTGACAAATTAAAGTCTGCACTACTCAGTGATGCATGTTTGATTCCCTTTGACCCACAGAAGCCTGTAGTGCTAGCAGTTGATGCCTCATCGTACGGTGTGGATGCAGTTTTGTCACATCGTATTGGATGTCACGATCGTCCTATTGCCTTTGCATCCAAGCTACTGACGCCGACGCAACAGAATTACAGTCAGATAGAAAAGGAGGCCTTAGCAATCATTTACGGCGTCACAAAGTTTCATCATTATCTCTATGGCAGAAAATTCTATTTGTTGACAGACCACAAGCCTCTCACATCGTTGTTCTCACCCATAAAGCCAATTCCGCCACGAACGGCACATAAGCTTCAGAGATGGTCCTTGATATTGTCAAATTATCAGTATGAGATTTTGTACCGACCTACCACTAAACATGCCAACGCGGACACACTTTCGCGACTTCCGGTTGGCCAGGATGTATCATTTGATTCTTCAGAAATGGCATGTTGTCAGATAGACTCCAGAGATGCTTCCGCTGTCGCAGACTTTCCTTTGAACTCTCGTCGGGTTGCACAGGAAACAGCTGCGGATGCAGACCTAAGTGTGGTAGCACGTTTTGTTCGCTCAGGGTGGCCTGCCAGAGCCAAAGACATTGATCGGCCTCTGGTTCGACGTTATTTTGCACAACGTCATGCATTATCTTTAAGTCAGGGTGTACTGTTGTTGCATACCGACAACGACCAAGCAAGAGTGATTGTTCCTCGTTCCCTGCAACGAGAAGTGTTACGCCTCCTGCATCAAGGACATTGGGGCATTGTTAGTACAAAGCAACTGGCCAGACGTCATTGTACCTGGGTTGGTATGGACGCTCAGATAGAGAGCATGACATCACAGTGTACAGTTTGTGCGGAGCATCAGGCGGCTCCTCCACAGCGTTTCTCAGACTGGCCACGCCCCAAGGGACCATGGCAACGTTTACATATTGACTTTGCCGGACCTTTCTGGAATACGCGCTGGTTAATTGTTGTAGACGCTTTCAGCAAGTTTCCTTTTGTGATTGCCATGAACTCAACGACAGCTTCTAGTACAATCAGTGCCTTAACATCAGTGTTTTGCATCGAAGGCTTGCCTGAAACTATCGTCAGTGACAATGGACCTCAGTTTGTTAGTGCGGAATTTCAGCAGTTTTGTCGTGTGAATGGCATTCAGCATATTACCACTGCACCTTTTCACCCTCAGTCCAATGGTGAAGCAGAACGTTTCGTTCGAACATTCAAGTCTCACATGGAGAAGATGAAAGGTCAGCACTCCAGGCAGCAAGCTCTTCAAATTTTCCTGTCTACGTATCGATGCATGCCACGTGACGGCCCGTCTCCTGCCGAGCTGCTACACGGCCGCCGTCACCGCACTCTCCTTCACCTGCTGCAACCTCCCACGCACCGAGTCGGTTCGTATGGCGCTACGCGTTTTCAGGTTTCTACGCCGGTGCTGTACAGGGTGTTTGCTGGTATGAAGAAGACATGGTTGCCAGGCACCATTCAGCGCGTGCTCGGTCGCAATATGTATGTTGTACGTTCTTCCACAGGGTCGGAGCTGCGGCGCCACGCAAACCAATTGCGCTTGCACAGGCCGCGCGATCCTGTCTCCGGTTTCTTGATTCCAGACCCAGTTCACCGCCAGGGAGCACAGCCACATCGCTCGCCGCCGGGCCCAGCTTCCCCGGGCTACGAGCTCCCGATGGATGTCGACGCGCCTCCTACGCAGTCGGCCCCTCCGCCTCCATCGCCGCCGCAGATGACAGCGTCACCGAGAGGGACTCCGGGACCGTGCGGGCCCCCCCAGCTTGGGCCACGCACCTCAGAAGATGACCTGCTCCCTCTGGGCGGGGGTGTGCGCCCTTCCTCAGGTTTCGCCGGGTTTCCTGGAGGATCGCAAGGCGGATGCCGGGGCGCGGACGGCGTCTCGATCCCAGCCTCAGCTACGACGCCCGTCCCACCAGTAACGCCCCCGCCCAGGCCCTCCTCCCAGTGCCGTCGCCGTGGCCCTCAGCCCTACGCCACGACGGCGCGGCGGTTTGGGGGGGGGAGGGGTGTGGTGTCGCACAAATACAAAGTGCGCGCCACCTACTTTCGCCGCGCGCCGCCATGCACGCACGGCGCGGCGTTCTTACGACGACAGCCACGAGCGCCCTCTGCGGCAACTCCGCTCGTGGCCACCAGTGAACGACATCGTTCACTTGGGACTGAGATAGCAACCAGTTAGGACCTTCGTAATCAGATAGGCACCAGTGAAGACTTGGCTATCGTACAGGCACTAGGCAGACCTCTAGATCAACTATGTACCAGCTATGTAAAAGTTAAGTATTGTATACATTCTGTGCAATATATATCTCTTTCTAATTTACTATAGTGTTTATAGTTTCTGGCTGCTCCCCTCCGCACCTGCACCAGCGTGCTATCTTTATTCCTGTGTCGGTCTCATTCCACTCGGCCACCGACACCTACGACGAGGCTGGGACACAAAAGCGGCGACGAAGTTGGGACACAAAAGTCTTGCAATCTACGACTTTTTAATGAAGAATTTTATTTTCTATTAAGAACAAAAAATTGCTAATAAACAGCAGAAAACGGAACCTACTGCTTAACTACGTCAGTTTTCTACTCAGAAACTGCAACGTATTGTTCACTACAATTCCAGTCAAATCAGTGAGTGTTACAGGGAAAAAATATAAAATGGAATACCTTCATTATTTAATGTACCAGATCAGCCATTACCGCTGTAGCTGAATGAGAGTCCTCACAAACGTGACAATAAAACATCGAAAGCAAAAAAGAAAAAAAATAGTTTCCCAAAAAAGCAGAAACCATTTCCACAATTGTTGTTACATCTGAACCACAAACGGCAAGAATCTTCTAGAGATTCGTTTTATAAGCAAAATTAATTAAACTCACTAGTATATACGTTTATAAGAAAGATGAGTGGATTGGAAAAATGTCCGAATCAGACTGCACATCGAATTTTTACGAGTCATTGAAAGTGCCTGTCATGTAAGAACAAACCACAACAGGAATTAATGTTTCTCGTCTGTTTAGCGGAGTTGGCTGCAGAATATACACATGTTCGTCTGTATTTTGTCATGTATAAGTTGTATATTTCACTGAGTCAGGAAGATTTGCTGTTTCTAGATTTATTTCAAGATCATTTATGTCTTTAGATATTTTACCAATGCTTGTAATGCAAATATTACAGAAACTATTTGGTTAATTAGATAGTAAAGTAATTATGAACATGCATTATTCTTACGGCAACTTGCCGACCACTAAGAACGCGTGTCGTTGCATCTCTTAGCCTTTAACAAACTTTTAAAGCAGTGAGTGTCGCGACTGTGTATGTTAGACTGTGGTTGTAACTACAACAGGTTGATAATCATTCTTAATATGTAAGGAAACATACATCGATATGTTACGGCGTCAAAGCCTACACAAATCTGGTGTGTGCAAAAAAAACTATTATTCCATCTAAATATTCCTGCAAATATTTCGTCAACGCCACAGAAATTTTTATCTATAATAAATGAAAAACACCAGTAAACTGAGACGGTAAAAATGTCTCAGAAAGTTATGAAAATAATTTTTGGTGGCAAGATGGCTGCCAACAATTAACATATTACGTTCATTAAAAATATCCAATTTAGGAGAACTACGGGTGCAATGTTACACCAGATAATTGCATATTAAAGCAAACATTTACTTTTTATGCTGTAAGATCATATATTCTTAAGTTTAGTAACTTACACATTACGCACCATACATCAGTAATAACGGCCACAGGAGAAAAGGAAGTGCAGTCTGTAAAAAAAATAAAAAAATTAATAAATAAATAAACATATGCAGACAACCACAAAGGACAAGATCAGAGCCGGCCGCTGTGGCCGAGGGGACTGAGGCGCTCCAGTCACGGTCTGCACGGCCACTACGGTCGGGGGTTCGAATCCCCCCTTGGGCATCGATATTTGTGCCGTCCTTAGTATTAGCTAATTTGTAAGTAGTTTGTAAGTTCAGGGACTGATGACCCTGTAGTTAAGTCCCATAAGCTATACAAACATTTGAACATTTTTTTTACAAGATCAGACAATAAAAAGACAATCGTAACAAGAGGAATGCTCTTTTATAATTTTGGCTCAATTTGTTAATGCCTTCTGCAGTGACCGATCGGCCTGCGGCGTGCCAGCCATGGTCTGTATGGCCGCTGCAGTCGGGGGTTCGAATCCCCCCTCGGGCATGGATGTTTGTGCCATCTTTAGTATAATCTAGTTCGTAAGTAGTTTATAAGTTTAGTGACTGATGACCCCCTAGTTAAGTCCCATAAGCTCTACAAACATTTGAACATTTGATTTTTGCTAATGATTCTTCCTCATTAACAAATTCCAGCAAAAATTTGTGGGGAAGAGGAGGTAAGTAGTCCAGAACTACCGACCACCTTACATGTCATTTTCATGTACTGCAACGGTATCTCTACATTTTTCTGAGCAATTTCATACTCCACACATGATATATCTGATGGTAATTATAGGTTGTAGTTAATTTGCAGAATTCATTGAATTTCATACATTGCATGTATTAAGAGGATGGCACTGTTTATTTTGAGAGAGGAGCTGTTTTTTCCTAGCAGAAAAGCCCGGGTGAACCTGCGCTGCAGACGGTTGACCGAGCAAAAGCTTCTAGCAGGCAACAAGGGCTTTACAACTGTCCGTGACCTTTGTCACAGACAAAAATATACAGATGGGAAACCACATAAGGGCCTAGTCACGCCTGCAGTGGTGCAGGGTGGGGGAGGGGGGTCAAGCAGTTCTGTAAGATGTCCCATGACGGCGCTGAGGTCAGACGCACTCTATAAAAATGGCTAGAGCAGGCGGCAGGTGGCGGCTGTCCCCACCACCACTTCCGCTCAAACGCCGGCAGACCAGACACATCCATGGCCTCATGGCAGGTGGCACCAGCTCTCCCCTCAGTCCCCCCTCTGTACTACCCTCCAATGTGCGAGAGGCACCCTCAGAAGCTCCTCTAGTGTAGTCTACCGGTACCAAGCCAGGGAACCGCCTGACATCTGCTAGCATCTTACAGAACTACTAGAAAAGCGTAGGACAGTGGTTTAGGGGGGGTTTCTTCTCTGTATAGTTGTGCCTTTGAGCGGCATGTTAACTCACCCTCGACCACCAGTGCTGGCAGGAGCCACTGCGCTGTGTGACACCCTGGCCATGAAAAATTGTGTCAGATTTGTAACGTGTACCACAAAGGTTTAAAACCTCACTGGAGGGACGTGATGTAGAAAGGCCACTGATACACTGGTACAGCGCTTCTCACTGGCTGTCTGTAAAAGGTGCATCTTGGTCACAAATTTGGGAACAATATCGGAAGATATATATGGCTGACCGAGCCACAAAAAAAGACACTCTCTGTCAGTGTGCCTCCTTGGGCGATCAGACAGAACGCTACTGCGAGAATAATTAGCGACTCTCTGTAGCTTTGCCTAGTGGCCAAAACAGTGGTGCACAGTGCTCAGTGTTGAGTTGCAAGCATCACCTGTAATTAAGGCACTTTGGCAGAGTGAGCAGTGGACATTTTTCCCAATGCACAATAATTAGTTCATGTCTGTGGACTATAAATAGGAAGCACTCTGGTGGGCTGGTTTTCCGAATCAGCATACTCTGCCATATTAGTTTTGACTAGGGAAGTTAGCGAGTCTTGACTTCATCAAGACTGGTACGAAGTAATAGCTGATTCCTTTCAGCTACAGATTAACTCAGTTAGTTTTGATAAGATTTCAGAGACTCAGATGCGGCCGCTGCCGACGCAGCAAATACTAATCATGCGCTGACACAAAGCTGATTTTTACTTCTGAAAGGTCACTTCCATACTATGGCACTGACACCAGTACATTACTCACTGTATTTACCGTAGCAGCCTCATCTGTCTCAATTCATTTGTAAAACAAGTGTAGGCACAACATCACAGACACCCTTTGATAGTTTTCCTTCTGGTAATTATTTTCTTCATATTTGCAATTTGGGTTGTTGTTGTTGTTGTTGTTGTGGTCTTCAGTCCGAAGACTGGTTTGATGCAGCTCTCCACAATACCCTATCCTGAGCAAGCCTCTTCATCTCCACATAAGAACGGCAACCTACATCTGTCTGAATCTGCTTACTGTATCCATCTCTTGGTCTTCCTCTGCTGTTTTTACCCCACACACTTCCCTCCAACGCTAAATTCACAATTCCTTGATGTCTAAGAATGTGTCCTACCAATCTATCCCTTCTTTTAGTCAAGGTATGGCAGAAACTTCTTTTCTACCCAATTCTTTTCAGTACCTCTTCATTAGTTACGCGATCCACCCACCTAATCTTCAGCATTCTTCTGTAGCACCATATTTCAAAAGCCTCAATCCTCTTCCTGTCCGCACTGTTTATCGTCCATGTTTCACTCCCATACAAGGCAACACTCCATACAAATGCCTTCAGAAAGGACTTCCTTAGGCTTAAATCAATATTCGATGTCAACAAATTTCTCTTTTTCAAGAACGCTGTTCTACCCATTGCCATTCTGCATTTTATGTCCTCTGTACTGCGGCCATCATTTGTTATTTTACTGCCCAAGTAACAAAACTCATCTACCTCCTTTATTGCGTCGTTACCTAATCTAATTCCTTCGGCATCACCTGATTTTTTTAAACACTGCACTCCATTACCCTAGTTTTGCTCTTGTTAATGTTCATCTTATGTGCACCTTTCAGCACACTGTCCATTCCGTTCTATTTCCCTTGCAGGTCCTTCGCTGTATCTGACATAATTACTATGTCGTCGGCAAAACGCAATGTTTTTAATTCTTCACCCTGAACTTTAATTCCTTCTCCAAATTTCTCCTTGTTTTCCTTTATAGCTTGCTAGATGTACAAATTGAATAACAATGGATAAAGACTACAACCCTGTCTCACTCCCTTCCCAACCACTGCATCCCTTTCATGCCCTTCAACTCTGACAACCGCTGTCTGGTTTTTGTACAAGTTGTAAATAACCTTACACTCCCTATATTTTACTCCTGCTTGCTTCAGAACTTGAAAGAGTTTATTCCATTCAACATTGTCAAAAGCCTTCTCCAAATCTACAAAAGCTAGAAATGTAGGTTTGCCTTTTTTAATCTATCTTCTAGGATAAACCGTAAAGTGAGTATTGCCTCCCGTGTTCCTACATTTCTCCTGAACCCAAACTGATCTTCCCCGAGGTCGGCTTCTACCAGCTTTTCCATCCTTCTGTATATAATTCGTGTTGTTTTGCAACCATGACCTATTAAACTGATGGTTCTGTAGTTTTCACACCTGTCTGCACCTGCTTTCTTTGGAATGGGGATTATAACATTTTTCTTAAAGTCTGAGGGTACTTCACCTGTTTCATACATCTTACACATCAGGTGAAACAATTTTGTCATGGCTGGTTCTCCCAGAGACTTCAGTAGCTCTGAGGGAATATCGTCTACTCCAGGGGCCTTGTTTCGACTTAGATCTTTCAGGGCTCTGTCAAATTCTTCTCTCAGTACAGTATCTCCTATTTCATCTTCATCTACATCCTCTTCCCTTCCTACAATAATGTCTCGAAGTTCATTTCCTTTGTAGAGCCCCTCTATATACTCTTTCCACCTTTCAGCTTTCCCTTCTTTGCTGAGAACTGGTTTTCCACCAGTGCCCTTGATATTCATAGAGCTGTCTTTCTTATCTCCAAGTGTTTCTTTTATTTTCCGGTAGGCTGTATCTATTTTTCCCCTATTTATACGTTCTTCTACATCCTTGCATTTGCTTTCTAGCCACTCCTGCTTAGCCATTTTGCACTTCCTGTCAATTTCATTTCTTAGTCGTCTGTACTCCATTTTGCCTGTTTCATTTACTGCATTTTTATATTTTTTTCCTCATTTCATCGATTAAATTTAGTATCTCCTGTGATATCCAAGGATTCTTTGTAGGTCTTGACTTCCTACCTATTTTTTCCTCTGCTGCCTTCACTATTTCATCTCTCAATTTTACCCATTCCTCCTCAACTGTTTTATTTTCCCCTGTTTTTGTCAATTGTTGCCTGAAGCTCCCTCTGAAATTCTTAAGAACTTCAGGTTCCTTCAATTTATCCAGGTCCCATCTCCTTATTTTCCTACCTTTTTGTAGTTTCTTCAGTTACAGCCTACAGTTCATAACCAACAAGTTATGGTAACCATTATAAAATCTATCTGGTATCTCCCGGTGTCTCCTGGTCTCTTCCACGTATACAACCTTCTTTTGTGATTCTTAAACCAGGTGTTTGTTATAACTAAATTATGTTCTGTGCAAAATTCTACCAGGCGGCTTCCTCTTTCATTCCTTTTGCCAAGACCATATTCACCTACCATCTTCCCTTCCTTCCTTTTACTACTACCGAATTCCAGTCCCCCATAACAATTAAGTTTTCCCCTCCCTTAACTGTCTGAATAATTTCCTTTAGCTCCTCATACATTTCTTCGATTTCCTTATCATCAAGAAAAATGTTCAAATGTTTGTAGAGTCTATGGGACTTAACTACGGGGTCATCAGTCCCTAAACTTACAAACTACTTATGAACTAGTTAATCCTAAGGACGGCACAAATATCCATGTCCGAGGGGGGATTCGAACCCCCGACCGTAGTGGCCATGCAGACCGTGACTGGAGCGTATCAGTCCCCTCGGCCACCGCGGCCGGCTCCTCATCATCGGCAGAGCTAGGGGCGATTTGGGTTATTGAAATGAAACCATTAACGCTCCAATCCCGCCCTTTATTATTATTTATTATTAACTGCTATTCGTTTGCTAATTTATTATTATTTTATTTTTCTTTGTTCTTCGGGCTTTTAAAGATAATAAACTAAATTTTTACTTCTCAGTAGAACAGCACTTTTCATTTTACTAAGACACTGCTTAATACTATGTTACAGTATCCGGTAAGGTCATTTAGCATTAACTGCTTTTGTTTTTACTGTGCCAGTCTGAACAGTTAAGAACCTCTTAAGTGTCTTGAGGGGAGCACTGTTTTTTGATGTCGAGCCTGCGATAATAGTAGTTTTGTTAGACCTGCAGAACCACCATTTTTAGGGTACAAAACATTACATACCAATCACTGTGTGTAATACAAGGTGGAAGACATCGTCTGAACAGTTTTTTTAAAGACAGGTCGGCGGCACGTAAACTTGAACGTGCTAGATCATGTGGACCATTTCACACTTTTCATTATTTAGGGTAAAAGACCAATTTTCTCACCATGCAGCTACCTTCTCTAAAAGATCTGCAGTTGGTTTTGATTTTCTCATGACTTAAGTAACTGATAAATATCGAGGGCTCAGTGGTAAAGTACCAGACTACAAATTTAAAGCTTGTTGGTCCGATCCTACATCAATTCTAGACTTTTAATCCCTCACTTATCACTTCTTTCACCTCTGACAATGTTGTGTGAAAAATGCCCACCATGGTTTGGGTTTCACGTTTAACTGTAGTCCCCCTTAAAACAGGCTGGGTAAGTCAGAAAGAAAATGGCATACAATGCCTAGTGTAGTGTTCCAACTACTCATCAGATTGGTGATGCTTTACGCTTTTACCAGAAAATGAAAGCAGCATCTAAAAACAACCTAAGAGAACTGCACAGATTCTCTCCCAAATCCTTCATATTAACAACAATAGCAGAGGAGCTATAACACTACCCTGAGGAACATCTCTATTTTAGTCGATATCTTTCCTTCAACTACTACGAACTGTGTTCTCTCTAACAAGAAATCTTCACTCCACTCACATATCTAAGAAGCGCAGTTGGATTAAAAGCTGTTTGTAAGGTAAGGCGCCAAAAGCCCTCTTGGTATCTAGAAATATGGAACCAGTGTGAGTTATATCGTCTACAGCATTCATCAGTTCATGTGAGTAAAGATCTACTTCAGTTTCACAAGCATTTTACTTTCTAATTTCATATTGCCCATGGATCAGTAAATCGTTATGTTGATGGTAATTTATAATGGTTGAACACGGCATATGTTTCTACTGAAGTAAAACACTTGTCCGTCCTATTTTGCTGCGCAATTTGGGATCCCTACAGAGTAAGACTGACGGAGGATATAGCGAAACTTCAGAGAACGTCAGCTCGTTTTGTATTATCGCGATGCAGGGGAGAGAGTGGCACCAGTCGGGGGGAAATAGTTTTTTAAAAAGGCGTAAAATTTCTTTCACCAACTTCTACCCCCGAATACGAACATATCTTGTCAGCATCCACCTGCGTGATCATCGGAATTAAATAATAGAAACCAGAACGAAAACGGAAAGATTTATGTGTTGCTTTTTCCCGCCTGCTATTAGAGACTGGAACGGTAGAGAAGCACTCGGACAGTGGTTCGATAACAGGGTGTATACGGCCCGAGAAATCCGGAAAACCCGGTTTTTGTTTGTTTAGTTATTTTTTTCCCATTCTGGAGTAATCCGGGAAATGGCCGGGATACTTTTATAACTTCTCTTTAGACCACTACTGGTCGAAGACTACACAGTGCTACATACATTTACATCTACACACACACTCCACAATCCACCGTAAGGTGCGTGACAGAGGGTACACTGTACCACTACTAGGCATTTCCTGTCCTATTCCATTCACAAATAGAACAAGGAAAAAAATAATGCCTATAACCCTCCGTACGAGCCCTAATTTCTGTTCCTTTGTGATCACTACGCGAAATGTAACTAGGCGGCAGCAAGATCGTACTACACTCAGCTTCAAATTCCGGCCCACTAAATTTCCTCAACAGAAATTCACGAAAAGGACGTCATATTTCCTCCAACGATCCCCTATTTAGTTCCCGGAGAATTTCCGTGACATTCGTGCATTGTTCGAACCTGCCATCGAACATTTAGTTAATTTGTCCTCTAGTTTACAAGTAATAAAACCTATTTAAATTATGTAAAGGGGGTTAACTAATTTGAATGACTTGAGTAAAGAAATTTGTTTTGACTTGTTTTATTCTCTGAAGTCAAATGAACGTCAGAGTTGCAAGCAAGATACACATACAATTGAGCACAGAATAAATTATACGAATTTACAAAACAATATAAACAATCCTACGGCAAGTGACTGGTAAGTCGAAGAAAATTCTATTTGATTCTAAACACTTGTGACAACCCATACTTAACTGGAAACCGTGGCGTAATCGAGAGAAATATTCCGATACCAGATTTCTGTGAATTTAACTAAAGTTTCCAACAGTCCGAAACATGAATACCCCTTGAAACACTAGCAAATGCACGCGATTCTGTGGCGGCTCTGTGCGTCGACAGCTGCAAGTCGCGGACCCAGAGATTATTCAACTTCGTATTCCAGAAGCGATACTTAACTAATATCAGCCAACTTCAACCCCGGCGGATCACGGTGCCTACGATCTCACTCGTTCGGCTATGACGTGCCACTACAGACAATTTACATGTGAAACACGGATGTACTGTAGGCAGTGGTGACACCAGAACTGTGACAATCGCAATTAGCGTCTCGGTGCATCTAATATCAGGCAGGCTGACCTTGCCAAAACTCACCGCTATTAGCACAAGTTTTGGAGCAACTCCAAAAGTTTTACCACAAACTCTAAGTATAGCTGCTCGACGACAAGTATAAACTTAGAGTAGAAGAGAAGCGTCTGCTCTCCTCGGCTGCCCAAACACCAGTCTCCTTCACTCCACTTCTAAAATCTTCGTCTCCTCTCTGCAAAGCCTCCAGGCTCCACCTATCTCTACTGAAACGCCAATCCATAGCTAGGCACCAAAGTACAGCCAATCACGGCTTGCGTTCGGGAGTCGGACAACCGAACCCCCTTACCATACAACAGCAGCCACTGGCCAGCTCTCCCGCGTTTCCACCGGCCGGGCCTCGCTCTTTATGTCCAGCGTTCTCACGGTAGCAGCGGATGGCTCGAAGGGAACTGGGTTCTAGCCCAGTAGTGAGCGATATAAATACCCTCCGCCCGCGGAGCGCCCCCTCCGTAGTCCGCGCTCTACGGCGCGGTCGCGCAGTGGAACCGGTTGCGACGGCGTCTGACATGACGTCGATGTGTGGGCTCTGTTCGCCGTGGTCGTCACTGATTTACTCCTAATTAACCCATTCGCTGGTTCCCAAGATTATAGCCTCAGTCACGGTTTATGAGGTCGTCACTAGTGCGAATTTCAATGACCTCTCTAACGACGCAATCCCATTATCTCGACGTCTGTACCAAAATCCTAGTGCATTTATACTCCATCGTGTGATGCTCCATCAATGTTCATCGACCGCCGACTTGCTCGGATACATCAATCGTGTGGGCCCCTGGTATTCAAGGCATCGTTCCACGACGGTACGCATCCCATGTCAGTGTGGCAGGTCGTATATTGGACAGACGGTGCATATCGTCGAGGATCGATGCCTTCAACACCATAGGCACACACGATTGATGTATCCGAGCAATTCGGCGGTCGCTGAACATTGTCAGAGAATAACGGAATGGAGTATGAACGCACTAGGATTCTGGTACAGACGTCAAGATACTGGGACTGCCTCATTAGAGAGGGCATTGAAATTCACACTAGTGACGACCTTATAAACCGTGACTGTGGCTTTAATCTTAGCAAAGCTTGGGAGCTAGCGATGGGGTTAATTAAGAGTAAATATAGCAAACGTAACGTTGTGATGACCACGGCGGACGGAGACCTCACATCGACGTCATCTCAGACGCCGTCGCAATCACGCTTCACTTTCTTGACGGACCTCAACCTTGGTCCGATGGTTGTGCAGGCTAAGCTTTTGCTGCTATTCCTGCTGTACCTGAAATATAGGAAAAAGTATTAGAACCTGGCTGTTTGAGTGGACTTAGACTGTCAGATTACTGACGATGTATTATTGTGTTTTTTTTCCTGGTTTGCTACGAGATTTTTATTAATCTCACAGCAGGTCAGGCCAACGGATTGTCGGCCTGAAGTGTTGTTGTGTCCCCAATTGCCGGATGAGCCGGTTGTGGGACTGCTTCGTCTTCTCGTAGAAGGTCCTGGAGGAGACACGGAATCTCTCCCGGAGCGGTAGAATGCCAGCTTCTTCGTGAAGCAGGTCGGTTGGATAGCGCGTTGGAAGATGCAGGGCAGTCTTCAGGGCGCGGTTCTGGATGGTCTGCAGCACCTGTATGTGGACGTCGCCGGCGTTTCCAAAGACTGGGGACGCGTACTCGAGCACTGGACGGACCAGTGACAGGTACAGCGTGATGCCGTGTTGCGACGGTAGCCACGACTGCGGGTTGAGCAGTTGATAAATAACGCGTAAGCGTCGTGTGGCCCTCTGTCTTACATCACTGACATGATCTTTCCAGGTGAGCCTTTGGTCTAAGGTTACCCCTAGGTATGTCGCCGTTGTGCTCCAAGGGATGGGAGTCCCCAGGATCTCGATCGGCGGTAGCGCATCGGGCAATTTACGTCTAGTAAAGACGACTGCCTGGCTTTTCGCGGCGTTGAATTTCAACCGCCACTTGGTGGCCCATGCACCCAGGGCGTCGCAGCCGACTTGGAGTCGGTGTCGCATTGTGAGCGCGTTCATGCTGCGGGTGAAATGCGCTGTGTCGTCGGCATATAGCGCCAATTCGACGCTTGCGACCTGCGGTGCATCAGCAGTGTACAAGGAGTATACCAGGGGGCCGATGACCAACCCCTGCGGTACTCCCACACATATCCGCCTTTCCGTGGATGTACCGTTTTCTGCCCTTATGTGGAAAGTCGGTTCGGACAGGTACGACTGCAGCAGTCTCCCATGAGACGTCGGAAGCCCGTGAACAAAGAGTTTATACACTAGGCCGTCGTGCCATACGGAGTCGAAGGCACGGGAGACATCGAGAAACACTGGACCAAGGAATTCCCTTGTTTCCAGTGCCCGCATTGCCGGTTCGACCAGCCTTAGTAGCTGGTGCGTGGTGGAATGACCGGCTCGGAAACCGCCGGTATGATGTTTTCTTGCGTGACGTGTTCCAGCAATCTCGTCACGTACAGTTTCTCGAACACTTTCAAGAGGGATGGCAGCAGGCTTATGGGCCGATAGCTGGTCACTTCACGTGGGTCTTTGCCTGTTTTCGGGATTGCCACCACCTCTGTATGTTTCCATGCGTTGGGGAAGGCACCCGAGCGGAGAACCTCATTAAAGACGTCCGCTAGTAGCCGATGTGTTTCCTGAGGGAGGTTCGTCAGTAAGCGGTTAGTGATACCGTCGCTACCTCCCGCCTTCCTTTGGTTCAACAAGCGAAGCTGCGTTGCAACCTCGTTTTCTGTTATTGGGTCAATAACGTCATCTTCTTCCCTGGCGGCGAGGAAAATTGGCAGTAGTTCATCGACTCTGCGAATATGCTCCTCATCAACGACGTCTTCCACTGGCGTGAAATTTGCAGCAAACGCATCAGCCAGCGCGCTGGCCTTCGCATCTGGGTCGCTGGCGTATTCGTTCCCAACCAAGAGGGGCGGTATGCGTTGACGGCGGCGAAGGAAAGCTTTCACGACCCTCCAGGCACTGCCGTCGTCTGGGTTGAGTGTTGACACGAGGTCTGCCCAGTCCTGGTTCCGGTGGTGTTCAACTGCGGCCTTGATTTCCCGCCTCATGCGGTTCAGTCGGCGCTTCGTGCCTGGTTGGCGAGTAAGCTGCTATTCTCGAAACGGTCGATTTTTCTCGGTATGGCTGCCATGATATGGCGTGGGAGCTGTCGCGAAAGGTCTCGCGGTTGTCGCGGCGGTCTCGGAGTTGCTGCTTCTGCTGCTTGCAGGATCGTCCTGGAAAGAAACAACAAGGTCAAGTCGGCTCCGACATCCGCGGGGTTTGGCGCTTCTTCAAGTGCGGCAAGCACTTCCTCTTGGTTGAGCTTCAGTTCAGTTTCTTGTAGTTGGGCGCTGCTCTCGGAGGGATGCACCGATCACGTCTAGTTCAAAGATGACCGAGATATGGTCTGAGTTCAAGACGTTACGCGTCTCCGCAGTTGCGAAGCGTCCAATACCCTTCAAGAGGGCGATGTCGAGCACGTCGGGTTCTCCTCGGTCCGGAAAATGCGTGGGGTCAAAAGGCCCCAGGCTGATGGCGCCACTACTGTGTACGATTCGGGAAAGTCGGCGGCCATTTACATTGGTGAAGTGAGAGTTCCACTTTGCGTGTTTTGCATTGAAAGCACCCGCAATGAAAAGCCGCCCTTCCAATAACAGCAGGATTTCAAAGTCCGCTCCCTCGAGGGGTCTACCGAGCGGCCGGTATACCGACACGAAAAGAATCCTTCCGGCGGTAGTGTCGACTGCCACTCCCGTTGTTTCCAGTGTGTGTGTCTCTGGGAGATGTACTCGATGGTGCCGCAGCGACTTCTTGACGTAAACGGCAGTGCCACCCCCTTGGGTAAGCCTGTCGTCTCGGTAGCAGCAGTAATTTGCCGCTCGCACGTTCACCCCAGGTTTGAGGAAGGTCTCCTGTACAAGACAGATGTCACCGCCTCTTTCCTTAGGAGCAGGCGAAATTCGCCTTGCCGAGGATGGAGACCCCTCGCATTGAACGGGCAGATGGTCAGTCCGTGGATGTGGTGATTATCCATGGTGACTGCTGGAATTCACTGCGTTGGCCTGGAGGGCCACCGTTACTGCCTCCACGAGAATTAGGAACTTTTCCAGGAGCTGGCTCAGCGATCGCAGAAGCGCGCTGAGCTCGGCGAATGACAGTGCGTCACTCATAGGGGCTGTGGCGGCGGCGGGGAAGACGGCTGGTTGCATCACTGCTGGACGGTGGGCTGTGCGTGAACAGGCGTCCCCTGATGGCGCGCAACCCCCACGGCATACGTGGGCGTTGGCTTGCCTGAGGCGACGGCGGCGGTGTTCCTTTGCAGCCGTCCATGGCGGGGTGCCTGTTGGCTCACGACCAGCGCCGCGGGCATGGGCGCTGGCGTGCCGACGTCCGCTTTGCAGGTGCTGGCCGTCCGGGCGGCTGTCCTCCGTAGTTGGCTGCGTCGGCTGGGCAGCGGCGGCGGATATTCTTCCTCTGGCGGCATCGGTGAAGCTGCGGTCTGGGACAACACAATTTGTGCGTCTCCCCTTCTTGAAGGCGCGGCAGCCCCTGTAGCCGGCGACTTGTGCCTCGTTGCAGTTGCAGCACAGCAGTGGGTCCTCCTTTTTCTTCTGGCATTCCCAGGATGGGTGGTTTCCGGCGCACTTCGGCAGTGGGTTGACATTGTGCAATACTTTGCCACGTGGTCGAGACCCTGGCAAGAGAAGCACTGCAGCCCATCTGCTGAGCGTGCATCAGCTCCACCTTAATGGGAATGTCGGCGATCTTTCCCAGCTGGAAGATCTTCCTGTTGTTAGCTTTATCCACTAGGATAACAGAGAACAGGGTCATCTCGTGGCATGTCCTCAGCCACTTCATTATGCTCACGTGCCTGGTGATGAATCCTTCCTCCTTGAATAGATCCCACAGATACTTCGGGTCCATCTTCAGAGGGAGGTGGCGAAAGACAACCTTCAGCTGCTTCAGCCTTTCAGCATTGTGGGAGTAGCACCCCCATTGCTCAGTGGCGATCAGCTGCATCACCCGGTCATAGTCTTCGCGTGTCTCGGCCTGGATGATGTACTGGTTGGAGCTCCTGGTCTTCATAAATCGTGGGTTCATCACCGCCTTGATTTTCTCACGGGAAGTCTGATGGTCCCCTTCCCACAAAACCGTGATCGGCGGCGGTCGGGGCGGTTTCTTCGCCGCGGGCGTCGTCCCCGCTCTTTCCGAATCCGTCACGTCTGGCAGTACTCCGAAGATGTTCTGATAGTTCTTCCGGCTCGATCTGCCGGAATTCTCGGAACTTGACGGTGTGCCGCCGCGGCGGAGCGACGAACCCGTCATCGTCCGGCTTTCGCAGCGACGTTGTCTTCTTCTGTCGTGATCTCTACTTCTGCGTCCTGGGCGGCTCGAATTTGCCGGGGGGGGGGGCGGCGTCATCCATGGAATCGGCTGGCCGTTTCCTGGAGTTTCGCACAACCTCCATCGCCTCTGCCTGTACTGGGAGTGTTGATCATTCCCCTGGCCGGCGTTCCTCTTCTGCTAGAGCACTGGACACGTCTGGTGCAGCAGCGGCTGGTGTCGGTCGGGTAGGCCGGTCGACGGTCGCGGCGTCGGTGGTGACGAATGCAAGGGCATTTCCCACGCACCTGGCGTGACTGCGGTTGCGCGCTCCGACTCTATACCGGTAGGCACAGGGGCGGGCAGGAAGACAATCCTCACGTCGGTGACTGTGGACGTCACTCCTGCCAAGGAACAGTACTGCTCAGAGGACGTCATGTTCCCTGGAGCGACCGCTGTCGGGGCCGTCTCTACATTCTGAGACGGCGGGTCGGTGGAGACCATTTGCAGATGATTCTGCTTGTTGGCCTCATGTGGTTCGGGCGCGAGAGCGCCGATACCGACGGCTCCAGTCACTCTCTGACTTGCCAAACTAAGTTAATCGACAGACAAACACTCCCTCAGCTTATCAGCTGTCATGCACTTGCTCCTCCTCTCTGATTCGGAGCGGTAGCGGGTTTCCTTCTTACGGTAAGGTAAGAGTCTCTCCCGCACAATGGCTTCTCGGACAAGTTTTGTCTCTCGCCTTGCCTCGCGGTCCAACTTCGAGCTTACTGGTGGTGGGGCGGACAGAGGCTGTGGTCGTAAGGGAGGCCCTTCCTGACCAGACACCGTCCCCCTTCTAATCTCGGCAATGCGAGACTTCCTGTATAAGCTCCCTGACATGGCTGTACCCTGGACAACGACAATTTGCTCTTTTTGAGACGACAACAATTTGCTTCTTTTTTTTAAAGTCAGGTTTCACCAGCCAGAAAGCACGTACACAGGTTCCCTATGACTCAGAGTCATGCTGAGGATCCTCACACAGAGACAAAGAGCGAAAAGATTAGCGCTGGAAAGCACTGAACGCCAAAGACGCAACTTAGACGACGGCAATCCCAGGCGGGATAGCAGTCAGCCAAACCGCGTTGTAACACCAGTGAGAGCGTATACAAAGCGTCCGCTCGCGCTAAGGTCACCCCGCGAGAGCACAGTAGCAGAGCAGGTAGCGGAGGTGTGAACCCGTCCTTTGCCGACGCGCTACTCGAAAAGTAGCGTCGTCGCAATCGGTTCCATTGCGCGACCGCAGCGCGGACCACGGAGGGGGCGCTCAGCGGGCGGAGGGTATTTAAATCGCCCGCCACTGGGCTACAACCCAGTTCCCTTCGAGCCGTCGTAGCATACGGATCTCCGTGCTGGCGAGTTTCCAGGCGCTCAGTCCGTCAGTTCACCTGATGATGTATGATCGCCGAAATATTGTGCCCGTTGGACACTGTAGACTGGCAGTACACCTGTGGATATTTTGATTATCAAATACACTGGGAGAAACTCAAGAATCACAAAGAAAGATAGCACTCATAATACAAATGGCATTTAAAATTCGCTCGATCTTATATCTATTGTGTTATATGTTGTACAATTCTATAATTTTTCAGGTATATATTCTTTTTTACAAGTGCTGTGCGGCGTTGCACAAGTCAAGTGTGCGCCATTTACTTTCGCCGCGCGCCGCCATGCAAACATGGCATGGCGTTCTTACGACATCAGCCATGAGCGCCCTCTGCTGCAATGCCACTCGTGG
The DNA here is from genome assembly GCA_026315105.1 of Locusta migratoria. NCBI lineage: Eukaryota > Metazoa > Arthropoda > Insecta > Orthoptera > Acrididae > Locusta > Locusta migratoria. The sequence continues at coordinate 486,724,904 of CM048746.1, read as the reverse complement.
CCACCACTGAACTGTATCGGTCACTTGGCAATTGTACAGGCACTAGAACAGACTCTCATCAGTAGCAGGCGTCTATCTAGTTAAACTATGTATCAGCATTTCACTTGTCTGCAGTCATCAAACTTGTAAAAGTTAAGTATTATAATATTTCTACGAAATACATATCTTGTATTAATCTAGCTTAGTGTTTCTAGTTTGTGCTGTACCACTGGGTGGTCACCTCAGACTGTGTGCTCGCATATGCGTGCATCCTACTTTCCTGTGTCAGTCTCTCTCTACTCAGCCATCGACACCCAGGACAACTGGCGGCAATGGGACACAAAATGCGGTATGTCTGTAAAATCTGTTGCAAATACAATTAGTAGTAAAGATGTAATAGATTAAAACCTGGTACAAGATAGGGCAGTTTTCTATTAACATTACTGTTTATGTGCTCATATCTCATGAACTAGGTGTCATACTGTGATATAATTTCTAAGGTACATTCAGCTATATGTGTGTATACTGTCTGTAAAATTTCTTGTGGCTACAATTTGTATGTGTAGAAATTATAAATTGTAACGTCATACCAAATGCTGTACTTTTAGTCCATGAACAGCAGATAAGTAGTAAGTGAGAAACTTTTTTCCTTTCATAATTTTGCTATGGAGAAAAATTTAAAAAAGGTTTGAAATTATTTTTAAAGTTTGTTGCAAGTCGCTAAGTTTGTCATTCTTATACAGTGTGTGAATAAAGTCTCATGTCATTGTGTGGCCGTTTCTTGCAACTATATTGTTATGACGTTGTATCTCCTGAAGGATGTGTCATATGTGGTTCTTACCCTGACAGCATTGTTACCTTACAGTAAGGAATATTTGCACCAAATTTGGTTGAAATCGGTCCAATGGTTTAGGAGGAAATGTGCAACGCTGTCGTTTGATACCGCAGTTTTTTGCGCATCTCATTGTATATGTTGTCATATCTCATGAACAATGTGTTGTATGTGATCCTAACACTTACAGCGACCGTCCTCTTGGATTGAAGCCTATGTGTGCAAAATTTCGTAAACATTGGAAGAAAACTGTAGATTTGTATACAATACCTACATACAAACATACAGACACATTGCTTTATATGTAAAGATGGTATGCTCTGAGAGCAGACACTCCAAGCAATATGAAAATTCTGTTCATCAAACTGAATGCGAAATAAAGTACTGTGTGCTTAGAGTAACTGCACAGTCAATTACACTCTCCAAAATTTCAATTTTTTTAATTGCCTAAGATAATAAGAATACAAAAATTTTCATAAAAATTACCAATTTGCTTATATGTGAAATATTTCAAAACAGCCAAAGTTGCATTGACTACTAGTTTTGGGCTGGCATGCACCCATTCTCAAGTCCTCTAAGTCAGTGTCATATTTAACATACAAAAGTCTTATTTTTCAAATTTACACAAACAAAAAGTATTACTTTCAATTTTACTCATGAGTAGTTGATGCTTGGCGTTACATGACTCAAATTGAAAGTAATACTTTTTGTCTGTGTAAATTTGAAAATGTGCCTTTTGTATGTTAAAGATGACAATGACTTGGAGGGCTTGCAAATGGGCTCAGAACAGCTCAAAGGTTGTCAATGAAAAACGATATTTTATGTAACTTTGGTCATTTTGCGATATTTCACATAAATATTAAATAAGTTGCTGTTCCTAAAAAATCAGGTTGCTGAAATTTAATAATTTTTTATAATTAGCTCCAAAAATTTTATTTACTTCTGAAGAGTGCAAAATACTGAAAAGTTAAGGATGCAGGTTTCTATTAAGTTACATACTTCTTACAAAAGATTACATTATATATTCATTTTCTCCCACTTTTAAAATGCCATGCCTCAAACCTTGCTATTCCAAAAAAATTATGAAAGGAATCATGCAACAACAATCTTCAACCTACATAGCAAATTATAGGTTTGCCACAAAATAACAAAAGGCAATCATAAAGCACAGATATCTTTCACTCTAAATTCTCACAGCTGTATAAAATCTGTCGAATATCAGTAATCTTGAACTCACAACACAGTTTTTGAACCACTGACAATTACTTAATTTGAAAATCTCTATCAAAATATATCACACACTGACTGAACTGCGTTAATAATGATCTTTTATAGTTCTTGCTCTCATAATAGATTATTTAAGCTACTACCCTGTATCACAAACCTGCTTAGCTGATTCTAGCTCTCTATTGCATTTATTCCCCTCTAGTAGTCACAAATAGAGTTAAAGCAGTCCACTAAATGGAATCTTACAAAAACTGCAAAGCTCTTAAACTTCTGTAGTTGGATATAAGCTGCTTAAGAGGAACAGAATTGTTTAGTTATGGTGGCACTGTTTGGGACTGTTTTATCTATGCCGTATATGAAATTACTTTCATCAGCACGTAATTTACAACATCCATTACTACAGTATTTAACAAATAGTCATTCTTCCCCATGAACGGTATTGATTGTCTGGACTGTTCTCATATGCCAAAGGACTGTTTTCATTAATACATTCCTTACAGGTTTTCAATACTAATTTCATTTTGTAAGACCACCGTTAATTTCAAAATTAATTCAAGCTGAAAGGAGCCAGTTAAAATCTTCCTTTAAACATATAATTCTGATCATAAAAAACCAGCTAGAGGATTTGCATGAACTACTAACTACTTCCTGCAACATAATCTTGTTCCCTGGCCCAGAATTTAGAACTGAATCAAAATTTACCTTAGCAGCAGGAAGACAAAGAGAGGGTGGCCAACACACTTAGTAGATTACGCGAATTACACACAATCATTAATATACAAGCCACCCCGAACTAAACCATTTCGTGAAGGTGGCTGTGAGAACATTTGTGGCACAATGGAATTAAAAATGTGATAATACGTATCTGAATTGGTTCTCAGTACTGGTAAAAACAACATTAAATAAAAGGGGGGTATTCATTAACTAATTACAACAAAATTTCTCTGACAATAAATTATTTATTCTGTTCAAACATGAGCAAATGGCGGAACCAATTTCGATAAACAATAAAAATGCATCCCATTGAAGGCTGACTTAACGAAATGTGAACTGAACATCGTCAGAGGAGGGATTTACAATCAATATGCATTCAGCCACTCATACACAGGATGCAAAGCGAAACTCACCCAATTCAGCATGCTGAAATGAAGCAGAAGCAGGCGCCGCTATCATACGCGAAATTCAGTGAATCACAATGCACCACAAAATACAAGGAAAATAAACTTCATAGGTGGCTCTGGTCAGTCTTTCTTTACTTGAGATGGTACGCGATAATAGCGACATTAATTTACATTTGAATCAAACTGTAAGCATGCACACTTACTGAGACACACAACACGTGTCTGCTAAATTACATATTCGCACCCCACTGAAGGCGAAGTGCTTAAAGGTCGTATTCATTTCAACAAAAATCAACGGAATCATAGATTACGCAGCAAGAATACACAACAGTAAGGCACTGGTGTGTAAGCAGTGGCGAGAACTCAGGTGACTAGCTATAAACCCTTCAAGTAGGAGTTCGAAACCACATGGTTCCGAAAACCAGTAAAAATACAAAACTTCAATTTCCGAAACATAAAGAAAATTAGCTGTGGCATGCAACCCTTAGCAATGCTTAGGATATCATAAGGAAGCTAAAGAAATACAGCCAGACGCGATTGGAAGCGTTTACACGGTTGGACGAAGACCAATCTTCAAAAATCTGAAGAATGGAATATATTCAAAGTTGGAGTAAATCAACTACGAAATACGGCATGCAGCCCCTGGAAATACGTAGTTTTTCATAAGCAACCTAATAAAGGAGGTGTACAAGGCTAGAAGAGAATTTACTGACTGAGTCTGAAAGCAAAGTACAAGTTGGAAACGAAACAACAACTTAAAATTGACGGAGAGGAGATCGCGAGATACTAATGGAAATCAGAAAGATACATACCTGATTTCTTGCCTGAGGGGCGTAGAAACAGACACAGGGGTAGCTGTTCGAAGAACACACCACGTGGAGTACATATCACTCGTGGAAGGAGGAAACCGAAAGGAATATTTCACATGCACTACACAGAGTAAAAATGTTCCCGCACATTAGTCGCATCCCACAAAGCTAGAAAGAAATCAAACAGAGTTCGAACACCACCAGCTAGTATCACAAACTTTACCGATTCCCAGCCATTATCAAACCGAATTAGTTACATATTCAACGCGATTACCTATGCAAAATCAACGAAATGAAATTGAATACTCTTCTGTATATGATCGGAGAAACTTATTTCGAAAAATGAACCTAAGTTCTGAAGGCTAACTTGAACGCCAGACAAAGAATCGCTACCATCTCAAGGGAGGAAAGAAAATCAGAACGTTTTACCAAGTCAAAGCGCAGCCGCATAGTGAAGCATCGGACTCTGAGACCCTGCCACCCAACCGGAAATCTGTAAAAACCCAAGAAAAACGAGGCGGTGGGGAGAGCAGAGACCCGCGTGTCCTACTGAGGCTCGCTACCGGGCATTGCCAACGCAACTTGTAACCAATGGGTGCTGGAACCTCTTTGTAGCATCAAAAGCAGAAGTTGGTAACGACTACTGATCGACATGAAGCCAGAGGTGCTAAGTACGCAGCCAGCATTCGACGACGAAATTTTCATTCATACACTCAGACTCCCATGCTAGAAGATGCTCATATATGCTCATACAAAATAAAGCAAGTACACATTCTCACAGGGACAGTGGCGTCATGGAGAAACCGTTCATCGTGCCACATTCATAGACACAATGATAAATTATTATCATAATAAAATCCCATCAATATTAACACAGTATTACAGAAACTAACATTTAAAAACATGAAATGAAATGCTATTCCTCATGCCTCTGAACGAAAGGGGTTCTCGTTTAGCAAAAAGGGCCGTCTAGTGAACTTAGACAAATTACAAAGTTATAAACCTAGAGAAGATGAGAGACAGCGTCTTACAATTTTCAGATGAAGATGATCAGTCAAAATTCAGTTCTTCCCCTGACATATCGAATAAACTCTTTTGTAGTCTACTCAACAATGACCTAAACTACACACACACTTTCACAGATCACTGTCACATAAGACTTGGACTGTTGCATTGTGTAAAAAAAATTATGCCAAGATTTATAAATTTTGCACTAACCTGAATGTTCTAACAAATCTTTCATAAATTTTACTTTGCAAAATTATCCAGCACTTCATAAATCATTTTTGCACACTGGTAGTTCACACAAAACTAACTACATCAGCTATTAAGAATGAATTTTGAAACTTTGCACTACTCTTAGAAAGGCAAATGATTTCAGAATTTTTTCTACCAGAAAGAAGACTGCAGGGTGTGGTCTCAAGCCAAATGTAATAAACGAAAGCCGGTACATTAACATCTGTTAGCTTCTCCAACAAATTGATTGGCAAAACGTAATTCTGTTATTTTACCCAGAGTAGAATTTTATTTTTCATGTGTGGAATCAGGTTTTCTATTTCTCATTGTAGCTGATTGAATCTCCAGCACATGCAACGAACATTACAGGTTACAATCAAATAACATCATCAGGCAACCTGGTTGGGTCCCAGTATAATTAATAATGATATTATTGAGAAATTAATAACAAAATCATTGTCAGTGTAGAAGATATTCAGTTGGAATTTGTAATTTTTCTCTTTAATAATCTGTGATTAGGTTAGTACTGAAGCCTGGGTGTTAAAATAGCATGACAGTACTGTTAGATTAGATTAGATTAGTTTTTCGTTCCATAGATCCATGTTGAGGAGAGCCTCGTGGATGTGTAACATGTCAAGAAACAAAATTTATAAGCTCAATAATAGATAATACTAATAATATAAATACTTACATTTTAAGGTTTTATAAGAAACAAACATATAATATAATAATAATAATATAGTATGAGTACATGGATGCATCATTTGGTAAAATTTAGAAATTCACTAATGGAGTAGAAGAAGTTGGCCACTAGAAAGTCTTTTAGGCTCCTCTTAAACCGATCTTTATTTGTAGGTAAATGTTTCATACTTGATGGTAAGTTATTGAAAATATGTGTTCCTGAGTAGTGGACTCCTTTTTGAACAAAAGTAAGTGCTTTTAAGTCCTTGTGTAGATCATTTTTATTCCTAGTATTGTATGTATGAACTGAGCTGTTTGTTGGGAAAGTGGATATATCATTTATGACAAATTTCATTAAGGAATAAATATACTGAAAGGCAGTAGTCAGTATATCCAGTTCTTTGAAGAGGGACGTCCATGAATTAACTCCACAAATAATACGTATTACTCACTTTTGGACTCTGAGGACTTTTGACTGACTTCAAGATTTACCCCAAAATATTATACCATATGACATTATGGAATGAAAGTAAGCAAAGTATGCAAGCATTGTTATTTATATGTCTCCTATGTCTGATAACAATCGTATTGAAAATACAGATTTGTTGAGTCGTTTCTGTAGTTCTGTGGTGTGGTCCTCCCAACTAAATTTATTATCAAGCAATAATCCCAGGAATTTAATGCTGTCAACCTCTTCTATCTGCTCTTCTTCATACTTAATGCTGGTGGGAAAACTCTTACATGTTCTAAACTGCATGTAGTGAGTCTTTTCAAAGTTTAATGTCGATGAGTTGGCTTTAAACCATTTATTAATGTGATTGAAAATATGATTAGCAGACCTTTCTATAACGTACTTTTTATTGCAATACTTGTATCATCTGCAAACAAAATGACCTCTACTCTGGTAGTGAAACTGATGAGAAGTCATTAATGTACACAAGAAAAAGCAATGGCCCTAAGATGGATCCTTGTGGGACACCACATGTAATTTCTTCCCAATCCGATGACGACTGTTGGCTTAATTCACTAGTCGCTTGCACTGATACCTTTGTTTTCTGTTAGTGAGGCACGACTTGAACCATTTGGAGCATTTCCCATGACGCCATAGAATTCTAATTTACTTAAAAGGATGTTATGGTTCACACAATCAAATGCATTTGACAAATCACAGAAAATACCTGCTGCTCGCAATTTATTATCTAATGAATTAAGTACATTCTCACTGTAAATGTAAATAGCCTTCTCAATATCGGAACCATTCAGAAATCCAAACTGTGTTCTAGACCATATGTCATTCATGGTCAGGTGGTTGAGAAGCTGCTTGTACATTACCTTTTCTAGAGTTTTTTAGAATGCTGGCAAAAGTGAAATCAGTCTGTAGTTTGATGGTATCTCTTTATCCCCCTTCTTGAATAGAGGTTTAATATCCACATATTTTAGGCAATCTTATGCTCATAGTGCATTTGTTTAGGTGCCTGAATAACTTTTTTTAAATATTTTACAGTATTCCTTATATTTATCTAAATCATCATCATTGCAACTACTCTTGACTGATAGATACATTTTCCTTTTTGTCTTACATTAAATCTTTATTCCTTGTGTAATCCAAGGCTTTATTACAGACTTCTGTTTAATTCGAGTTACCTTTAGAGGAAAACAGTTTTCAAACATGATACTAACATTATTAATGAATAAGTTATATTTTTCATTCTTGCCATGAGCACTGTACTCATCTTTTCAGTTTATGTCTTTTAGGAGTTTTCTAAAATTTTCAATTTTTGGTGGATTGACTACTCTCTTGTATGTAGATTTTGCAGTCTTCATAATCTTTTTAGAATCTATGCCTAAAACAAAGAGCTGCATATCATGATCTGATAGGCCATTTATTATTGGTTTTATGATATGATTTTGTTCCTTTGATTTGTCTCTAAAAATGTTATCAATTGCTGTCTTAGAGGTTTTAGTTAACCTAGTTGGAAAGTTTACGGTATGTGTTAGGTTGAAAGACAAAGATACTCACTGCAATAAATTTTTACTGGAGTACAGCATAAGAAAATCTGTATTAAAGTCACCAGCAACCAGGATTTCTTCATTTCATTCTGTTAAATAACCCAATAGATCTTCTAGATGATTTAGGAATAGATTATAATTTCCTGCAGGTTCATGGTAAATAGTTACTATTATATAGCATCTGTTATGGAACTCTACTTCTGTTGCACAAGCTTCTAAATGCTGACATAATTTATTTATATCAATATTCTCGCATTTATAGCAGTTTTTAATGAATGTGGCAACTCCTCCTCCCTCCATATTAAATCCTGGAATGTTTAACATATCTATAACAGTGGCCACATGATGTTCAGAGAGGCAAATTATGTCAATTGGGTTAGAGGAATCTATTTCATCAATACAAATGAGTAGTTCATCAAGTTTATTTCTGAGTCCTGGAATATTTTGATGTAATAAAGATAACTGATATTGCATACTAACGGTTTGACTAACATTTACTGGAAGTTTCTGAGTTTGTTACGATCTTCAGTCCGGAGACTGGTTTGATGCAGCTCTCCACCCTACTCTATCCTGAGCAAGCCTTTTCATCTCCTCATAAGAACGGCAACCCACATCCACTTGAATCTGCTTACTATACGCGTCTCTTGGCCTCCCTCTGCGATTTTTACTCCACACACTTCCCTCCAATGCTAAATTTACGATTCCCCGATATCTAAGAATGTGTCCTACCAAGCGATCCCTTCTTTTAGTCAGGGTATGCCAAAAATTCCTTTTCTCACCAATTCTGTTCAGTACCTCCTCATTAGTTATGCGATCTACCCACCTAATCTTCAGCATTCTTCTGTAGCACCACATTTCAAAAGCCTCTATTCTTTTCCTGTCCGCATTGCTTAACGTCCATTCTTCACTCCCGTAAAAGGCAACAATCCACACAAATGCCTTCAGAAAAGACTTCCTTACCCTTAAATTAATATTCGATGTTAGCAAATTTCTCTTTTTCAAAAATGCTTTTCTTCCCATTGCCATTCTGCATTTTATATCCGCTGTACTGCGACCATCGCATGTTATTTTACTACCCAAGTAACAAAACTCATCTACCACCTTCATTGTTTCGTTACCTAATCTAATTCCTTCTGCATTGCCTGATTTTCTAAGACGGCATTCCATTATTTTTGTTTTGCTCTTGTTAATGTTCATTTTACACGCTCTCTTCAACACGCTATCCATTCCATTCAACTGCTCTGACAAAATTACAATGTCATCAGCAAAACGCAATGTTTTTATTTCTTCCCCCTGAACTTTAATCCCTATTCCAAATTTTTCCTTGCTTTCCTTCACTGCCTGCTCGATGTACAAATTGAATAACATCGGAGAAAGGCTACAACCCTGTCTTACTCCCTTCCCAAGTGATGCTTCCCTTTCATGCCCTTCGAGTCTAAGAACTGCGGTCTGGCTTTTGTACAAGTTGTAAATAACTCTCCTTTCCCTGTATTTTACCCCTGCTGACTTCAGAATTTGAAAGAGTGTATTCCAGACAACATTGTCAAATGCTTTCTCCAAATCTACAAAAGCTAAAAATTTAGGTTTGCCTTTCCTTAATCTATCTTCTAAGATAAGCCGTAAAGTGAGTATTGCCTCCCGGGTTCCTATGTTCCTCCTGAATCCAAACTGATCTTCCCCGAGGTCAGCTTCTACCAGCTTTTCCATTCTCCTGTAGATAATTCGTGTTAAAATTTTGCAACCATGACTTATCAAACTGATGGTTCTGTAATTTTCACGCCTGTCTGCGCCTGATTTCTTTGTAATTTTCTTAAAGTCTGAGGGCATTTCGCCTGTAGTTTCTGAGTACTTTCTGTTAAACATTTTTTGTTAAAATCTATCTCCAGTTTATCTGTTTTTCCAAACTGCGGGTGTCTTCCAAGCTCTCTCAAAACTGGTTTTTTCCCCCTCCCCCTCCCTATCCCATGAAAGGTATCCCTCTGACACCTGCAACCACTGGTATTTTACCATTTGTGACAGTGCCCCCCCCCCTCCATAAGTTACTTGCAATCAACCCAGACAGTTTTCCCTCCCCTGTTGAGGTGAAGGCCATGCCTAGTGTAGTCCCACCTACAGACATCATCCACAGGAATCAAACCAATATGGGACCCCACATCTGACATCAGTAGCCGTTCCAACTCCAAGTTTACTCACCTGACAGAAGAGTTCAAATGAGGACGATCATGGCGACTCAAGACAGATACATACCCCACACTAGTATGCTTTGTTGCTGATGATATCTACACCAGGTCACACTCTATAGAATATTCACAGTTTCTGTCAATGCTGTTTCCCGGACCACCCACTATAACCACGGTATCATCCATTGTGAAATCTATACGTAAAGAACCTATATCCTCTGTTACCTGATCCAGGCCCACATTTCGTTTGAAGAAGTTTCTGACCCAGTACTCTGATTCTAGCTCTTCCTGCAGTAGTTAACCAACACCTCTACCATGGGAGCTACCTAACAAGACTTTCTTTCTTTTCACAGTTTCCCCTACCATTTTCAAATCCTTCTTTAAATTTTGTTATGTCCTTTCTACAGCTTCAGCTATATGAGGCTCATCCAATTCTGACTGAGGCAATGGGTCAAATCTATTTTTCTCATTAATGAGAAAGCTGTCTGAAACTGTCCTAAGCCTGTTCCCCCTGTTACTTGTTGCCACTTCCCACCGCTGTTCACCCTTCGCCCTCCTTAACCTGCTTAGAGTCTCCCTTCCTTATCTAATTAAGCTTGAAGAGCTGAAATTTTCCACTCCTGTTCCATTATTTTCCTATCTCTGTCGCAGATCTTACAAAACCACTGGTGAGCCTCATTTGTGTCCCCATTTCCCACGCCACTACATTCGCCCCAATGAAAGAAACCACTACAACTATCAGACCACTCCCCAGAACTAACAATCCTACGGCATGTCATACACTTCTCACCCATGGTAAAAATAGAAATCATAAAAACTTGATTAAGTACTGACTAAAACGTGAAACTTACACCAAGAGACCTTAAATCTGTTCAAGCAAATATAATTAACTGTAAAGGCACTGGATATCAAGAAACTTGCTCACAAAAACAAAAATTAGGCCTATAAACATGCTCACAAAAACAAAATTTAGGCTTATAAACAGGGATTACTATAAACAATTTTGCTAAATCACGAAATTTACGTCTGATAGACTTTATAAATCCTAACTACTATATGCAGCGAGTGAAAAATAGAAGAATAGGTAATTAAATATACGTTTTACTTACTGTATACAACGATTCTCGCGCGTTAAATTAGGCCTACAAATACGTGCTATAGGCGCCGTAAGAAATATAAACTTTACACCGTTTTTCATTATTTAACACTACACTAACACTTCCACTAATGTAATAACACTTATATTATATTTATATCAACTGGAAACGATTAAATATAGCTTAAAACAACAATTTTTTAAATTATTTACTGGAGCAAATGACATACCTTGGATAAAAGCAATCGGTGAGTGGTCATCTTTTTAGACCTAATGGGTGTAACTGATCACTATCACTGTGCAATAACTTTTGTACACTTTCTGAAAGCCTCACATGTATATTTTAAACTTGGTATAACAAACTTTATACGTCACGTCCATACAGTGTATCTGCATAAGGTCAAAGACAGCAGGTAACTGTATCTCTTCCATATTTTGTGCCAGATGAACAATCTACACGTCATTTGTTTCAATGATATGCTCAATAAGCAGAGAAATAATCTGTAGTCGATGTCTTTATATCATGTGCCAGGATTGACAAAAGCAAGTCAACATATTGAATTAAAAAAAAAGAAAACATTACTCCTTATAAATTAATTAATTTTCCCATCCCCTTCACATTCCTCACTCCTACCTCGTGTATCGTCACAACCTGTTGATGAAAGTGAAGTTATGAGTGGCGATCTTTTAGGTAGAAAGACATGGTTTAAAACTTGAATTGAGGAAATAACAACGCTAAACGCTATTGACAGCCAAAGAACATTTTACAACATATGTGTTTGGTCAACTTAGTGTGGTAAAGTGCTGGAAACTGAAATAACATTTCAAAACATTGATACCTATTTTCAAGCATAAAATAAACATACGCCCACATCAAACAATATTTATAAGTGCATAAATAGAGCCTGTTTACTTTAGCCATTCGATTTGCGCATTGACATTGTTAATACTGCCGTACACAACTGAATTCTTGTCCTTCATAACAATGAAGTTTTCATTAAAAATGTTATTTAATGAAAATTGCGTCATCTAATTACAATCTTAATCAAACAAACAATAAGTTACAATATTGCTAAACATAAACCATTTTTCTATTTCAGAAAAATCGACCTCGTTTTTAGGAGGACACTCAATTCAAAAATATTTAAGTCTTCATCAAAAATTTGGATTTACAGCTAAAATAACGTATAATAATAAAATAAAGATTAATAACAGACATTTGCGTGTAATCTGTGTAATCGTCTACTACAACAAGAAAAACGTGGGACGAAAACAGGTTAGCTTTCAATGTTAACATACCACCGTTCCGTCAAAACATTCTTTTCGAGAAAACTCGACGTGACGTGACAGTCCTGTGTCGTACAGTGTGTAAATGTCACTATTAGAAAGACATTGTCGAATGTTCTGACGGAACGTGACGTTAGGACAGTGCGCTGAAGATAGGAAACTAGCCGAGCGCAATCCTTGACGCAACCAGTCGACTCTCAAACAGCCTCATGATTTGCTACCGCCAGACATAAGTCACTTTTAAAATGCACTGTGATGTCTCTGAATTATCAGCTCCATTTTTCAAGTACATACGAGTATGATTCGATCCTTACAATCGACCAATTCTGTTGTAGTCGCATAAGTATTTCTATAGTCGATAGTTGCGGTATCGATTAAGCGGAGGCATGTTTTGGTAATATGTTTTGAACGATGTAGTTTGGTGTGTTTGTTTTTGTTAGTGTTGTTGTTGGTGGTGTGTGTGGCACACAGTCGGAGAAAAACATGTTGTCGACGAGAATACAAGGACTGACATCAGTGGCGAATAATTAATGTTACCGCGATACGTCGAAGCAAGTGTGTGTTGAAGATTATGAATGTTAAGTAGTGCAGCAAGTGGAGTGTACTATGGCTCATTCTGGAAATTCAGCCGACTCGACACGTTTCCCACCTCCGATATGGACGCCGTCAATACCCCCTCCGCCGTATCTTCCAGCAGACTGGATAAAAAAGGAAACCACATCGTTCCAGCCTCCTTCAAGCCCGCTATTTTCTTTTCCACCTTGTAATAACCCTCCACCAGTACCTTCACATAGTCCACATCAACAGGTGCCGATTCCCTTTAATGCTTCTGTAACCCAAGTTCCACCTCCTACCCCACCCTACCGTCCTTATATTCAGCCCCCCGGACAACAAGTAGGTAACTGTAATACCTTCATTAACTGTCAGCCTCAAAAGGTAGAAGTAACCACACAATCTGTGTATGTGCCACCGTATCCACCACCTCCGCCACCAAGACCTTCAAGTGTTCCAGCATCGTATCCAGCCAATTTTTCTCAGGTTACTAATGTACAGTCTAATCCTCAGTGGTCAAATGATGCCCCAGTTCCAGTAAATCCTTGGTACAATAAGGATCTTCCGCAGAATTCAGTTGGAAACTCTTACGGTAATAATGATTCAGGCCCTCCTCAAAACTTGTCTTTTGGCTCAGAGACGACAAAGACTTGGGATATTTTACCCAAATCATTAGGTACAGAACCGGAAATTAAAATTGAGCCAGGGAAAATTGATACCAGGGAACATCGTCGTTCTCCAGGGAGAACAGACCGTAGTAAGCCAGAGAGAAGAAGCAGTCGTGATGAACACTGTGAGAGGCGACGAACTCGTGATAAAAGTTTATCTAGGCATTCTAGTCCACGCAGAAAACGATCCTATAGCCCCGATCGTTCGAGTAAAAGGCGTAGTTCTGATAGGTTTTACAGTCGTAAATATGATAGGCGAACTAGTGAACGTGATTGTAGATCTAGATCTTCATCTAGTGATTGGCTATCGAGGCACAGTGATAGAAGCAGACGCCACTCTTACAGGGAAAGCAGCCGACATTCGAAATCTCCTGACAAACGTAGGTCACAAAGACGGTATTCGAGAAGTCCTGGGAGAAAACGAAGTGTGGATAGGAGGCCTAGTGATCATCCAATCATTAACTCCAGTGGGAAAGAGCTTAGTGTACCAAGTGTATGCAGCAATACAGAAGAGTCTACCAGAAGATCGTGTTCCCCGAAATCAGTCAAAAAGGAAGACAAATCAAAAGAAAAGAGCAAGAAGGAATATTCAGAAAGAGATGTCCTATTACGAAAGTGGAGGTGAGTAAACTAATATTCAAACAGTTTTTCTTATAAAATACTTAATACGGTACCTTGTGAATCTGACATATTCTCCTTATGACAGTTCTGTATCAAATTACCATAAAAGTCTTTTAACAGCTATTTTATAAGAAGAAGGTAGATATATTTTCTATAACTTCCTGCAAACCTAAAAATAAAAATAAATAAAATAATAAAGAAAGAAAGAAAAAAGCTACACCACAGTCCATTGGAATTAGTGATAAGTAAAGTAAAAGCATTCTCTTATATATTGCCTGTTGACTTTCATGGTACCGGTAGTCATGCTTTTGAAATGAAAAGGCTCACCTGTAGACGGGGATACCGCCTGTCAGCTTTGACCCGTGACATCATTGCAGCGTGGTTATTTTGAGGTGTATGCGTGTTTGTAGAAGGCATGAGTAATAATAATGATATTTATTCAACATTGACTAATACATATACAGTCTCTTGACATTGTACAGAATATTCATCTGAATACGACAGTTTCATAAATTATAAACTAATAATTACTGTTTCATAGAAGCAATACAATTCGTGAATTATTTTTTTTATACAATTAAAAGTATTACATATTTTTAAGTCTTTATTTGACAATTAAACAGTTCACTACAGTATATAGGGTGACACGACCAGTAGTTGATCAATTAACGTTTTGAATTTATGTTTATATTATTTACAGAACATCTACTTGAGAGACTAAGTTGATAATTACACATACCACAGAAATAAGTTTTCTGTGAAGTTTGACATACCTACAATTAACATTAAAATGATTATTCCCTACATTTTCTACATTTCAATTACAATGAACAAAAATTACCAGTAGTTGATCATACAGTTCCACTAAATGATCACTCATAGTCCAGTAGTTGATCATTAAGTAATAAATAAAATAATATGAAATTAAATTGGTAATTACATCTGGAAAGTTAATTTTAAAGCACTTACATGAATCATTAACATATTAAACAATTTTTTCAATGAAATAAAACAATGTAATACAGTAAACATAACAACAAACTTCACATGGTCTGCTCGTTTCATTTCACTTTTCCAATATCAACATGATATTGAAACTTGTACAGCAGCCTGTCTGCTGTAAAGATAATTGAGGATTCTGAAAGTATTGTTAAAATTTGTGAAGACTGAACAGTGCTTACATCATCTTCATCAGTTTGAAACAGTGTCTTTCGTCACAGCTTTTCAAACCCATTAGCTCAATGTCATCTTTTGTAGTTAGGCTACTCTTTGAACAATACATGCAAATTTAAAATTATTATTATTCTTGCCTGGAAACAAGACCAAAGCAAAATCTTCTTCTTTAAATGTAGCCCTTCCATCAAGTATCTTCTCAGTCATAGCGAAGTTTTCATTAGTGTCTGTCATTTTCTGATGTGTCTTTAATAGGACTTCATTCATCACTGCTGTATTCTGACTCTGAATTTTCTTTCCTAACAGGTTTAATTTTGGTGGTTTCTCCTTCTCAGCCTCTGGAAGCAGTTCCATTACTTCTTTTTTATCTCATTCCTATTGTTAGCCATTTTACGTTTTTCTATTCTAGCTCATTTGGCTGTTTCTGCGTTGGCTTTTAGGTCTTTTGATTTGTTCCAGTCTGTTTGGAAGTTGTTGTATATGGAATGTACTCTCTTTTCCTTCCAGCTTTTATGGGGATTCAGTAAGCCAGGTAATATGATTAGCAAAATGTGGATACGGGGAGATGAAAACTAGCAGATGATCACCACCGATCAACTACTGGGAGCCATATAAATTTCACATTTCCATCAGTATGGGTCAGAAGAAAGAAATCCCTACTGAGTCCATGCTTAAAAGCAACTCTTTCTGGAAAGTACCAGTAATTGATCATTTTGATCAACTACTGGAAAACATGCTTTTATGCATTCCAGTAATTGATATCCCCCCTTGTAAATCAATGAACCAAAAATTTATACTTCCATTATGATAAATAATATCATCAATCATTCACAATGAGTTATCTATTAAAATAGTTCATAATATTTCAGTATTTAGTACTTGTGTCAATAAATATTTGTATCACTGCAACCTACTTTACAACTAGTCTGGATGCTCTGATTCTCCACTTCTGAGCACAGCACAAGAGGAAAGATTTTCTCACAGCTATCAGTTCCCTCCAAATGTTGTAAAAATGGGTTAAATAGGTTTAACAACAATTGTTCTTTACATTCTGCTACATTTTTAAAAGTTTCAGTGCTACCAACTTTTAAAATTTAAAGATTAAAGTGATACTGATCAACTACTGGGTAGTGATCAACTACTGGCTGGGTCACCCTACTTGTCATGATTAAAAAACATTTTTCATATAGTCATAGAATTCATCTAGCGAATAGAATGGATTTTCAATCAGGATTGTTTTTTGTTGTTCTTTTAATTTGATTTTAGGAAGGGCTGCGAGGCTTTTTGGTAGTGCCTTGGTAAGCTTCAGGGCAACATGAAGTCCATTTATTTTCATATAATGCTGTTCTGTGGCTGTTTAACTGGTTGTTAGCTTTTGCCGTGTATTATGTTGATGTAGATCACAGTTTAGATCTGGATTGCTTGTTTCGTGTACATTATTATTTTTAATTATCGGAAGTTCACTGAGGCTTTTTTCGGATGATGCTGTAGTATATACAGAGGTTGTAACAATGGAAAATTGTATTGAGATGCAGGAGGATCTGCATAGAATTGACGCATGGTGCAGGGAATGGCAATTAAATCTCAGTGTAGACAAGTGTAATGTGCTGCGAATACACAGAAAGAAAGATCCTTTATCATTAGCTGCACTGTAGCAGGGCAGCAACTGGAAGCAGTTAATTCCATAAAGTATCTGGGAGTAGTCATTAGGAGGGATTTAAAATGGAACAACCATATAAAATCAATCGTCGGTAAAGCAGATGCCAGACTTAGATTCATTGGAAGAATACTAAGGAAATGCAGTCCGAAAACAAAGGAAGTAGGTTACAGTACACTTGTTCGCCCACAGCTTGAATACTGCTCACTGGTGTGGAATCCGTACCAGGTGGGATTGATAGAGGAGGTAGAGAAGATCCAACAGAGAGCAGCGCGCTTCGTTACAGGATCATTTGGTAATCGTGAAAGCGTTACGGAGATGATCGATAAACTCCAGTGGAAGACTCTGCAGGAGAGACGCTCTGTCGCTCGGTATGGGCTTTTGTTGGAGTTTCGAGAACATACCTTTACCGAGGAGTCCAGCAGTATATTGCTCCCTCCTACGTATATCCCACAAAGAGACCGTGAGGATAAAATCAGAGAGATTAGAGCTCACACAGAGGCATACCGACAATCCTTCTTTCCGCGAACAATATGTGACTGGAATAGGACAGAAAATCGATAGTGGTACTCAAGGTACCCTCCGCCACACACCCTCAGGTGGCTTGCAGAGTATGGTTGTAGATGTAGATGTAATATATGATATATACACCAGTAATGGTAAGTATGCCCAATTTTGGAAAGAGATTCCGACATGATTCTCTTGGTTTGGCCCCACAGATAATTCAGACGGCTTTCTTCTGTAGTATCAACAAAGTGTTAATGTTGGCTTGTGATGTTCCACCCCAAATCTCTATTCAATAGTTAGTGTTGGATGCAAATAATTCATGGTATGCAGTCTTTAGGATACCATATGCATATCTTTACAATATCTGCTGATCTGGTTTATGGCAAAGATATTTTTAGACAGCTTTTTGGCTAGGGAATCTATGTGAATGTCCCACTTAAAGTTGTCTTGAATTGTGATATCCAATAATTTTGTATATTTTTCCTTATTAATAGATTCAAATTGATGAAACTAAAATTATAGAAGGAAACTTTCCTAGTGGGATAAATTTATATAAAAAATAGAAAACGGATCACTTACCCAAAGGACAGGGTCATTGACAGACACAAATAAAATCACACACATACAAGCTTTCGCAACCATTGGTTGCTTCTTCAGGAAAAGAGGAAGGAAGGAGAGGAGAAAGGGAAGGATACGGGTTTTAAGGAAGTGGAAAAGGAGTTACTCCAATCCCAGGAGTGGAAGGACTTACCTTAGGGGAAAAAAAGGAAGGTAAACAAATACACACACACTCACACATACCCAAACGCAAACACACCTAGACAGACATTTTGTTTGCGTTTGGATATGTGTGAGTGTGGGTGTACTTGTTTACCTTCCCTTACTCCTGTGATTGGAATGACTCCTTTTCCACTTCCTTAAAACCCGTATCCTTCCCTTTCTCCTCTCCTTCCTTCCTCTTTTCCTGAAGAAGTGACCAATGGTTGAGAAAGCTTGTTTGTGTGTGATTTTATTTTTGTCTGTCGACGAGCCTGTCCTTTGGGTAAGTCATCCGTTTTCTGTTTTTTATATAAATTTTTCCTTATTAATAGAAACGAATAAAATAACACACAAACACACATACAAGCTTTCGCAGCCTAGCTGCTTCGTCAGGCAGAAGGGAAGGAGAGGGAGGAGTGTAACTCCTTTTCCACATATCCTTCTGCCTGACGAAGCAGCTAGGCTGCGAAAGCTTGTATGTGTGTTTGTGTGTTATTTTATTCGTTTCTATCGACGAGCCGGTCCTTTTGGTAAGTCATCTCTTTTCTATTTTTTATTTTTTTTTTTTTTATCCCACCAGGAAAGTTTCCCTCTATAATTTCCTTATTAATAGTTTGATTTCCTATTGATAATTTTAGGTATGTCAAAATCTGTTTGATTTATAGGGTTAAATTCTACAATTGCGGTTTTAAAGGCACTTACAATTAGATGGTTTTCATTAAATACTTGACTATTTCATTAGTAACAGTGTTGCACAGCACTTCCAGACTGTCGTGATCTTTGTGTTTGCACACAATTGTTGTATCGTCTGCATACAATATTATTTTATTATCTGGGGAACAGTACTTTATATCGTTCACATAAATCAGGAACAGGTGGGGTCTCAAGACTGAACCTTGAGGCACTCCGTATTTAACATCTGTTACATTGGATTTGAAAGACCCACTGTTTGTTTTAATCAAAATAAATTGTTTCCTGTTGCTCATATATGACTCTATTAAGTCAAAGCATGTTCCTATAATACCCACATTCCATATCTCGTCAACTAGTATAGTGATATTGACACAGTCAAAAGCTTTTTCGAGATCAAGGGACACTCCAGCAACTTGTTTGTTGTTCTCTTTGGCAGTTATTATTTCATCTACTACCTGTGTTGCAGCTACTGAAGTAGAGTTGTTTTTTTAAAACCATTTTGATTCTCGAATATTAGATTGTGTAGAATCAGAAATGCCATTAGTCTATTATAAATAACTTTCTCGATTACCTTAGAAATTGCAGGTAAGATTGAGATCGGTTGGTAGTTAGTTTTATCACCTTTCGTGTAAATCGGTGTTACTTGTGCTATCAGTCTGTCTGGAAAAATACCTGTTGTGATTATGTCATTTACTGATGTAGACAAGGCATCGCCGGCCGCGGTGGCCGAGGAGACTGAGGCGCTTCAGTCACGGTCTGCACGGCCAATACGGTCGGGGGTTCGAATCCCCCCTCGGGCATGGATATTTGTGCCGTCCTAGTTCGTAAGTAGTTTGTAAGTTTAGGGACTGATGACCCCGTAGTTAAGTCCCATAAGCTTTACAAACATTTGAACATTTGACAAGGCATCTGATATGCACCTTTTAAGTGTGCTTATAGACAATCCTTCATAACCTGCAGAGTTTAAGTTTTTTAGTGACATCACTACGGTAGGCCTGTGTGTTTTATTTCGTAGGTGTCAAATATGCTGTCTCTTACTGGATTGCCCTTATATGTATACTGGAGGTCATTGAACCGGTCATTGATGGATTTTCCCATAGAAGAAAAGTACTCAATAAAAATATTTGCTATCGGGTAGGGGCATTTGATGTTACCACCTTTGAAATTGATACTAAGGTCACTAGCTGATTTGTCTTTAAAGTCCCTAAAGCTATTTATAAGTTGCCAGACAGCTATGCCAGAGTTGTTAGAGACTCTTAACATGTCTGTGTTTATCCAGTTATTCTTCTTTATTTTTTTACAGTCATTTATTGGCAAGGTTTTTTCTGGGCATGAGACGTTGAAGCAATAATAAAAGTCAAATGCAAATTCATTGAAAGTGATACAGTTATGTTCATTCCATTGTAAGTGTTTGAGCATACTCTTAAGGTTTTCAACATTGTCATCATGGGTGGCTCTTTTTGTCACATAGTGTTACTTTTTGCTTGCAATATGAAGGTTTTCAGCTTCTATCAGTACCTGAACCGCATGGAGGTCAGAAATTGCAAGCTTCAGAACTGACGCAGTGTATTTAAAGTGGGACATGTTAGTAACAATGTTGTCAATGCATGATTTGCTGGTGATTATGTGGTGGTTGAGTTAGACGATAGTTTGTTTACAAACAAAACATTAATATTTTGTGTTTAAAAAAGTGATCTGTAGCTTCTCTCTGATGGTTAGGTGTAGGTTAACCAAGAGATTGTTTATCGTATTGAGCGCCGAAGGCGCAAATTTTTGGGCTAAGGCCTGTGATCGATGGTACATTCTGTTATCTATAATAACTACAGATTATTGGTATCTACAGTACAGAAGTATTAAGATATCCCGTATACTGGTTTCCCGACGTCTTGATGATGTCATGGGTCAAAGCAGACGGGTGGTATCCCAGTCTACAGTTATGCCAACGAAAATGGATATCACTGAACATTTGTTAATAGAAAATCCTGAGAAGAAAGGCAGTATGGAGCAATTTTATTGTATAAGAATTTTCCTTAACACATTCAAATAGGTAGTTACTGTACAGTGAGAAATATAAGTAGTGAAAAACATTTAGGCCTATCATTTTAACAGGTTCCATATTCAATTTGTAGCATTAGCACACATTCAGAAAGTTTAACGGTTGTAGACAGATCTGATTGGACTTTATTGGATAATGGAGATACCATATTTCCACTTTCGCTATTCATCAAATAAGCCTTAACAATGATGTCAGTGAAGGTTCTGAGTTTCTAGTGGATGGTTGTGTCCACCCAAAAAAAGTTTTGTTGGGGAGTGCATCACTGGTAGCAGATTTGCACCGCAATGCCTGTCGTGTAAGTAGATTTGAAATGTTTTGTGTTACATCTGTTTTTCTTGTGAATGGATTTGTGGCAGTTTCTAGTAAATTTTCATTGTATAAATTTTACCATACATTTTAGAATGCTCAAAAATTTAGAATAATTTCATAACTAATAGTTTAGCTCTCGATAAATTGTCCTCTAGTTTCTCTTGATTAGCCAAGCTACAGATTCCGTGAATCTCATTTGTAACCCTTTTTAAGCATTACATAATGCGAAAATTTAATCGTCAAATCTCGTACCCGTAGTATGGGTCTAACAGATGAGGAAATAGACTTCTTTCAAAAAGTAATGAAGATCTTAGTGATTTTTGTTTAGATTCCTCATCAGATCATAAACAGGATACTACCTATTATTCAAATGTAAATCCTAGATTTCGGAGACAGTGAATCTGATACTGAAGACGGTACCACTCTGTGGAGTAAAATGCCATACAAGCAGCACTCCAAAACACTGATAAAGAATATCATAAAAGTCTTCCCTAGTTCAAAAGGGAACACAAGAGACGTGAGGTCAGAGAAGCAAGCTATCTCATTCATGATAAATGATAATATGATTGATGACGTAATTATCTGTACTCAGCACCACATAACACAGAAAAAAGCTGACACTAACTTAACAAGAGACAGGAACTACAGGAAAGTAACGAAAGAGGAAATGATAGTACTGCTGGGTCGATTATACATGATTATTGTCCACTTTTTGAATAATGTTACATTTGTTATATTTATACACCGAAGGTAATTGATATACTAATTGAGATATTAACAAATGTGATATTTCTACCTGTACATTAAACTATTTTTGTCATTACAATCCTTTAGAAGCTATATACTAGGTTTGTAAGACGGAATACACACTGGTAACAAATCTGCACCGCGCTGCTGCTGAAGTTATAATAATTAGCACTGCCGCCAGAGGGTTAAGATTTCCAGGGCTACCTACAAGAATGAAATTAGATGACCCAGGGAAGCTTTTTTACTGGGTTTCCCAAGTTAGTAATAAGACTGAGATATACCTGATGCAAAGCAGATGGATTACAGTAGAAATAATCAGCTGCAGTAGGTTTATAAGTGTATCATCACTGAAGGCAATAAAGTATCAAAAATTCTGTATGGAAGTATTGCAGTGCAGTTGTAATATGACTGAGACTAAGTTCTACTAGTATAGTTCTTAGTCTGTGTTTTCCAGTATATTTAACAGTTGTAATTGATTACTATGTAACACAAATAAGTTAAATATTACTTACTGCAGTGGCAGTCTAGTGTGCCAATAGTGATGACGAAATGTTCAGTTTATGAGGATAACTAATTTACTGGTGGTGCTAGGATACATATGAGAACCTGACAACCACAGAACAGGAGCAGTGTTATTTATTTATTTCATGCTCAATACAAAAGATAATTCCTCTCATTCTGTGTGACTGGGCTTTCAAATTGAGCGTTACACAACCGTTGTCAAAATCAGTAGGCCTGTAAAATGGCACTGCTACAGTACAAATAAAATGTAATCCAATAATAGATGCTGTAATTGTAATTATTTATAGGCCTGGGGTGGTCATTGAAACTCCTGAATGCAACACATATTAAATAAAATTTCATTTGCTGAATGCGAGAAACTAGCCTATTCAGTTTTATAATGTGGTAACAGGCCTTCAACAGGTTACCGATATGTTCTTAATTAAAGTCATTTTGGTTTTTTGATTGTAGCTTAGGTGTTTTTAAGAGGAGGGGCAAATAACAATCTCTGTAAAATAGTAATTCCAGCTGAGAAAGATACTTTTTTGTTACCAAACCAGTTTCACTGAAAAGCGTTACAGGTTTCTTTTTCCTCTCTACATTCTGCTCTCATTGGATTATGTGGTGAGGAATATACGCCTGCAAGTTAGGGGTATTTAACCTCAGTCAGCCACCTTATGGCATATCTTGCAGGTTCATGTGAAGGGCAAGGTAACTGGGACCTATCAACATAGAATTTTGTACTTTGCCCCTGGGCATCCAAGACATTTGTGATTTATGGGTGAAATTTTAGAATTGTTGTTTTTGATATCATAAAACCTGAGTAATTCCCATGACAACCCCCATTCTGGTTCCACACATTATTGTGCATCCATGCTAACTGGGCAGCTGAATTTGCAATTCTGCAACTGTATTTTGCACTTAGTAGCATCCCATTATGGGATCTTCACAGTAACTTCTGCTGCCACAAAAGTCACATAAAACATCAAATGTCTGACAGATAGCCAACCAGGATTTAAAAATAAATCGAAAGAATTTCTGATTTACAACTCCTACTTGGTACATAGATAAATTATTACACAGAGGTAAGTAATTATACAAAAAATAAATAAAAAAAATTAAAAAATGTATCTCATGTAATGTCATCTCTTATAAACTGACGTGTTCTACATCATTACAAAATCTCGTACCATATTCATGATCTATGGAACAAGTATTAATCTAATATTTAAGTAATGTTTGGAAAGGTCCCAATCCTTGAAGTGAAGCCATATTTTTTTCACAGTTTTTTCCCTTTTGCAGTTATTGCAAAACATGATAGTTTCTATTTTTGATTGTATCATTAGGATGCACAGATGAACAGAGATTCGATTGTCTATAGTCCCTAGTAAAATTGTGTTCTTCAGCATCTATTACAATTGCTGTGAATTTGGAGAGAGCACAATTTAATCATCAAAAACACTTTATTTAAGAATCATGAAAGAAGATTGTATACATGGAAGAGACCAGGAGACACAGGAAGGTTTCAGATTGATTTAATAAAGGTACAAAAAGATTTTGGAACCCACTATTAAACTGTAAGACATAATGAGGATCAGATGTAGTCCTAAACTCTGACCAAACTTAATTGTCAGGAGGTACCGTATGGATTAAAACCGAAGAAACTCCAAAAAGGTAGAAAAGGAACCTGGGTTTCTTGAAAGTTTCAAAGGAAGCATTAGGCAATGATTGACTCAGTGAGGGGAAAGTAATACAGTAGGAGAATGGGATCTTTGAGAGATGAAATAGTGGGGACTGTGTTGTGCCAACAGTCCTCCACAACATTAGCTATGTACATGCCTCAGCAACCTCCATAGGTGTGACGATGGTACATTGTACATTTCAGAGCCCGGGGATCTTGGCTTAATCATCCCGGTCATGATGAATGTACAAACCTTAAAAAAAACACACACACACGCGCACACACACACCTCAATCTCAAGTTGTGCTATGTGCCAAGAAAATGTATGGCTGTTGAGGCTGAACAGGGGCTAGCGAGCAACCTCTGGGGAACCTGCTGCACCTCAGTTGTATTAGACATATTCAGGAAAGCGGGGCTCTGCCAAGGTAGGCGTATATTTCCCAGCTGCTCATGGGTCTACAATGAAACAAGCTAAGAATTGCATTGGTGGGCACCAAACGGCCATCTCTAGGAGAGGAAGAACAGAATTAAATGCAGCAACATTTGTCCCCCCCCCCCCTCCCCCCAATCGTTTCCTTCCCTGGCCATACTATGGGAAGAACGTAGGACTTGTCATCAAGATGTGCGGTCGAACAGATGGTGAATCATTTATGACAATGAAGCCTCTGTTTTTTGTAGAGAAACTTGAAGACAAGTTTGGGAGGGAGAAGGAATGTCAAAGATGAGATCCGCGTCTGTCCTCATAACTAACAACGTCATGCCCATCCCAGTCACGGGCATTGCTTACCTGTAACAAGCTGGATGATGTTCCCATTAGCATCACTCACCTCAGGAGTCTGAACATGGTTCACGGAATTATATTTCATAGGGACCTTTTATTACTGCCTGATAAAGAACTTAGAGAGATGATGAGTGCAATTTATTTGTCACGCATATAGAGGTCCAAAGGACAAAAAGGTCGCCACCGGTGCCCTCATCTTGACTTTTGAGGGTGATTCACTGCCCGAGAAAGTCAAGGTGATGATCTACCGGTGTGACATCAAACCTTATGTTCCTCTGCCTATGCTGAAGGTTTGGTCATATGTCCTGTGATGCCAACCCCACCTGTCAGGAGTGTGGACATGCGTGACATCCAGACATCCCATTTACCCTTCCTCCAGTCTGTGTTAACTGCGACCAGCATCACACTCTCTGCTCACCAAACTGCACAGTTCTTGAAAAATAACACAAAATAATTGAGTACAAGACCCTGGACAGGCTGTCATATTCAGAGGCTAAAAAAGAGTACAAAAAGTTACATCACATCAGCATGAAATCAACATATGCCACAGCTGCATCAGCATCCATGTTAAAATCACCTTCTGTTCTGTCTACCATGCTGGGCCTCAGGCCCAACCATTAACACTTTTCGCTCGGTGTCTGGGGGAAC
Organism: Locusta migratoria; assembly: GCA_026315105.1. Classification (NCBI taxonomy): domain Eukaryota; kingdom Metazoa; phylum Arthropoda; class Insecta; order Orthoptera; family Acrididae; genus Locusta; species Locusta migratoria. The sequence goes on along the minus strand of CM048746.1, from coordinate 486,699,093 downwards.
CTCCTCTTCTGTTGCCCCAAAAGTCCCTAATTTGGGAGCAATAACTACACACCCAAAGGAGACATCGGTCCCCTCCCCTGAGCCAGGGAATCAACAGCCACCTCTGGCTCCTCTCACAAGAAAGGGCTCCCTCAGAACCCTTCCTCCTACAGTTTCTCCCACCAGTGAGTAACTGAAAAAATCACCAACTGCTGGCCGTAGGGCCTCAAGGGTATCCTCCATTCCTGAGACTGAGTCAGCAAAGACATCCTACCAGGAGAAACCAAAGGATCAGCGGGAGAAAAAGAAAGAATCCCTGGTGCCTACCATGCTGCCATAACAAACCTCTGCTTCGGAGAACGACATGGAGATTCTTGCATCTCCTGAGGACTTAGCAATTGCCGAAACTTTGGAAGCAATGGATGTCAAGGCACCGCCGTCAGCGACAGCAGACAATCCTGCGGACCCCACTGCACCTGTAACATCAGTATGTCTCAGCATCAGGAGACACTATGATCCTACAGTGGAACTGTAGTGGTTTTTTCTGCCATTTGCCTGAGTTGCAGTAATTTTTGTGCTGCTTCCCAGCCTTTTGTGTAACCCTGCAGGAGCCTTGATTTCCTGTCCAGAGGACCCCAGCCTTTTGTGGCTATCAGGGATATTACAAAAACCATTTTATCTATGAGAGGGTATATGGCGGAGTTTGTGTCTACGTCTTCACCCCTGTGCCTCTGAACACGACTCTGGAGGCATGGCAGTTCGCATCCAGGCAGTGCAGGAATTTACCATTTGTTCCCTTTATCTTCCCCCGGATTTGTTGTCTCTCCTGCTGACCTCGCCACATTGGTTGCTCAATTGCCCCAACCATTTCTCCTCATGGGTGACTTCAATGCCCATCACCCTTAGTGGGGTGGAACTGAAACCACAGGTAGTGGTAGATACATTGGGAACCTTTTGGCACATCTCGATATTTCTGTTTTTTACAATGGAGCCCCCACGTACTTTAGTGTACCGTGTCCAATTTACTTAGCCATAGACTTGTCCATTTGCAGCCTGAGCCCACTCCGACATCTTACTTGGAGGGTCAAGGATGACCTTTGTGGGAGCAACCATTTTCCCATCCTATTGTCACTCCCACTGTTTCACCCTGCAGATCACCTGCCCCAGTGGACTCTCCATTAAGCTAACTGGCAGGGTTACAACTCAACTGCTTTGGTTACTACTCCACTACCAGGTGACATTGATGTCGCAGTTCAACAGATAATCAACGACATTTTTTCGCCGCTGAGGCAACTGTCCTGCCTACCACAAGCCCACTTTGGCACAAGTCTGTGCCTTGGTGGACACAGGAAATCAAAGAAGCTATCTGGGAGCATTGGCGGATGCTCTGGTGCCACCCCATCATGGAACATCTGATTGCCTTTTAGTGTCTCCTGGCCCAAGCCCAGAGACTGATCTAACAGTGTAAGCAGGTCTGTTGGGAGCGTTACATATTGACCAAAGGTTCCCACACCTCCCCTTTTCAAGTGTAATTGCAGGTACGGTGCCTTTTTTGGTACCACCCATCAAGTGGAATCCCGTCACTCTAAATTCAAGGTGCTCACTGTACTGATCCATCAGTTACTTCAGAGCACATGGCAGAGATTATGAACGTTGCTCTGTGACTGCAACTTACAGTACAGAATTCTGCACCCTCAAAGAATGGGTTGAGCAGAGGCAGTTATCATTCTGCCCACGTCGGTGGGAACTGTATAACACCCCATTTTTGACTGCTCTTGCTGCATCCCCCAATACCTCTCCAGGACCAGAGCGTATTCACACCCAGAGCGTATTCATCCATCACCTCTCAGCAGTCTTTCAACACCAGATACTCGCCCTTTTCAATCAACTCTGGACAGAAGATCTTTTCCCATCACAATCACGGAAAAGTGGTTCACAGTGATGAAACTAGGCACAGATTCGCTAGAGGCTGAGAGTTACCACCCAATCAGCGCCACTAATGTTCTGTGCAATATCCTTGAATGTATGGTGAGTCGCCAGTTTATGTGGATACTTGAGGATCGAGGTCTCCTGGCCCCACAACAGGAAGGCTTCCACCAGGGCTGCTCCACTATTGACAATTTAGTGCCCCTAGAGTCATCTGTCTGTACGGCTTTTACCCACCGAGAACATCTTGTCACAGTGTTTTTTGATCTCCAGAAGGATTATGACACAACCTGGCGTCGTCATATTTTGTCAACACTTTATGATGGGGCTTACGTGGTCCCCTTCCGACGTTCATACAGAACTTCCTCTCGCTCCTCTCTTTTCAGATTAGGGTTGGCACATCTCTTAGCTCCCCAATCCTCATATTTTAGAGAATGGTGTCCCATGGGGCTCTGTTCTTAGTGCACCATTATTTAATTGCTATTAACGGTCCTGCTATGGTAGTGGGGATATCTGCCTCTTCCTCATTGTTCGCTGACAACTATTGCCTGTAACCAGGTAGCATTGATGTCGCTGAGCTTTGGCTGTAGGAAGTCATCCAAAAGGGCCAGTTTTGGGCCTTGCATATGGTTTTCAGTATTTGGCCCAGAAAACCCACATCATGCACTTTTGTCGCTGTCAGGTAGCTCACCCAGATCCTGAGTTATACCTGAATAACGAAGCCCTTCATCTTCGTACTGTTGCCCATTGTGGGACCCTCACCAGATAGGACTGATGGAAGATATTGAGAAGGTTCAGAGAAGGGCAGCTCCTTTTGTTTTATCACGTTACGGGGGAAGGGGGGAAGCTTCATGGAAATGTTGTACGAATTGGGGTGGAAATCATTAAAAGAAAGACGTTATTCATTGCAGCGTGATCTGTTTGCGAAGTTTTAATCACTGACTTTTACTTCTGAATGTGAAAATATTTTGCTAGCACATACCTACTTAGGGAGACATGACCATCCCAATAAAATAAGAGAAATCAGATTGAAAATGGAACTATTTAGATGTTCTTTCTTCCCATACACTATTAGAGAATGGAATGGTAGAGAAAAGTTATGAAAGTGGTTAATGAACCCTCTGCCAGGCACTTAAATGTGATTTGCAGAGTATCCCGTGTAGATGTAGCATGTCTAAAAAGCGATGTGTCTCCACATCTACATCTACATCAAACCACATTTAAGTGCCTAGCAGAGGGTTGATGGAACCACCTTTATATTATTTATCTCCCATTACATTCTCAAATAGTGTGCGGGAAGAAAGGACACCTGAATCTCTCTGCACAAGCTCTGATTTCTTTTATTTTATTCTGATGATCATTCGTACCTATGTAAGTGGGAGTCAACAATATATTTTCGCATTCAGAGGAGAATGTTGGCGATTGGAGTTTCGTAAATAGCCCATGCCGCATCGATAAGTGCCGTTATTGTAATAATTCCCATCCCAGATCCTGTATCATTTCCGTATCGCTGTCTCCCCTGTATCGTGACAATACAAAATGAGCTACCCTTCTTTGGACTCTTTCGATGTCCTCCATCAAACCCACCTGATAAGGATCCCACACTGGGCAACAATACTCCAAAAAAGGATGGACAAGAGTAGTGTTTGCAGTTTCTTTAGTAGTTCTGTTGCATCTTTTAAGGGTTCTGCCAATAAAACACAGTCTCTGATTCGGCTTTCCCGTGACATTATCTGTGTATTCTTTCCAGTTTAAGTCTGAAGTAATAGTCATTCCTAGGTATTTTGTGGAGAATACAGCTTTCACTTTTGATTGATTTATCTTATAAACAAAGTTTTAACGGATTTCTTTTCGTAATCATGTGGACAACTTCACACTTCTCATATTTAGAGTCAGTTGCCAATATTTCCACCATACTGATATCTTATTCAGATCGTTCTGCAGTTGGTTTTGAACTTCAGATGATTTTACTAGATGGTAAATGACACCATCTTCTGCAAACAACCTGAGAGAGCTACTTAGGTTTTCTCCCAAATCGTTTATGTAAATAAGGAACAGCAGAGGACCAATAACACTACCTTGTGGAACACCCGATATCACCTCTGGTATAGTCAATGCTTTATCATCGATTACTACAAACTGTGTCCTCTCTGACAGAAAATCCCCTATCCAGTCGCAAATTTGGGGCGATATACCATAACTGCCTAAGATTCTCTTTGATTCTCAACTGACTTTGGTGCCACACCTTTGCTAGCTGAGACAAAACTGCTGGTGATATCTAAATGTTCTCTGCTGCCTCAGTCACACTTTTTGGAGAGCTGCTCACCCCATTTTTCTGCAGCTGTTTTAGGCCATTATTCAGCCACACCTGGATTACAGCAGCCTGGTGTATGGTTCTGCAGCTCCATCTGCACTGGACTCAGTTCATCACAGTGGCGTACATTTAGTAACAGGGGCCTTCCGCACAAGTCCTGTACCAAGCCTTCTTGCTGAAGTTAGGGTTCCTCCCATGCGATTTCGCCGGCAGCAGCTGATGACTTTGTATGGTGCCCATATTCATGCCTTACCTCACTAACCGAGTTGCAGGCTTCCTTTCCCAGCTGTTGCTCCCCACAATGACAGCCGAGGTTGGGTTCCCCGATTGTGGCTTGTGTTTGTTCTCTTCTTTCATCCCTTGAGTCCCTTCCCATACCTCCCACTTTTCACTACCCTTTCCGTACTCCTCCTTGGACGATTCCTCGCCTGCAGCTTTGGTTGAACTTGTCCTGTGACTCAAAAGCCTCTGTTGCTTCTTTGGAATTCCATCACCAGTTTCAGGCAGTTCTTGATTCATTCCATGGTGCGGAATTTGTGTACATAGATAGTTCCCTAGTCGATGGCCTTGCTGGTTATGCATATGCCCATAGTGAGTATATTGAACAGCATTCATTGCCTTGTGAGAGTAGCGTGTTTACTGCAGAATTGATCGTTATTTGTCGGGCACTTGAATACCTCAGAGCCTGCTCTGGAGAATCTATAGTTATCTGTACAGACTCCCTGAGTGGCTTGCGAGCTCTTGACCAGTACTTTCCAAAACACCTTTTGGTGCAGTTAATTCAGCAGTCTGTTTGCTGTCTTGTTCAGTCTGGCTGCTCTGTGGTATTCGTTTGGACCCCAGGCCACATTGTCATTTCGGGGCACGAATGTGTGAATCAGCTGGCTAAGCAGACTACTACCTCAAACCCCTTGTAAATTTCTCTTCAAGAGAGGGAACTCCGACTAGAGTTATATTGGAAGATACTTCAGCTTTGGACTTCTAAGTGGGATGACTTGACTGAACCAAACAAGCTCCATGCAGTGAAGCTATGGCCACATGGAAGTCCTCACTGAGGTCATCTCATAGGGATTCAGTTGTTCTTTGTCACCTATTAATTGGTCACACATGGATGATGCATGGCAACATTCTTCATCAAGAGGACTACAACAGTGTCGCTGTGGCGCTTTTTTGACTGTGGTCTACATTCTGTTGGTCTGTACACTTCTACATCTACGTCTACACAGGATACTCTGCAAATCACATTTAAGTGCCTGGCAGAGGGTTCATCGAACCACCATTATACTATTTATCTCCCATTCCATTCTCGAATAGCGCGCGGGAAGAAAGAAGACCTGAATATCTCCGTTCAAGCTCTGATTCCCCGTATTTTATTCTGATGGTAATTTCTACCTATGTAAGTGGGAGTCAACAATATATTTTTACATTCAGAGGAGAATGCTGGCAATTGGAGTTTCGTAAGTAGCCCACACCGCAGTGATAAGCGCTGTTGTTGTAATGATTCCAATCCCAGATCCTGTATCATTTCCATAACAGTATCTTCCCTGTATCGTGACAATACGAAATGAGCTGCCCTTCTCTGGACTCTTTCAATGTCCTCCGTCAAACCCACCAGATAAGGATCCCACACTGGGCAGCAATACTCCAAAAATGGACAAACAAGCATAGTGTATGCAGTTTCTTTTGTAGTTCTGTTGCATCTTTTAAGGGTTCTGCCAATAAAACGCAGTCTCTGGTTCGCCTTTCCCACGACATTATCTACATGTTCTTTCCAGTTTAAGTCTGAAGTAATAATAATTCCTTGGTATTTTGTGGAGTTTAAGGCATTCACTTTTGATTGATTTATCTTGTAAACAAAGTTTAACGGATTTCTTTTCGTACTCATGTGGATGACTTCACACTTCTCATTATTTAGAGTCAATTGCCAAGTTCTACACCATGTCTTATTCAGATCGTTCTGCATTTGGTTTTGATCTTCAGATTATTTCACTAGACAGTAAATGACGGTGTCATCTGCAAACAACCTAAGGAAGCTACTTAGATTTTCCCCTAAATTGTTTATGTAAATAAGGAATGGCAGAGACCAATAACACTACCCTGTTAGTTGATGCCTTACCATTGATAACTACGAACTGTGTCCTCTCTGACAGGAAATCCTCTACCAGTTGCAAATTCGGGGTGATATACCATAACCACACAATTTGATTAAAAGTCGTTTGTGAGGTACGGTGTCAAAAGCCTTCTGAAATATGGAACAATTTGAGAACCCTTGTCAATAGTACTCATCACTTTGTGTGAGTAAAGAGCTAGTTGTGTTTCGCATGAACGATATTTTCTAAATCCGTGTTGACCTTGGGTCAATAGATCATTCTGTTCATAATATTTGAATACAGGACATGTTCCAAAACCCTGCTGCTGATTGACGTCAATGAAATAGGCCCTCAGTTTAGTGGGTTACTCCTACTGCCTTTCTTGAATATAGGTGTGACCTGTGCAACTTTCCAATCTTTTGGTACAGATCCTTCTTTGAGAGAGTGGTTGTATATGGCTGTTAAGTAAGGAGCTATCGCTTCAGCATAATCAGATAGTAATCTAATGGGTATACAGTCCGGACCAGAAGTGATTTTAGTTGCTGCACTACTCCGATGCTATCTATTTCTACATTACTCATTACGGCCTGTGTTCATAATTCGAAATCTGGTATATTGGTTTCGTCTTTTTTTGTGAATAAGTTTCTAAAAGCTATGTTTAGTAACTCTGCTTTAGTAGTGCTGTCATCGGCAGGATCGCCATTACTATCACGTAGTGAGGGTATTGTTTGTGTTTTGCCCCTAATATATTTAACATATGACCGAAATCTCTTTGGGTTTTCGGTCAAATTTCGATAAAGAGTTTCGTTGTGATAAGTATTGTAGGCATCTCGAATTGAAGTCCTTCTAGCTGCCTTGTGACAGTCTTTTAACTTGCCAGCTGCGTTTTCTTTTATGCTAGGAGACAATGCTGCTACAGCTGACCATGTTTTATGTTTTAATCGTGTAGCTGGTTTTTATCATTGATTTACTGGTGGGTACCTAAATCTGATCTTTCAGGCACCAACCATTCAAAAAGTTTTAATATGTTGTTACTAACGGGTTGTCTGTCCTGCTTTCAATTGGAGGTTGTAGTATGTGCCTATTGGCTGGTTCATCCTTTATTATCCTCGTGATCAGCCAGCCACAGTATTCTGCTGTAAGATATTAGTTCATATCAACACTTAGTTTATCCAATTTTTGTTCTCTTCTTTGTGTTTTTAGTGAAATGATCATTGGCCGTGTGTACTCCTTTTGGGTTTCCCTTCTGTGTGTTCAGTACCAGATTGTCATTTACTTGCATTCCACTGTAACATCTTTGCTGGGAACAGGGGCTGATGACCAAGCTGTTTAGTGCCCTCTAAACAACAGCAGCAGCAGCAGCAGCAGAAATCGATGGATATCACAAGAGATACTGGATTTTATGTATGAAAATATAAAACATATATAAAAAAATAAGGCAAAAGGGAGTGAAACAACTAAGAAGTGAGATTGATAGGAAGTGCAAATTGGCTAAGCAGAATGTATAACTGTGGAAAAGATAGTTATCACCTACAGTAAAATTAAAGAGATGTTAGGAAAAAATAGAAGCAACTGTATGAATATTGAGGGCTCAAATCAGAAACTAATACTAAGCAAAGAAGGGAAAGATGAAAGGTGGACGGAATATATAAAGGTAGGCTATATGGCCTATTAATTAAGAAATCCATTATACTGTGCTGTGCCTTTAATTTTTATTTCACAACCAGTTTTGATCTTAAACTGTCTTCATTTTGAGATAAATATACAAGACGATAACATATGTTCCATATTACACACATGGGAATAAGTGTTGCACCACCTTGGTTCCAACGACAGTTGAACACTGACATTGAATGTGTAGGCCTTTATTGCATCAAGAACACAGTTCCTTAGATTATCTGAAGAGGTCATTCAACCCACACGAAGATGTAAACAACCACACATGAGCAGTGCCAATGCAACAGAGTTAGTAAGATGGCTGATCAATTCCAGTCATAACGCCAGGAAAGTAATACACTGTGTTGACTGTAGTTCTGTCCTGCCTACAAGTTCAATTCCAAAGTTTAAAGATATCTGCATTTGATACTGCCAATTACGGAACACTTGACCAGTGAGCAGGAGATTAAAAAACTTTAGAGCAGGAAATGTGGAAGGGCTGCCCAAGGATTGTATTGAACATCTTTCACTGAGACCCACAATTTATTTAAAAGGATGTAACAATTTTAGAAAAGAAAATTAAATTGAATTCTAAAAGCATACAGTAAACAAAAGGGTCCAAAAGTTCTTCAACTCAAAAAATAGCTTTTACAACACAACAGACAAATGTAACAAGGGAAAAAAATAATCCACACTTTTTTACAAGCTAAATAAGTTTTCATTAACTCATTTACATTTTTAAGGAAAACAAATTTGAACAACTAATTTATGTAAGTCGTATCCTAAAGAGCTATAATCAGTTGACTTAATAAAATTATTTGGTTCAGTACTTTACAAAAATACGTGGCAAGCCACTGTAAGTCTGAAAGCGCACAGAGCCTCTGGTATCACGAAACTCGCTAGAAAAACTACACTACAGGTATCAGTTGAAATGCTGAAGCAAGAAACGAATTCTGGTGCCCTTTTAAGGCAGCTGAATTTTAAAACATGATTTAAACATATAGAATCATGTAACTTAAGGTGGGAGCCCAGGCAGAAGTCCAACTGGCGTACTTTCAGCCACAGCAACACACAGATGGCAGCCAATCCGGTAAACGGAACCGTTTCTACACAAAGCGCGCCTGCTCGAACGAAACAGTCTACAGCTCCACTAAGCACGGCAGCAACGGGCCCCACCACAATAGCTACAACCAAAACAGAATCTGGCTCTGTAACACACAGAGACAACAATTACTATGGAAGGTATTAAAAATACAAACACAAAACACCTAAATTTGGACGCCAGAAAGTACATGAAACTTTAGAGGCTCAAAGGCATTAGTTTAGGCGTGTGAAACCATTTCCCACAAGGGTTCTTTAAGCAATTTTTAGGCAAAAGCCAGAACAATGACTTAGCAGGGGGACAAAATGTTAAATAGTTAGGTAGCTCAGTAACACTCAACTAGTAACAGTCAGAATAACACATAGGGCGGGTAAGCCGGAACACTTTCTTTAGTAGTTTGCAATATCATACCAGTCAGTCGTTGCCCCAGGAAACGCACCACCATGCACACGGACAACTTCGAAATATTGTTTCAGAGTCCGGAAACCACACTTGCTGGTAAGGCAGACAGTTCCTCCCCGCCGAACTCAGCCGTCCACTTGTAGACCAACTGGAGAAGCAGCGGTAATGTTCACCACATCAGCAATCCCCATGCCATGCTGCTGCAGACAGACACACTGACACACATGACCACCTTGTGTGTGCCCTCTGGCGCACTCGTCCTGCTGTCTTCGCCCTGGTCAACATACTATCACGTGGTTACTCCTCTTTCCAGGGCAGATCCCTCTGGGAACGATCTCGTACGCCAAAGATAAACAGGCGAGCACGATCCGATAGATCGATATACAAGGGGCGATAGTGATACTTTAAATGAGGACAGACTCCTCAAGGGGAGGTTCCAGGCATTTTGAGTGAACCAAAGTAATGTTGTTTGGATGTGAAGGAGGTACAGAGACACAGGAACTGTCGGTGACTTGCCTCACTCTGACCACAGGCAGCCTGGTCAGCCTGCATGTCTTAGACACACTGTCCAGCAAGTGCAGCAAGATGTTGGTTCCCTAATGTTTTGGGATGGCCTTATGTTGGGCCAACATACAATCCTGTATAGCCATCAAAAGGCTATACAATACAGGGGACGAAATCCTACAATGTATAATGCAACCATATCGGCTATGTAATGGAGAGTGGTTCATCTTAATGGAGGACAATTCTCACACTCATCAGCCACATCTTGTGAACGTGTTTCTTTGTGATAACGACATCACAAGATTAGAATTACCAGCACGTTCTCTAGGCATGGCATGAAACCTATCAAACATAGGATAGCCTACATTCAAAAGGGCTGTTCTTGGACGAGACAGCTCTCCAACAGATATGAGAGATCTACACAAATTTTACGTTGAGGAGTGGCACAATCTAAACCAACAGTCCCTTAATGATCTAGTGGACAATATGCCATGATAAATATAGGTATGCATTGGTGTGAGAGGATGTGTTACCCAGTATTTGGGGTACTGGTGTATGCTGCAGCCTAGAACACAAATTCAGAATGTCTAGGTTATTGTCGTACAATTTATCAGTTTATGTTTTCATGAAGAATAAAGAGAACTGAAATGTTATTTATCTATATCTCTACTACATATTTATGTAAAGGATCATGAACATCTAGAATCGTGGTGATGCAACAGTTTTTTATGACTGTACATTTCTTGTGTCAACTGTAATTGTTTGTTGATGAAGTACATCTTCCCAAAATTCTCCCAATAAACCGAAGTCGGCTGTCCACATTACTCACAACTGTCCTTCCATGTTTGTTCCATTTCATATTGCTCTGCAATGTTACGCCTAGATATTTGAACGAAACGACTGCATCACGAAGCTCACTACTAATGCTGTATTTGAACATTATGGGTTTGTTTTTCCTATTCAAGCGCATCACCTTAATTTTTCCACATTGAGAGCTAGCTGCCATTCTTCTCACCAACTAGAAATTTTGTCTAAGTCATCCTGTATGCTATTAGTCAGTTAAAGACGACACCCTCCCATATACCACAGCATCATCAGCAAACAGCCGCAGATTACGTTACTCTGTCCATCTTGATCATTTATATAGATAGAAAATATTAGCGGTTCTATCACACTCCCCTGGGGCACGCCTGACGATCCACTCATCTCTGATGAATACTCCCCATCAAGAATAACGTACTGCATTCTATTACTTAGAAAGTCTTCCAGCCAGTCACCAATCTGTGAACCTATTCCATAAACTCGAATCTTCGTTAGCAGTCTGCAGTGTGGCGCCGCGTCAGACACCTTTTTGATGTCGAGAAAAACACAATCCCCCTGTTGCCCTTCATCCATGGCTTGCAAGATGTCATGTGAGAAAAGGGCAAGCTGAGTTTCACATGAATGATGTTTCCTAAACCCGTGCTGATTCATAGAAAGAAGCTTTTCAGTCTCAAGGAAATTTACTATATTCGAACTGAGAATATGCTCCAAAATTCTACAGGTAACTGATGTCAACAATATTGGCTTGTAATTATGTAGGTCAGTTCTCTTTCCTTTGCTAACAAACGGGAGTCACCTGTTTTTTTTTTTTTTTTTTGTTTTTTTTTTTTTCCCAATCACTAGGAGCTTTCCACTGAATTAAAGATTCACGATAAATGCAAGCTAAGTAAGGGGCCAAAGCCGCAGAATACTCTTTGTAAAACCGAACTGGTATTCCATCAGGACGAGGAGACATTTTCGTATTTAGCTCTCTCAGCTGCTTCTCAACACTGGAAATACCTATTACTATGTCCTCCATTTTGGAATTAGTATGTTGATCAAATGATGGTACATTTGTGTGGTCCTCCTGCATGAAAGATTTCTTAAAGGCTAAATTTAGAACTTCAGCTTTCCATTTGCTTTCTTGTATTACTGCCCCGGAATGATCAACAAGTGACTGGATAGTAGGCTTTGACCCGCTTATCTATCTTACAGAGGACCAGAATTTCTCCGGGTTCTTGGAAAGATCTTTTGCTAAGGTATAGCTGTGGTAATTATTGTATGCTTCGCGTATTGATCTTTTTATAGACACATGAATCTCTACTAACTTTTGCATGTTCTTTTTTAAACCAAGAGTGCAACAGTCTTTGCATTCTCAGTAGCTTTCTGACATTATTATTATACCACGGTGGATGAGGAAATGAAGAGGCTTGCTCAGGATAGCGTTGGGTGGAGAGCTGTATCAAACGAGTCTCCGGACTGAAGACCACAACAACAACAATGACATTAAAATTAGTGTTCACTTCCCTAAGAAAAAACCAGAGGTTGGGTAATTTGGAATAATCTGTGTATCTCGAAGTTCCAGTTCTGTACTAATAGAAAAATTCTTGTTTAACCCATACCTAACCTTCTTAATGCTACACTACAGATCGCTTTTTTAAGTGAAAGAATGTATCCATCACACTATCCGACTATTGTTTAACACTCTACCTATAACTTCAAAACCAACAACAGGCCAGCATAATCTTAAGGTTAGGCATGGTTACACAAGAAGTTTTTTCTCGGAGTCGTGCCCGAATCTCCAGTTCAGAAATGCTCAGTAAAAGTAATTGCGCTCAAAAAGGCTGGAAAAGTCATGCAATCACCACAATTAAAATCGCTAGTGAAAATAATTTTGACCACATAGTACAGCCAGGTCATTATCTTACATTCAACCTCCATTACAGAACATGGATATAAATTTCATTTATTGAAATGCAATATGTTGATCTAAAGATCTTTACATTCACTACACTGATTTGTTTACAAACCTTAAAAAGTAAAGCTATTTCTTATTGCCCTCGCAAACACTACTACTGATTGGCTGCGGCACCGGTGCCAAAGTCTACACATGAAATACCACTTGAGGACTCATAAACTGCACTTCAGCTGTTGCAACTTTTGACTGATAATCAGACAATAAATCAATTGAATTTTAGAGCAGTTGCTGACTCTCACAAGTCAATTATGTCGACTATAGTAAAAACCCACTATGTATTTGAGAACTGGGACTTTTTTTTTTTTTTTTTTTTTACTTCTAATGTATTTGATTTTATGAACTTTGGCCAGTTTTAATGCTTTTGCACGTTCTGTTGGGAGTAACTGGAGGAAGTTTGATTGAGTGCGTAACTTTGAAAATTCTGTGCAGTTTTTAAACTGATAGGTTAGCCAACAGTTATTGCCACCAATATGTTTTATGACATGTAGATTACAACAGCATGAAATAATTTGCCATGTAACATTTTCTAGATTAATATATTAATGATTCTTCCTGGGAGAATCATTAATAAAATTGAAAAGTGATCTACAAATAGTAAAGGTTCATCAAATAGTCATGAATGTTGAGAACATTTCCATTCAACTAGTAACATTCCCTCAATACTCTTGAGATATAGGCCTATATTCTGTTTACTGCTCAAGAAACTTTAAGAACATAAGTAAGGATAAAAATATAATTGTTTTGTTGTTGCAGTCTTCAGTCCAAAGACTGGTTTGATGCAGTTCTACATGTAACCCTCTCCTGTGCAAGCCGCCTCATGTTGAATAAAAGTGGCAATATTCATCCTTTTGACCTGCTTACTGTAGGCTTATTCATCTCTTGGTCTACCTCTGCAATTTTTACCCCACACACTTCTGTCCAATGCTGATTACTTGATATCTTAGAATGTGTCCAGTCAATCCCTTCTTTTAGTGAGTTATGCCATAAATTTCTTTTCTCCTCACTTCTGTTCAGTACCTCCTTGTAAGTTACGTGATCTACCCATCTGATCTTTCAGCATTCTCCTATTTCATCAAATTTCAAAAGTTTATGTCATCCTTTTTACTGAACTATTGTGCATGTTTCACTTCCATACAGTGCTGTAATCCAGACAAATGCCTTCAGGAAATACTTCCTGACACTTAATTTAATATTTCATGTCAACTAATTTCTCTTTTTTATAAATCCTGTTCTTCACATAGCCATTCTGCGTTTTACATCTTCTCTACTTCAACCACCATAAGGTATTCACTGCCCATGTAACTAAACTCGTCTATAACTTTTGTTGCCTCATTTCCTAAATGAATGCCTCCATCATCACTTTTATTTTCTTAAACCATTCCAGTGCCCTTCTTTTGCTCTCATTAATGTTCATCTTATACCCTCCCTTCAAGATACTCCATTGTGCTGAATTACCCTTCCAGTCCTTTGCAGTTACTGACGTAATTACAATGTCATCGGCAAACTGTAAAGTTTTTATTTCTCCTCCCTCCCATTTCAAGAGTTATCCTTGCTTTCCTTCACAGCTTGCTTGATGAACAGACCTTTGTAACTGCTCCTTGATTTCTGTACAAGTTGTGTATTGCTTTTTGTTCTTTAAATTTTACCACCGCTACCTTCAGAATTTTAAATAATGTACTCCAGTCAACATTACCAAATGCTTTTTTCATCTGCAAAAGCCATTATCATGTTTATTTGCCTTTCCTTAACCTAACTTCAAAAATAATTCATAAGGTAAGTATTGCGTTATGTGTTCCAAATTTCTCATAAATTTTGGTTTTTTATTTAACTGCTCAAGGTAATTTTTGGATAAAGCACTTACAACAATTTTGCTGAATTCTCTGTCTTTATCATCCGTCTTCAACATCTGAGCCTCCCAATTTACATCTGTTATCTTAATCTCCACCTAATACTGTGACATGACTAAACAATGTGCATGAAAGGAGCCTCCCAGCAGATTGTGCGTCCCCTGGGCAGCAGTTTTTTCTTGCCGGCCAATCCTTTCAAATCCAGAGACATCAAGGCACAGCTAGTGTAATGACTAGTCGACATAGGACCTTTTCAGGTCCAATAATGACTATCATCTCTGTCAATATCGAGGGCTTGTCCTTATGCAAAGAGGAACTAATAAAAGACCTACATAAGAAAAATAAATGTGATGTCCTCTGTAACCAAGAAACTCACAGAGATAGTATCCTTAATCGCCCAAAAATCCGAGGCATGCATTTGGTGGCTGAGAGGCCTCATTGTCAATGTGCTGTTTTTATGAAGTCTGAAATTCAGGTACTGTCGACTAGCGTATCAGACATAAATGACGTAGAGATCATCACAGTTGAACTTAACAACTGTACCATAACATTTGTGTACAAACCACCACTAAGTAACTTCAATGTCAATGCAACTCATAAGCATAATAGTACAAAATTAAATTTTGTAATTGGCAACTTCAATAGCCACAGCACTAGATGGGGATACCCTCAAGATGACAAGAATGCGATGGCAGTTATCAGCTGGGCAGAGTCCAACAAGCTAGCTTTAATTCACGACTGTAAACTCCCCTCTTTTAATAGTGGCAGTTGGCAAAGAGGATATACCCCTGATCTAATATTTGCTACAGAAACTGTAAGTCAGTAATGCATAAAAACAGTATGCCTACCTATACCAAAAACCCAACACCGACCTATAATGTGCCAAATTATGACTGCTGTGAGAGTTTGCGTACCATTCTGCTGAAGGTACAATTTCAGGAAGGCCAACTGGCTAAAATACCAGGAAATCTTGGATTGTGAGGTAGCATTCTTACCTCCTAATCCTGACTCATATGATAAGTTCACAGAAAAGTAGCTCAAGATTGTCTTTACCTCGGGGCTGTAAAACTGAGTACATTCAAGGCCTAACACCTGAAACAGTAGCCAACCTACACACGTATACAAAATTGTTTGAAAAATATCCATTCAATGAATCAACAGTGGCTACAGGGCAAGAATTGTTAGCTTCTATCTCAGAAGCTCCACCCCCATGGACCACAGACATTGCCGAGGTGGGGTGGCTTGCGTGCCTCAACGATACAGATAGCCGTACCGTAGGTGCAACCACAGCGGAGGGGTATCTGTGGAGAGGCCAGACAAACGTGTGGTTCCTGAAGAGGGGCAGCAGCCTTTTCAGTAGTTATAGGGGCAACAGTCTGGATGATTGACTGAGCTGGCCTTGTAACATCAGCTGATGTGGCTTTGCCACACAGCTACTGCGAACGGCTGAAAGGAAGGGGAAACTACAGCCGTTACTTTTCCCGAGGACATGCAGCTCTACTGTATGAAAATATGATGATGGCATCCTCTCGGGTAAAATATTCCGGAGGTAAAATAGTCCCCCATTCGGATCTCCGGGCGGGGACTACTCAGGAGGATGTTGTCATCAGGAAAGACAATACTGGCATTCTACGGATCGGAGCATGGAATGTTAGATCCCTTAATCGGGTAGGAAAATTAGAAAATTTAAAAAGGGAAATGGATAGGTTGACGTTAGATATAGTGGGGATTAGTGAAGTTCGGTGGCAGGATGAACAGGATTTCTGGTCAGGTGAGTACAGGATTATAAATACAAAATCAGTTGGGGGTATCACAGGAGTAGTTTTGATAATGAATAAGAAAATAGGAATGCGGGTAAACTACTATGAGCAGCACAGTGATCGCATTATCATTGTCAAGATAGATACGAAGCCAACACCGACAACAGTAGTACAGGTTTATATGCCAACTTGCTCTGCCGATGATGAGGAGATCGAAGAAATATATGAGGAGCTAAAGGAAATTATTCAGACAGTTAAGGGAGAGGAAAACTTAATTGTGATGGGAGACTGGAACTCGGTAGTAGGAAAAGGAAGAGAAGGAAAAATAGTTGGTGAATATGGACTAGGCAGGAGGAATGAAAGAGGAAGTCGCCTGGTAGAATTTTGCACGGAACATGATTTAATCGTAACAAACACGTGGTTTAAGAATCACAAAAGAAGGTTGTATATGTGGAAGAGACCAGGAGACACCGGAAGATATCAGATAGATTTTATAATGGTAAGACATAGGTACCGGAACCAGGTTATAAACTGCAGGACATACCCAGGGGCAGATATAGACTCTGACCATAACTTGTTAGTCATGAACTGTAGGCTGAAACTGAAAAAACTGCAGAAAGGTAGGAAAATAAGGAGATGGGACTTAGATAAATTGAAGGAAAGCGAAGTTCTGGAGAATTTCAGAGGGAGATTTAGGCAACAATTGACAGAAACAGGGGGAAATAAAACAGTCGAAGAGGAATGGGAAGCATTGAGAGATGAAATAGTGAAGGCAGCAGAGGACAAAATAGGTAGAAAGGCAAGACCTACAAAAAATCCTTGGGTATCACAGGAAATACTAAATTTAATTGATGAAAGGAGAAAATATAAAAATGCAGTAAATGAAACAGGCAAATTGGAGTACAGACGACTAAAAAATGAGATTGACAGGAAGTGCAAAATGGCTAATCAGGAGTGGCTAGAAGCCAAATGCAAGGATATAGAAGAATGTATAAATAGGGGAAAAATTGATACCGCCTACAGGAAAATAAAAGAGACATTTGGGGACAAGAAAAGCAACTCTACGAATATCAAGAACTCAGATGGGAAACCAGATCTCAGCAAAGAAGAGAAAGCTGAAAGGTGGAAAGAGTATATAGAGGGGCTCTACAAAGGAAATGAACTTAGAGACGATGTTGTAGGAAGGGAAGCGGAAGTAGATCAAGATGAAATAGGAGATACTATACTGAGAGATGGATTTGACATTGAAAGACCTAGGTCGGAACAAGGCCCCAGGAGTAGATGACATACCCTCAGAGCTACTAAATTCTCTGGGAGAGCCAGCCATGACAAGACTATTTGAACTGGTGTGTAGGATGTATGAGACAGGCGAAATGCCCTCAGACTTTAAGAAAAATGTAATAATCCCCATTCCAAAGAAATCAGGTACAGACAGGTGTGAAAATTACAGAACCATCAGTTTGATAAGTCATGGTTGCAAAATTTTAACACGAATTATCTACAGGAGAATGGAAAAGCTGGTAGAAACTGACCTTGGGGAAGATCAGTTTGGATTCAGGAGGAACATAGGAACCCGGGAGGCAATACTCACTTTACGGCTTATCTTAGAAGATAGATTAAGGAAAGGCAAACCTAAATTTTTAGCTTTTGTAGATTTGGAGAAAGCATTTGACAATGTTGTCTGGAATACACTCTTTCAAATTCTGAAGTCAGCAGGGGTAAAATACAGGGAAAGGAGAGTTATTTACAACTTGTACAAAAGCCAGACCGCAGTTCTTAGACTCGAAGGGCATGAAAGGGAAGCATCACTTGGGAAGGGAGTAAGACAGGGTTGTAGCCTTTCTCCGATGTTGTTCAATTTGTACATCGAGCAGGCGGTGAAGGAAAGCAAGGAAAAATTTGGAATAGGGATTAAAGTTCAGGGGGAAGAAATAAAAACATTGCGTTTTGCTGATGACATTGTAATTTTGTCAGAGACAGCAAAGGACCTGGAAGAGCAGTTGAACAGAATGGACAGTGTGTTGAAGAGAGCGTATAAAATGAACATTAACAAGAGCAAAACAAAAATAATGGAATGCGGTCTTAGAAAGTCAGTCGATGCTGAAGGAATTAGATTAGGTAACGAAACAATGAAGGTGGTAGATGAGTTTTGTTACTTGGGTAGTAAAATAACATGCGATGGTCGCAGTACAGCGGATATAAAATGCAGAATGGCAATGGGAAGAAAAGCATTTTTGAAAAAGAGAAATCTGCTAACATTGAATATTAATTTAAGGGTAAGGAAGTCTTTTCTGAAGGCATTTGTGTGGAGTGTTGCCTTGTACGGGAGTGAAACATGGACGATAAGCAGTGCGGACAGGAAGAGAATAGAGGCTTTTGAAATGTGGTGTTACAGAAGAATGCTGAAGATTAGATGGGTAGATCGCATAACTAATGAAGAGGTACTGAACAGAATTGGTGAGGTAAGGAATTTTTGGCATACCTTGACTAAAAGAAGGGATCGCTTGGTAGGACACATTCTTAGACATCGGGGAATCGTAAATTTAGCATTGGAGGGAAGTGTGTGGGGTAAAAATCGCAGAGGGAGACCAAGAGACGCGTATAGTAAGCAGATTCAAGTGGATGTGGGTTGCCGTTCTTATGAGGAGATGAAAAGGCTTGCTCAGGATAGAGTAGGGTGGAGAGCTGCATCAAACCAGTCTCCGGACTGAAGACCATAACAACAACAACATCTCAGAAGCTAAAAGAAATAGTTGGGTTAATCTAATGGAAGAGCTAGAGATGAGCATAAACAGCCATAAAGCATGGCACCTTCTTAAGCGCTTAATCAATGACCCTACTTCCCTGAACAACCATGCCAATATTACAGTGGATAACATATCCACTTGATTACTAAAAAATGGAAAACCAGAAAACAGATCTCGTAGACAAACCAAGACTATGAGCAATACCCTGGAAACAAACTCACTGTCACAGCCAATCTCAATAGATGAGCTAAATGAGAAGCCATTGCAAAATGTAAGAACAGGAAGGCTGCTGGACTAGATGATATTCTAGTAGAACAGTTCAAATATTTTGGCCCACAGACTGAACAGTGGATGCTAAATATTTTTAATAAATGCATGGATGACTGTAAGATTCCAAGTATATGGAGGAAATCTAAAGTCATAGCAATCCTCAAACCTGCAAAAGGACATCAATGATCCCAAAAGCTACCAACCTATATCACTTCTTTGCCACATGTACAAGATTTTTGAAAGAGTTTTACAAACTCGACTCACATATGTGATAGAGCCCAAACTCATACCACAACAATGGGGTTTCCATCCTGAAAGAAATTTCACCTCACAAATATTAGGCCTAACACAGTTTATTTAAGATTGGTTTCAGAAGAAAAGGGTTACCAGAGCTGTTTTTATTGATTTGACTGTTGCCTACA
Source organism: Locusta migratoria (assembly GCA_026315105.1). Taxonomy (NCBI): domain Eukaryota; kingdom Metazoa; phylum Arthropoda; class Insecta; order Orthoptera; family Acrididae; genus Locusta; species Locusta migratoria. The sequence goes on along the minus strand of CM048746.1, from coordinate 486,679,295 downwards.
ACACTGTCAACACTCGACAACTAATTGAAAAACTCTACGAGATCACTAGAGTTCGAAAATTTACTGATATAATTAGAAACCTACTTCAGAATCGTTAATTCTTTGTAGAGTTTCAGGGAAAACGAAGTCGATGGCAGAACCTGACCAATAGCCTACCTCAGGGAAGTGTATTGGCTCCATCCCTTTTCAATTTGTACACAAATGACCAGCCACTTCCTGTCAACACCAGCAGTTACAGATATGCTGACGACTGAGTCATAGCTGCTCAGGGACAGTCATTTGAGGATGTGGAGAAGATTCTGATGAGGCACTGGTGGAGCTTGACTCATATTACTGCCGTAATCAACTGAAACCCAACCCAATGAAAACTCAGACATGTGCATTCTATCTGCGCAACAAACAGGTATCTTGTCAGCTGCAAGTGAGGTGGAGGGGTGTTGACTTTGAACACTGCAAAAACCCTAAATTCTTGGATGTTACTTTAGACTGAGCTCTGACATTTAAACAACATTGCCTTAATACGAAACTGAAAGTTTGTGGTTGAAACATCATTCTGAGATGACTCGCAGGTACGACCTGGAATGCAAGACCAAAGGTTGTAAGAACGTTAACCCTATCTCTGTCCTATGCCACTGGCGAATACGCTTTGGTGCAGGTCAGCACATGCCAAACAAGTCGATGTTGCTCTCAATGAATCTGCCAGAATAGTTACAGGATGTTTGCAGCCAACCCCTGTAAATAAAATCTATCATCTTGCCGGTATTGCACTTCCAGCAATTTGAAGAGAACAGGCAGCATATAAAGACAGACAAAAATCTATAGTCTCCAAGTGGCACCCACTCCATGGGATGGAGCCAGCAGCACAGAGGCTTCCTTCTAGAAACAGTTTTCTCACATCAACTGAGAAGGAGAGTGACTACAGAACAATGGTAGAACGATGGAAGGATGCGGAAAGACACCCGTGAGTGGAACCCTCCGAAGCCTTAGCTGCTGGACACAATGAAAGCTGGACAGCGTGGAAGTCGTTGAACTGATCATCCAGTGGCGTAGCAAGGTCTAAAGTAAACCAAAGCAATTGGGGCTATCAAAATGATTCCACCCTCTGTGACTGTGGAGCCATTCAAACAACTACCCATATGTATAACTGCCCACTCTGTACCTTTGAGGAGTTAATGTCGGCACAACGAAACGCTATTGACGTAGCCCTCTTCTGGGCTAAGAATGTGTAGAAACCTTTCTTTACATCTGCATAATTTTTTAAAAATTAATATGCAGATATTTTATGATGTCTCTGACACAAATAAGAAAAAGATGTGCATATAACCCTCATTTTTCCTTAAGTGATCCATCACTTCTACTGTTGAGAGAAGGCCTATTAAAACATCCAATGACCACTTTATCCCTACTCTTCACCCAAATGATTTCACATTCTGTATTTGTAATAACTTCATTCAGTATTATCATATTTTTTATCAGTATAAACACATCACCATCTACAGGTTTTAACATGTCTCTGAGATAAATGTTCCAGTTAGAGTTTCGAATTTTATTACTATTTACCTCTGGTTTTATCCAGCTTTCCATTCATAGTACAATGTGGACATTGTGACCATTTAGAAGTGAGAGCAGTTCTGGGATCTTTCCGTAATTACTCCTGCAGTTAACTATTATTATATTAATATTTTCTTTTTCCTTTCTGTTGCACCAATAGTTGTCCTGACTGGAATCAAAAACATATAAAAATATACAAAACCCACATGTGCACTGTACACATACTCTGCTACCCTATTATCTGCTTCCTGCAAGTAGTGCATGTTTGACCTATTATGGTGGCTCCTAAATTTCTCCACCATTTAGCAGAGGTTGAGAAATTTGCATACAAGATCACCACATAATCATCTGTGCCTCTGGTTGAAGCCTTTCACTCAGTTTGAAATGAGTACCACAGTCAGTTGTGTGAATGATGTTACAGAGTGATAGCTTTGCTTTCACCCCATGAAGGAGGCTAGCTGTACTCATCAATCCCTCCAGCCTGTATTAACTGGGGGTTGCCTCTGAACTCAGATGACAGGCATCATTGGTGCCAATATGAACAACCATTTGCAGCCTGATACAGAAAATGTTCTCTCTCACCACTTGCTGAGCCTCCTTCACATGTAGTACTAAATTTAGCCAAGTACTTAAAGCCTAATTCAGTTCATCCAATACTAAATCTGGATGTCAGAGGTATACCATTGTAAGTCATGTTACACTAACTTTACAAGAAAGCACCAAGAAGCTGTTGCAACACAACTTTTGCTACCTGTATGCTAAGTCAAATATGCAATTATGTATTTTGTATCCCTCCCCCTCTCCCAATCTCTATATGTAATTTGTCTATGAATGGTTTTATCAAATGTTACAAGGAAAGGGTAGTACTGTTTATCACTGTATTCTGATAGCACATACGATGGTCTCATATTCACAAATTCCTTTTCTGTAAGACATATGCATACCCATAAGAAGGTATGACGTAAACAAGGCACAAGAGAGAAAAACCTCAAAACTGTCATATTTGCATTTGCGTTAGTTTACCTCTGATATCCAGAAATAACTTTTATCATGAAGCACAGCTTGTTGTTCACACTGTCTGGTAAATTTGAACTTTATTTTCAGGCAGAATTATTGCTCCAACATTACAGAAATGCAAATGAAGCTGGAAGAATTATCTAAGTTGAAACCTGAACAAATACTGGAACATGAGAAAAAAGTGTGGACTCGCTCAGCACCAGCTGATCTGTACTATGCAAGAGATGAAAGGTAGGTGTGGTGCAATAATTTTTGTGTTCTGTAAACATCAATTGTTATCACTTGGCTTTGAGTTAGTTTTTTTCTGGACTCTCTTGGTATTACCCAAACGTTGTATAATGAGTCATGTACTTATTAGAAGTTCTGTTGTGTGCCACTATAACAAATATAATTGAAAAGGCCATATACAGAATAACAGTTTGGGGGAATCTTGTTCCCATTTGAGTAATTTATTTAGCTTGGGCCAATGCCCATTTGTATTGCGATTAGGGCATCAAAATTACTGCCTTTATGTTGCAGTATTTAAGCAAAGTTTGAATGACAATCCAGAGCCAAGGCCAATTGATTAATTCATTTGCGAAAGATATAAACAGGGATGAAATTAATGCTCAGCTAATGGCACAATTTTTATATTCATTATTCTCATTTTACATGCAAAAATTATTGTTTCTGGGAGGCTTTTTAAGCATGTTATTTCTAAACTTCAAACTTGTATTAATCAGTCCGAAGTTTGGAGAAAGGTAGATAAAGGGGTGAACTCAAAAGGAAATTTTTAATGAAAAAAAATCACTCTGTTGTCAAGATATAATGCTTTAAAGTCAAATTAAATTAAACACTTGATGAGATGTTCAAACAATGGAGTACTTACAAATTGATAGTATTTTGTCAGTTGATCATCGTTTCATTATTTGTATGTTAATATCAGTAAGCTGTTGAGTAAGTATAGTAAAATAATCATAAAGACAGTGTTTATTTAATTTTTTGTGTAGAAATTTTGAAGTCCCCCTAATCTGCAACCCATGTTGACCAGTAGCTACTCAACTGTCAAACAATGGAAATTCTAGGAAGGTTTCGACAATATTATTGTGAAGGATAGGTCATTATTCGCCTATGGTAGAGTAAAAGCTGGAAACCAAAATAAAAAATGCTCTTCTCCCAGCCCAAAACAAAAGGTGAATTATATACTGCCCAGAGTCAAAGGGGAGAACTTGTGTTCAGGTCTATCTGGCAGTGTCAGAAATATTTAAATAAAAATACTTTGTCCTATTTGTACTTTTTCATGTGTTAGTCTCATTACCCGAGTCACATTTAAATTGTGCCACAGAACATTATGTTGTGTGCTACATAGCACACACCATTACATGTGCATCATTTCACATAATGCCAAGTAAAAGTCCTGTGAAAGTCTTTCCCTGTTGTCTAGCATATTGCATCAAGCACATATGTTGCACTGTATGTCAGATTTTGCCACACGCCAAGTTGCTTGAAATGTCTTTGCACATCACACTGTGTTGTGTCATATGAAACATCATCTGCCTTGAACCTCTCCTATCATGTTACAGGTTAACACTTGCCATATCATGTCATGACACTGTTTGTTATGCTGCAGTACAAGATACTGTGTTCTGATGTGACATCAAGTCATATTCATCCACAACATATAATACATTGAATATCCAAAGAAACTGGTGCACCTGCTGAATATTGTGTAGGGCCCTGCGAGTATGCTGAAGTGCCTTATCATGACATGGCAGACTCTACTAGAGCTATATATAGGTAGGAAGGAAGCTGAGCAAAGCGTTCTGCGCAGACAGAGATGGAAAACACTTTGCGATGCTACCAGATCCCCTTTTCCTGTCCTCTGCCCTCTGTCACCTGTCCACTGTCAACTGACTGGGTCGCTGCGGTCGCATGCTCCTGGCAGTAGTGTTATTGGCTTGAGTTGCACCATTCAGATGAATACAGTGCACAACCAGTGAAATGTCTTCTACTTATACTTTAATTTCACACTTCAGCTGGACATTTTGATCTCTTCTACATCTACATATATACTCTGCTATCCACCGTAAGGTGCATGGTGGAGGGTACACTGTACCACTACTAAGCACTTCCTTTCCTATTCCACTCCCAAATAGTGCCTTATCATGACATGGCAGACTCTACTAGAGCTATATATAGGTAGGAAGGAAGCTGAGCAAAGCGTTCTGCGTAGACAGAGATGGAAAACACTTTGCGATGCTACCAGATCCCCTTTTCCTGTCCTCTGCCCTCTGTCACCTGTCCACTGTCAACTGACTGGGTCGCTGCGGTCGCATGCTCCTGGCAGTAGTGTTATTGGCTTGAGTTGCACCATTCAGATGAATACAGTGCACAACCAGTGAAATGTCTTCTAGTTATACTTTAATTTCACACTTCAGCTGGACATTTTGATCTCTTCTACATGCTGAAGTGCCTTATCATGACATGGCAGACTCTACTAGAGCTATAGATAGGTAGGAAGGAAGCTGAGCAAAGCGTTCTGCGCAGACAGAGATGGAAAACACTTTGCGATGCTACCAGATCCCCTTTTCCTGTCCTCTGCCCTCTGTCACCTGTCCACTGTCAACTGACTGGGTCGCTGTGGTCGCATGCTCCTGGCAGTAGTGTTATTGGCTTGAGTTGCACCATTCAGATGAATACAGTGCACAACCAGTGAAATGTCTTCTACTTATACTTTAATTTCACACTTCAGCTGGACATTTTGATCTCTTCTACATCTACATATATACTCTGCTATCCACCGTAAGGTGCATGGTGGAGGGTACACTGTACCACTACTAAGCACTTCCTTTCCTATTCCACTCCCAAATAGAATGAGGGAAAAAAGAAAGTCTACATGCCTCTGTAAGAGCCCTTATTTCTCTTATCTTGTCTGTGATCTTTATGCGAAATGTAAGTAGGCGGCAGCAATATCGTTCTGCAGTCAGCTTCGAATTCTGGCCCTCTAAATTTTCTCAACAGAATTTCTCAAAAAGAACTTCATCTTTCCTCCAGCAATTCCCATTTTAGTTCCCGGAGAATTTCTGTGACCCTTGCACACTGGTCAAATCTACCAGTAAGGAACCTAGCTGCTCGCCACTGAACTTCTTCCATGTCTTCCTTTAAACTGATCTGCTGTGGGTCCCAAACACATGAGCAATACTCAAGATGTGGTCGTACAAGTGTTTTATACATGATCTGCTTTACAAATGAAGTGCATCTTCCCAAAATTCTAACAATAAAACGAAGTTGAGGGTCTCCATCTTACTCACAACTGTCCTTACATGTTCGTTCCATTTCATATCGCTCTGCAACCTTATGTCTAGATATTTGAATGATGAGACTGTATATCAAGAAGCTCACTACTAATGCTGTATTAAAACATTATGGGATTGTTTTTCCTACTCATGCGCATCACCTTACATTTTCCTACATTTAGAGCTAGCTGTCATTCTTCACACTAACTAGAAATTTTCTCTTAAGTTATCCTGTAAGCTATTACAGTCAGTTAATGACAACACCCTCTGATACACCTCTGCATCACCAGCAAATAGCCACAAATTAAAAGCTACTCTCTCCATCAGATCATTTTTATATAGATAGAAAATAATAGCAGCCCTATCACACTCCGTGGGGCACACCTGACAATATACTCGCCATTGAGAATAACATACTAACTGTGTTCTATTACTTACGAAGTCTTCCAGACAGTCACAAATCTGTGACATTATTCCATATGCTTGTATCTTTGTTAGCAGTCTGCAGTGTGTCACTGGGTCAAATGCCTTTTTGAAACAGAAAAACACAATCCGCATGTTGCCCTTCATCCATGGCTCGCATGATGTCATGTGAGAAAAGGGCAAGCTGAGATTCACATGAGCGATGTTTCCTAAACCCGTGCTGATTCATAGAAAGAAGCTTATCCATCTCAAGGACATTTACTATGTTCGAGCTGAGAATATGCTTCAAAATTCTACAGGAAACTAATGTCAATGATATTGGCCTATAATTATGTGGGTCACTTCTTTTAACTTTCTTATAAATGGGAGCCAATTTTGCTTTTTTCCTTTCACTATAAACTTTGTACTGTATTATCTCTTGATTTAGATATTGTCTATACACCTTCAAAATTAATGTGTTTTTCATGTGATTCGTTTCATTTAAGCGAAACAATATTAAGGGTAAGAGATGCTCTTTCTTTGATGCGGTAGAGAGCTACTGGAATTTTTTACAGGCTGTCAATAAATGCCTCATGTATACTGCCATGAACATGTAGTTGTGTGCATACATTAACATGTAGAGAAAGCAAAAATAAAATTGTGAAGGTGTATACCGGTTGTGTACTGAGTGCAGTTGTCTGTGCCACTTTGGTACTATCACAGATGCCAACAAAATGAAGATTCAATTCAATAATATATATTCCCAAAGTTAAAATATTGTGTTCAAGCAATGTAACCGATGAGTATAAAATTCAGTGACAGCATTATAAAAATTACAAGTAACATTCTGTCGAAGAATAACAGGACTATCCAACCCACGCTCTCAAAATATGAGGGGTAACCAACAAAACTCCCATTGATCAGTGTATAACAATACTGAAATACGTGTGAGTGAAAATACTCTGTATTAATCAGGAGTGACATTAACGTAATGTATTTTGAAATTATGCTACATGTATATCATATATGTCAGCTCCATAAAATATTCGTGTAATTTTTTTATACCTGATGTTTGCCAAACATATACATAAAAAATCTATACATATCACTACACAAAGATATCACACAGCGTCTGTCTGTCTGTGTCATTGATAAGCTCAAAAACTACTAGACGGATTTTCATACAGTTTTTCATCAATGGATGATTCATGTGGAAGGTGCAGGGCAGGGGGGGGGTTGAGTGTGACAAATAAAACTCCGTGAAATAAAGCACTAAATATTATTTTAAAAAGTTATATATATTGTGTGTCATTAAATTTGCCATACATGTGAAAATGCATTTATTGTTTCACAAAATGACATTTGCTTAATTGTTTCATTTATACTTCAATAAAGATCAGTTGTCTGTGGACCGTGACATCCATTTATCTATAGCCCATGGCTGGCATAATACTCAAAGGGAAACCAAAATGTCCCAAGATAGAGGATTCTGACAACTTAGTGATCTTATACATATAGATATCCAATTTCCACTGATATTTAGTACTTGCTAAACATTGCTGGGATTTCTAATAACAATATAAAATATGAGCTATTTTGTGAAATGTGATTTGTATAACACATACATACACTTGCAAGCAAGCAAACAAGTGGCTGCAAGTTATAGTTACTGGCAATTACTGTTTACCACTACACAAATAAAACCTAAAATTTCATAATTATTGTATAGCTACTAACAATATGTAAGGCAACCACTACACAGCCAAGGTGGTGCTGTGTTGCTGCCTTTTAAGTCCAACGTCTCTTTCATTCGTGAAACTAACTTGCCTGCACTCGGATATTCACCCCTCAAATACATTTCAAATATTGTTTGACACAAAAGGTTCTTTCAAAAATCGACAATAACAACTGCTTCTTTCTTGTGACTGAATCACTTTCCTGCAGTAATCTCTAGTGATCTCTGCTTCACTGGCAATTTAAGACACTGACTCACTCTCTGACGTACGTGTTCGCTTCACTAGATATCCGCAGTCCACCGTCAACTGACTGTTGGCCATGTTGGGGTGACCACCACATGGCAGAGAGTTGTCTGGTTCCACCTCTCTTCTTAAGTAATTAAACACTTGGAACACAACAGATCTTCTTACTTATGTAACACTTGCCACTTTTATGATCCATCAGTTATAACAAACACTTTGCAAATTAAATAACCCCGGAGAAAAAAAAGTCACCACTATATGTTCAAAGAGCTCTCAGCACGGCACGAAACGGCAAAATGATGCTATTGGCTGGGTCATCACGTGGTATACTGGCTCTTGCTACTGCGCATCGTCCCACCACCCGCTTTCCTACCTGCACACAGCTCTAATGTGTAGTGCTGAAGGGAATTGTAAACGTGAAGGTGGAGATCTCACTGAACAGAATGTTGCAAGGCATCGTAGATATGCTCAGTAATTTAATATCTGGGGAGTTTAGTGGCCAGCAGAGGTGTTTAAACTTAGAATAATTTTCCTGGAATCTCATTGGACATATGGGGTGTCCCATTGTCCTGCTGGAATTACCCAAGTTCATCAGAATGCACAATGGACATGAATATATATAGGGTGATCAGCCAGGATGCGTATACACATCAACAGCCACAATCATATCTAGACATATCAGGGGGTCCCATATCACTCCAACTCCACATGCCCCACACATTTACAGAGCCTCCAACATCTTGAACGGTCCCCTGCTAACATGCAGGATCCATGTAATCATGAGGTGGTTTCCATACCCGTACTTGTCGATCTACTTGATACAATTGGAAACAAGACACGTCAGACCAGGCAACATGTTCGCTGTTTTCAACAGTCCAAAGTCGGTATTGAAGGGGCCAGGCAAGGTGTAAAGCTTTGTGTTGTGCAGTCAGCAAGGGTACACGAGTGGGTCTTCAGCTCTGAAAGGCCAAATCGATGATGCTTTGTTGAATGCTTTGCATCCTGACACTTGTTGATAACCCAGAACCGAAATCTGCAGCAATTAGCAGAACTGTTGCACTTCTGTCACATTGAAGGATTTTCTTCAGTCGTCATTGGCCCTGGTCTTCAGGATCTTTTTCCAGCCACAGTGATTTCAGAGGTTTGATGTTTTACTGGATTCCCTTTATTCACAGTGCACTCATGAAATGGCCATATACAAGTCCCCACCTCATGGCTACCTCAGAGATGATGTGTCCCATGTCTCATGCACTGACTAAAATACCATGTTGAAACTCACTTAAATCGGGATAACCTACCATTGTAGCAATGATGCAATGCTTTCATCAGACACCTGTTGTCTTATATGGTCATTGGCGACCACAATGTCTCCCTCTGAGTGTTTGCACATTTCTGTGTTTGCATATGTGTGCCTATACCAGTGTCTTGGGCTCTTCAGTGTATGTTGTATTGTAACACAATGTATTACTTTGTGTTTAATGAATCAGTACATAACTTTACATCATATGGTACATTGTTTTGTGGCACATAGTACATAATTTCGTGTCATGTCCTGTCATCTCATATGACACACCAGTTCATGTAATATTATGTGTTATGTCAAATAAATTAACAATTACATGATGTCATAATATGACATGTGGAATAATGTAATTCAACACAGTATTTCTCATGCTGTGGAATATTCAATATTACATGCCACTGAAGTTTATAATGCATGCATACCCACTCTATGATACTTGATAACGTATATATCGAGATTTTTGTTATTTATTCATTTATTTATTATTTTTTTATTTAAATATTTTTGAATCTGCCAGATATGTTGAGAAGCTAGTACTCAGTTCTCTCTCTTTTATATCTCTGACTGCAGGCAGTACATAGTTACCTTTTGTTGTGCTGTGATAGTAACATTTTTCATTATGGTTTGTTCAAAATGATCTTTGAATCCTGATACATTAAAAACCTTATAATTACAAGCACTTTGTACAGCAGTCCATGGTGTTTTTACTTGTACAATTTCTGACTTTTAATATTTGTGACTAAATCTGTTTTCTGTCTATCCAACATCAAACTCATCAAGTCTTTCCAATTGTTTGCAATAACTTGTGGAACAAATTTTGCTTTTTTGCGACCCTCATCTTCCAGTGATTTGTTCACTACTCTCAACTGTCAATATGTTTTTGCAGCACTACATTTGAAACTCCTAAAGTCATCCTTATTTTTATCTAAGGAGCAACTGGGTTGATGCAAAATAGATTTTTGTTCACAGCAGCGTACTTGCTATACCCATACAAACATCCGAATCTTTCGCCAAGTTTCTCATTTATTATTGATACTTTCTACATGAAGTTGATAAAATAATGTGAAATATAACAGCTATTTTGGTTTATCTCCCACATGGAAGTACTATTTTCTGGGTTTATTTGTTTTTGCTTACTTTTAACTGGTAGCTGTTTACAAAATGTTTCCATAAAACATTTTGTTGTTGTTTTTACTATGGTAACAGACCTGGTTTATTGATGTTAAATTAATTAACCCCCCATCATCAGAATATAATCATCTGTTAAAGCACCAGTTGCTTTTTTTTTTTTTTCCCCCATTGAGTGCTGTACTATCGTAGAAAGAACAGTATTAATTTCCCTGCTTTTTCTGCTTTAGATCTTACCTTAAACTTCATTATATTTGTTATGTGTACCATTTTATTTTTTCAGATAACATATGGATCTGATATTGCAGAAATTAGATCATAAAAACTACACATTCTAAACATTTGGCTTGTTTTGAAGTTATTAATACTGAGAAATTTTTCACTTTAGTCTGGTCTCTTCTATTTGCCTTTTCTTCTAGTAATGTAAAAGTTATGAGAGCCACTCCAAAACTGGTAGCCTTGTGTGACAAATTTGAAGATGAAATTGTGACGAGGGCACAAAGAGTGCGAGAGTCTCAGCCACCATACGAGCCACCACCACGGAAAAAGCGGCTACGTTTGGCCAAGCACAAATGTAAGTTTTTGGACTTGTTAATATTGTATAGATAGATAGTATAGAAATGAATAAAACTAGAATATTAGTTACACAGCACAACTTAAAAGTGGATAAAGAAGATTATGGTGGCAAGGGCAGGGGTGGGGGGGAGGTCATTATGAAAACAAAGCAAAAAGAATGTTTTTGTATCATACTAATTAAGGCATTGGTTAAACCTTATTTAAAAATAATATTTATTTGTAAAATGGCAAGAACATCTTCAGGATTAAATCGGTCAGGAATATGCAACACAAAATAAGTTTACTCTCATGGCAGAGTCCAATGAACAAATACATACATATAGTAAGTAAGTCATTTTGATCACAAGTTCCAGTACCAAAACTGAGTACAGGTAGTAATTTCTTGAATACACCTATTAGATCAGCGTTACCACAAATTGTAAGTACACACACACACACACACACAGAGAGAGAGAGAGAGAGAGAGAGAGAGAGAGAGAGATGGAGAGGGAGAGGGAGAGAGAGGGGGAGAGAGAGAGAGAGAGAGAGTTTGGAAGATTGGAAAATGGGGAGACAGCAATCTGATTCATATGCCTCTCTGTGTCACTTGCTGCATGCATTACACGGAATATTAGGTGTTTCCAATCCTTTACCAACGAGATCATATCCCTGTGAAGACCTGCCCAATCCAGATAAGATACTTTATTGTCACATAACATGTTTTTATACAATCGTTTGATTGAGAACATTGGTGACGTATCATGTCTTTAACCTAAAATGTTACATTGATTTATGGATTATAGTAAATATATAGTATATACATTATGAGTTATAGGAAGCACACCAAATTGCATTATAAATGTTTCACATCTCTTCAAAATTTAACAATAAAACTTCACACACCTATATGGAGTACAGATATACATATGCCATTTCGGCAGTAAGTTTAGAGCTACCGCTATATATAAACATGAATATACATTTTTTCTAGACTATACCATCATTTGATTTTCATCATTTAAAAATTCTTCTAGACTGTAATAACACTTGCTTTTAAGGTATTTAGCAATGGTCCCCAGTGTGGATTCCCCAAATTTTTTCCTCATTTTATTTTTATCTTCAGAGCCATGTAATATAGAGTATTTTCATATAATTTGAGTCTACGGCAAGGTAACATGTATTGTGATTTATGTCTTGTGTTATAGTCATCTATGAATGCATTATCTTTGAACAGATGTGAGTTTTTCTGTTCAAAGAGGAGTACTTTGTATATAAGGATTGAAGGGACTGTCATCAAGTCCAGGCTTTCAAACAGTGGTTTGCATGATTGCCTACTATTTGTTCCTGTCATTGCTCTGATTATTTTCTTTTGCAGTTTGAAAACTCTAAGCAGGTTTGTCTTTTCAACACCCCAGAAAATTATTCCATATTTTATAACAGTTACGAAATAAGCATGGTAAACAACTTTCTTCACCTTTAAGATCGTAATTTTGTGTAGTACCCTCATTGCATAAACTAAGCTGTTTAGTCTCTTCATTAAACTGTCTACATGATCAGTCCACGATAAGTTTTTATTTAAAATTATCTTAAGGAATTTTACAGACTCGACTGTGGTTAGTTCTTTACCTGAGTACTCTATTTGTGATACACATTCAGAAGCTTGTTTGGTCCTGAAGTTTATGATTTGGGTTTTTTCCAGATTTAATTTCATGGCATTGTTTTTTACCCATTCTTCACGTTCTTGTAGAGTTTGTTTCATGCTCAATACTTATTCTTCAATGCTTTTGCAGCAGACCACTGCTGTTGAGTCATCTGCATAAAGTATTGTGTCTGTATTTACTTTGCAAGGCATGTCATTTATGTAATATAAGAACAGGAGTGGTCCTAGTATCGAGCCCTGGGGTACGCCTGCTTGTCTTTCTTTCCAGCTAGAGCAAGTTTTCCCACCCATTTGATTTATCACCACCCTTTGTTGTCTGTATTTGAGGTAAGAAGAAAACCATCTTAAAGAGTTTTCATGGAAGCCATACGTACCCAATTTTTGGAGCAGTAGCTTATGGTCCACTGAATCGAACACATTTGTCAGGTCACAAAAAACACCCGATACACATTGTTTGGTGTCTATACATTTACTTATTTTAGAGATTAGGTCATTAACCGCTTGTAATGTGTTTCGTCCCTTCCTAAACCCATATTGGTTATTAAGAATAATATTACCTCTTTATTATACTTTTCTAATTGATTACATACTATTCGTTCAACTATTTTGGAAAAAACTGGCGGTATAGACACTGGGCAAAAGTTACCTATTTCATCTTGTTTTCCCTTTTTTTTAAATTGGACGAACTTCTGTATATTTTAGTCTGTCCGGAAAGCAGCCCTCATCAAAGGATTGGGTTATTATTCTACAGAGTTGAGGTGCAATGCTGTCACATCCTGCCTTTATGATTCTTGTTGGAATTTCATCCCAGCCCACAGAATTAAGATTTTTTAGAGATTTTATGGTATTGGCTACTTCCTGGCATGATACTCGACTTAATTTAAACCCTATTTGTTCTTGCAGTACCGCATTAGGTTCGCAGTTATGAAGTACTTATTAAATTCTTCACAGATGTGTCTAGTATCAGTAACAATTTTCCCATTGATTTCTAATTTGTATTTAAAATTTTTTGTTTCTTCTGTACCAGTTTCCTTCTTAACAACTTGCCATACTGCTTTTGATTTATTTGAGGCATTAGTGATATATTTACCGTTTGCCATTTTTTTTTTTTTTTTTTTTTTTTTTTTGCCTGTTTCACTACCCTAAACAGCCATGGTAACCAAACTACTCTTGGGTCATGAATTTGCAAGGTCTCATCCTCAAATCCAGTTGCTCTTCCGACAATTAAAACTGCAAGGCTTCTTGTACAATCCCTTGATCTGAAATTTGAACTTAATCTGTTTTGGTGAAGAAATTTTGGAAAGCTGTGTTTAATAATTCTACTTTAGTAGCACAGTCAGTGATAGCATTACTGTTAACTATTACATATTAAAGGTATTGTTTTTGTTTTGCCTGTAGTATACATATGACCAGAATATCTTTGGGATTTTGTGCCAAATTTCAATACAAAGTTCTGCTATGGAAACTGTTGTAAGCATCTCATATTGAAATCCATACTACATTTTGAGCTTCTTTATTAGACCCCCAATCACAAGTATTTTGTGTTTGTTTGGATCTGGAATGCTTTTTATCGTTGTTTCTGCACCATCATTCTGACCTGTTTGGATCTGGAATGCTTTTTTCATTGTTTCTGCGCCATCATTCTGACCTGTTTTGTTAACCAAAGGGAATCACCTTTGTGTCTTATTAATTTATTTGTTGTTAATACTGATTCCTCGAATTCAAGCCACATCTTGTCTACACTTACATTTGTAATTTGGATGAAGTTGTTTAATTTGGGTGAATTTTGGACTTTCGATATTTAGTCTCACTACAACAGTGGTGTGTTTACTAATCCCTGCCTCCATTTGGATGCTTGTTTTGAGCTCAGGATTATTTATTGCTAAGAGCTCAAGTGTGTTTTGACAACCATTTACTTTTTGAGTGAGCTCATTAACTAATTTGCTCAAAATTATTTTTGAGAGAATGCATTTAGCACAGCTTTGGATTTAAACATAAATTTTTGTCAGGGTAAATTGAAACCAGTGCCTACTATAATGGTATGAATTGGGTATATGTTTGAAATTTTCTTTGAAACTTTATCCAATTTCCTTTAATAGAAGACTGTTTGGTTGTAAAAATATGTGTTTTATTTAGATATGACGTGTTTTGCCTGGTTAAGGCATATTCACATATCTAATGAAGCAGAAAAGGAGAAACTAATATAAACAAGACAAAATTTACATGACAGTATTTAAATTAGCTACAAAAATGATGAAATTGGTACTAAAGGATTGTAATAATCTATGGTAATACTGTTTTACCTACTCTGTGATAGAGGATGTTTTTATCAAGATGCAGCCATAGGTTATCAAACATTCCATTTCTGGTATGATCATTCATCTCTTTCACATGTAACTTGTGTGTCATTTCAGCTGAAATACGTGATTCAAGTTGCTCCTCTAGTGACGAAAGTTCAACTGATGAAGAAGACTGCACAATGGAAGAACTAGAAAGAAAAAGACTACATCCATATCGTTTGCACCCAGAAATGTGGTTCAATGACCCAGGAGAGGTAGGTCAATAGACTGTACAGTTTCATTCCAAAACGTTTAGCTGTGTTCACTAGATTTGATTTGGTCAAAATATTCTCTTATTGTTAGAATAAATATCTGCTCAGCATTCAGTTTACTGTAACTGAAATGTTGATTGTAGAAGCAGCATTATGATATTAAAAAATATTGTTGAAACGAGATAGAATGGCTGGCCAGTACTTACCTTTGTGCTGTACCGCCGATAGGAACACAAATGAAGAAACAGAAAAGAGGGGACAAAAAGGACTAGCTTTCGGAACACAGTTCCTTCATCAGGTTGGAGAGAAGGGAAGAAGAAAGAATGGAAACAGAAGGTAAAGGTGGTTCACAACCTAGGTCATGAAGGTGGTCAACCTTCATGACCTAGGTCGTGAACCACCTTTACCTTCTGTTTCCATTCTTTCTTCTTCCGTTCTCTCCCACCTGATGAAGGAACTGTGTTCCGAAAGCTAGTCCTTTTTGTCCCCTCTTTTCTGTTTCTTCATTTGTGTTCCTATCGGCGGTACAGCACAAAGGTAAGTACTGGCCAGCCATTCTATCTCTTTTCAACAATATTTTTTATCTCTGAGGAGAATTTTCATTATGATATTAATGAAATTATCGGAGGACCACATACAAGGGTGACAAAAGTTATGGGATACCTCCTAATATCCTTTTATATTTATTTTCACCCGCTGAAGTGCAAGAAAAATGTTGTACACAAAATGGTCAGGAGAATAGCAATCTCTTGCTAATTATTAATTAATTATTAATTAATAAACAGTTATTGTACTAATGATTTATGTAAAATGATGACATGATATCCTGATTGATTATTAATTGAGACTCAGAGTGTCTGCTCTGTGGACTCTTAAGTAGTGCCATGCAGATCTGAAGATAGCCACTGAGAATGCTGAAACTGCTAACTATCTATACATCTTATAAAATAGGCTGTATGTTGGTATGTATGTGTGTATGTATGTTCCAAATCTCCTCCTAAATTACTGGACTGATTTCAACCAAACTTGGTACAAATATTCATTAAGGTCAGGAATCATTTTCTATGGTTACAAAAACCACCTGTGATACATAGTTCATATGATATCATGTCATAAACCATGAAAACTGCCCCATCTTGTGTCACATGATAGTGTGATTTTATTCGTCAACTATTTGACAATGAGTGCATTTCGTGACTTGCAATAAACTTTGAACATGATTTTGAATATTTATGAAACGTTTTCTCACTGACAACCCCAACAAAATTATGAAATGAAAAAAACTTTATCGTTTACGACTTTTCCAATGTTTATGATGTACATCTACAGCATTTGGCATGATGTTACAAATTATTACTTCTACACTGTAAATTGTATTCACAAGACAATTCACAGACAGTACACATACGTAACACTGAATGTCCCTTCAATATTATATCACAGTGTGACATATATTCCATGAGATATGAAGTCATAAACAATTTGGTTCATAAAAAACTGCATCATCACGCATGAGGTTTTGATTTATTACGTCTTTACTACAAACACCATGACATATTTTGCAGACATTAGGTGCATATACCACTGAATATACCTTCAAATTTACATGATAGTATGACACATGTTTCAGTAGGTATGGCGTCATAAACAATGTAATTTTCAAATAACTGTTACATCATGACCCATTTTCCAAATCTCCTTCTAAAATAATGGACCGATTTCAACTTAATTTGGTACACATATTGCTTACTATCAGACAACAATTGTTGTGGGTTAAAAACTACCTATGACACTTAATTCAAGATATATGATGTCATAAACAATGATTCACAACTACTTTCCCGTCATGCAATGTGTTGAATCATCCTTACTGCCATTTGTTGAGTTCTCATCCCGGTCTAGCTTTTCAGGAAAGGGTCGGTGCAGGATGCTTATACAGCTAGAACAACTATTCAGATTAGTGATACAAGTTTTATTGACTGAAGAATACAATACTCAACTTCAATCTGTTCTTCTCTTCTTGTGTCGTCATCTTCTGTATGATGCTAGCTGCGCAGAGACCTAGTTACTGCCTAGTTCGTAGCTGTGTCTGGACGCATGTCGGCCTAGATATAGCAGCTTGTAGACGGCATGCATCTCTGTTACTCCCTCCAGGATGTGTGGCACCGGCGTGCAATTGGCTGCCAAACGTCATCTTTCATCTGGCATGTGGCGCTGACTTTACACCACAACATCCCTCCTTTCCAAAGCGCCCAACCAATGTCATGTAGGGAGCTCAACAACGGGGGACGAGGCAGGCTCGTGGGCATACTGATGGAGCAGAGTCTGTAGCTGCAGAGGACGTCAGACTACCAGCTGGACCACACCATCCGGCCTGAGCTCGTGAGGGAACGTCCTCCAGGGAAACCTCCGAAGGGCCCATGTCCACGTTCCACATTCTAGGGCCCAGATGATGATGTAGATGGTGATGTCAGTGGCAACATCGGCATCGGATGCTGCTTGGCATTGTGGTTGTGTGGGTTGAGGTCCATGGGGATGTCCAGTGGAGGTGGAGGGGGAAAGACTGCAGTGCCCTGGAGATCTGCAGCGGGGGTGACCGCTGATGAACGCATGGGCTGTGTAGGCCATGTGGTCTGCATGTTGTGCAAATCTGCTGAGAGAAATGCAGAAGGATCACAGGTACACAACAAGGCAAATTTGATTGCGGTGCTTGGGAACAACGCCGTCAGGGCCTGAAATTTCAAACCTGTGAGCACCGAAATACTTGATGACCTCGCCCTGCTCCCACCATTTGTGACCGCCAAAAACTCTGAAAAACACTGGGTTACGCGGAGTGAAGCGATAGTTGCGTGCCTGCAGCTGCTGCTCCGGGCGGCGCGGTGGGTGGAGCAATTGGAGCAGGATGAAGTGTCAGTGGCCGTGCAGAAGTTTAGCCGGTGATGACCCTTCTCGTGGATGCGAGCGATAGGAGGCGAGGAACAGTTGCAAAGCCGCCTCCTGGTGAGTGCTCCGAACGGAGTTTGGACACCTGTTGCTTAAATGTCCGGACAAAGCGTTCTGCAGCGCTGTTTGACTGTGGGTGAAACAATGTACTGCTGAGATGCTTAATTCCATTGCGTTCACAAAGTGAGCAAAATTCTTTCAATGTGAACTGAGGGCCGTTGTCAGAGACTATCAGTTCATGGAGACATTCCAGACAAAAAATTGAAGACAATGACCTAATTGTGCTACTAGAAGTCGTAGAAGACATTGGCACTACAAAGGTGTTACCACTAAAAGCATCAGCCACAATAAGCCACTTAGTGTTTCAGAAGGGACCAACATAGTCAGTATGCACTCTTTGCCTTGGTAAATCTTCTTTTGCCCACGCAAAAAATTTCTGAGGTGGGGCTGACTGAGTGGTAGCGTACACTGAACACTGTGATATCATCTGCTATATTTAGGTGTCCATACCCTGCCAAGTACAGTGTTTCAGGAATATGTATTTATTGATCTTAATATCAGATTTTTTTGTTGTGTATTTGGAGAAGGTATTTATCAGCTGTCTATTTTTCCAGATATGCGCCCTTGAGAAATATTTTTGCCTCATCTGTAAATCATTTCTTTCTTCTTCAGATGAATGATGGTCCTCTGTGCCGGTGCAGTGCGAAAGCTCGCCGAAGTGGTATACGACATGGAATATATGCTGGTGAAAGTCACTTGCTAAAATGTGATGTAAATACAAATAATGCTGACAGACTGTACCATTATCATATTACTATATCACCACCAACAAATTTTTTGGTCAGTGGTAGTTATTTCAAATTTAACCCTCTTTATTTCTTCATACAATTTTCATTTAAGTTACTATTCATACTTAATTTTATTTTGCCTTTTTTTTCAGACTAAAACCCCAACAATCATTAAACATGATGAGCATGAGTTTATTTTTGAAGGGTTCTCAATGTTTTCTCACTTTCCTTTGCACAAACTTCCTACGTGTAAAGTTATTCGCTTCAATATTGAATATACTATTCTTTACATTGAGGAGAAGCTTCCGGAGAACTTTACAATACGAGAACTGGATCTCTTTTGTAAGTAACTATTATTAATTTATTTTTTATTTTACTGGCAACATACTAATTATTTTCATTTATTTACATTGCTACTTTTGTTTCCTGTCTGTTAATAGATACTTATCTCTTTAAAGAGATACTAGAACTTGTGGATATGGATTTCCATGCCCATTCTGATTCATCTGGTTGCGCTCAATTCCACTTCATGCCAAGATTTGTACGAGATTTGCCAGGTATTTTTGCATGCCGTTTGAGCATTTTATTTTATATTTTGTAAACTAAAGTCATTCTGTGAACAAATTACTCTTCACAATAAATGTAAACTGCAGTAAAGTATTAGCTATAAGTTCTTTGATTAAATTGGATCTTCATTATGTGTGCTTAGCAAAGATCTATCTTGGATCTAAACAGTACACAGTTATTGCAGCAATGTAAATAATGTACAGTATTGCAACACACATCTGTTCAGTAATCTTTTTATTTTTATTGTTGTGCTGCTTTAATAGTTAAACCATTATTTATGACAGTTTGTGTTTACATTCAGAGGTCAAGGAAGAGTCAATAGAAGGAAAGCCATACAGGGTGGCAGACAATAAGTCACCTGTCTGTTTCATGAATAACTCATTTGTTGTTGAGAAGATTTGTAATTTATTGATGTAAAAGTGAAGAATACAGCTTGGAAATACAACTTAATAATCACATGTTCAATATGACTGCCTGTTTCATTTACAACTTCTTCAAGTCACACACATGCAATTGTGACAACTCATTGACACAAATCTTCTAGAATGGTGTCTCATTTTCGGGGTTTCTGTGATATACCTTCTCTTTAAGGAATCTCCAAAGGAAGAAGTCACATGATTTAATGTTTGGGCTGTGGGGCAGCCACTTCCTCCTACCGCATAAAGTTCTGAAAATCTGTTTGACAATACCCTAAGTCCATGTATTTCCTGCATGAAATCAAGCTCAACGTTGTCAATACGGTGGCATGCTCCATCCTGTATGAACCATTCTTTCTGCAGTGAAAGGCATGAGGCCATGAGGTGAGGAAAGAACTGGTTTTGCAGCATGTGTAAATAGCGTTCACTGGTAACTGTAGCATCAAAGAAGAATGGACTGATTCCGTGGCTTGACATCACAATGCACATGCACACTTTCTCCCCACAGGTGTCTTTTGTATGGATTATTTGTGGAGGTTCATGTGCCCAGAATTGAAAATTCTGTTTGTTCCCAACAGTGTTCATGTGAAAATAATCTTAGCCATTATACCATGTATTGTGTAGCACTGCCTCTTGGTCTTACTTGATTGCCCACCTTGCAGGTTGCAGTCTCCACTCCTTATCTCTTGCAGTAAGCTTCTGCAACACAGTCAGCTCATACAGATACAAGCAAAGGTTGGATTGAATAATTCTTTGTAAAGGTCTGCAAGTAATTCTAAGTTGGCACAAGCTCTTCTTGTTGATATACTTGAACTACGAGTCAGAGCCAGTCGAACTGCTTCATTGTTTTGTGGCAAACATACGGTATGTGCACGTGGCTGCACTCCAAAACAGAACATCACAGCTGGGAAGAGGCTTGCACTCAGGAAGCTCCCAGAAGACAGCAGTATTGTAATACTCCCAGTAAACACAGGCTATGCTACAGTCATTATGAAGCAGGTGGACTATACTGAGAAAGTGTCCCAACTCTTTGGGGACCCTACATATACAACTTTCGAGTGTGACCCCACTGACAAGGTGAACAAGAAGACAAAGGCTCTTCTGAAGGAGACAGGGTTGCCTGACAAGATTGTCAGACAACTTAGGGAAAAATCACCAGTGCCTCCTAGACAATATGGTCTTCCTAAAATATACAGGGAGGAGCATGCCCCTTCACCCAATTATCAGAAATATTGGGGCATCAATGAATAAAACAGCCAAGTACTTGAAAAATCTACTTTCCTCGCACGTGGGAAAATGTGTTCACCACTCAGAACACTTCCTGCAACACCTCAGGCAACTATGCATCACAGACTGGGACATCTTGGTTAGTTTTGATCTGGTATTGTTGTTCACCAGGGTCCCACTGCAAGACTCACTAGAACTAACTGAGGAGAAATTTGATGGTGCTCTATTGGACCTGCTTAGACATATGCTGATCTCCACATATTTGCTGTGTGGGAATCAATACTATGAACAAACTAAAGGTGTAGCTATGGGTAGCTCCCCTGTCTCCAGGCCAGTCCCATGTTGCCAACATTTTCATGGAGAGGTTTTTAGGGGAGGGCATTAGAGACAGCAAGATATAAACCCACCTGCTTGTATAGGTATGTGGATGATACCTTAGTGATCTGGCATCATGGGATGAACAGACTAAATGAGTTTCTTGAACACCTTAACTCATGCCATACAAACATCAAGTTCACCATAGAACTGGAGAAGAATAGGCAGCTGCTGTTTCTGTATGTACTAGTAAGGAGGAAAACAATGGATCAATTGGCCACAGCATGTATCAAATACCAAGACACACTAATTTACATCTGCAGGCCAGCAGCTACCACTGTCCTGTGTAGAAAAAAAGGGGTTCTCGAGACATTAGTCCACAGAGCATGTGTCTTGTCAGACCATGAAGTTCTATGTACAGAAGTAGAGCACCTTAAAACTGAGATCTGCAAAATAGGTATACGGCAAAACAAATTGCGATGGCACTTCAACCAGCATTTTCAGCAGAGGAAGAGGAAGCAAAGAAGACAGCATAGCTGTCATATGCTGGTTGTATTTCTGCCAAAATCAGTAGGATTCTACATAAACACAACATCAAGTGTGTCTTCTGTCCAGCCAGCAAGATCGGGGGCTTTTGGTGGGCAATGTAAAAGATGACCTGGGGTTACGGAAACCATGGATTTATAGTATTCTTTGTCAAAGTTGAATTTCCTACATTGGCCAGACCATCAGAACAGTGACATAAGGTGCAAGGAACATCAGAGGCACACCCGATTAAGGCAGGTGATGAAATCAGCCATTGCTGAACACTGTCTGGAGCTGGTTCATCTCAAGTTTTATGATCACACCAAGATTCTGGCACAGACACCCAGATTTTGGGATGGTGTTATCAAGGAATCAATAGCGTTAAAAAGTGCCTGACAATCTCATGAAACAAGACACATATTACCACCTAAGTAGAGACTGGGACCCTCCTTTGGAAATTATTAAAGAAGCAACGAGGACCGTTCCAACATAACATGAGTGGAAGACATGGATATGCAAAATGATCCACAAGCAGAGCACCAGGATAAAGAGACTGAAGATAAAATGTCCAGGAGCAAGCACAACAGGCACAGACCGCAGAGGGAGCACCAGATCAAAGACAAAGCTCTCAGATGCAGTATGACAGGTGTGGACTACAGAGAGAGCATCCAGGGCTGCAGTGGATGGGAAACAGAGTGCCAGACCACAGAAGGAACATTCAGAGGCGGGTCTGATGGGCGGGGACCACAGAGGTAGTGTCTACAACCACCAGTGGAGGAGGATGCCTGCAGAGATAAATACTGGACCCGGTCCATTCAGAAAGCAGTCTTAGGTCGCACCAGATGAAGGTTATGAGCTATGTAGCCAAAATATTTTGCAAATTCAACACTGACCTCCAGTAGAACACCCAACTACCCATCATGTCAGATCCAAAACCTTCAATTTTTTATGTAATCTGTGTATTGCCCGTGGACTGGAAGCCCACTGAGTGCTGAAATGTAACCTTCTCTGTGTCAGTGTAATGCTATTCATCGCCAAAAGCAGTAACACAGTCTTCGTCTTTGTGCAACAGCCAGGCGTCCTTTCTCCGCCATTGCGGAAATTGAAATGGCAGATGTTGAACAGAAGTGATGAACTCGCAACATCTAGCATAAGTTTTATAAACTGCACAAAGTTGCACGTACAATTTGAAAGCTATTGTCCCAACAGTATACTTGTAGGATCAAAAGCCAATTGGGTGACTTATTGTGTGCCACCCTGTAGATTAGGACAACTGATATCTCCCTCCCACCGACCACTTTAGTTGCTTTGCCATATCATTATGTTGTTGCACAATGGCCACAGCTTTCAGAACCATGAATATATTTGTGTCATTCCATTTCAAATAACTGCTTGCGGGAAATTTGGCAACTGTGAGCACAATTGGATGGGATTTGATTTGCAGGCAGTGATGGTCAAACAGACTGTATATGGATAAACAAGCTTGTGCCTGTTCTAAAATTGAGTTGTGAGAAGTCTATGACTTAGCAGATACATTGTAACAGGGTGTGTTAAATAGAAACAGTCAACCCAATTGAAAAGTTCTATTATTTTAAAATGATTCAAATATTTGTAGTGACACCTTGCTGCCTCAAGATGCAGAACACTCTTCAGTGCTTGGTCATCGAACTGGGGCCTACCTACAGTTTTTAATTTCTTTATTCTGTAAAACAGTTGTTCACAACCATATTTTGACCCAAATGTAGATATAATGTAAGTTGCACTCCTCTGTAGCTTCAGAAATGCTTCTACAAGAACATGATACTATCTTAACAAATTGGTTACATTGTTGATATATATTCAGAATGGATTACTATTTTTAAGATGAAGCCATTTGCATTTTTTCTGGCACAGTTTCTGGTGCTAAGAAATCAGAATTAATTTTGTTGGCTTTCCAGGTCATTCCACCTTGTGCCAGCAGATAAAGTTTCACAATATTTTGCTGATATGATGCAAAACTTGAGTCTTGTGGTATTTGCAGTGACTGAAGGGTTTTAAATAATGTTATGTTTCCTGTAGCTAGCAACCTTTCAGAGGACACGAACGCACTGATTTTAATATAAGGTAAAAAAGGTAAAGCACTTAACAATCTGAATATTGGTTTGAAAACCACAGTGCTTTACTAGGCATGATGCTGTTTGGAGGTTGTATGCCGTTGTCTTCCTCCAAACTTTGAACTGACATACCCAGCCAGTTATAGAGGGACCATGCTTCTACCACATCAGCAACATTGACAGAGTTGAAAGAAGTGGAAAGTGACAATAAAAATCCCAGGACCTGGTGAGGATGGAACCCGTGACCTTTAGGTTTATAGTCTGGCACTCTACAACTGTGCTACAGAGTTACACATGATTTTAATATATGTTTTAAAAATAAGCAGATCTTATGCTAGAACTGACTAATTTAAGTGTCCCATTACTGCAATGATAAATACCAAGTCCACAACCCAATTGTCTTCATTTGGTGCTGGCTACACCTCTTCTTTCCATTTCATAAATAGGTAATTTCCTCTAAATTGCAAAATAATTTTCTGGACCTTTTACCAAGCCAATGTACCACACAATGTGAAGTTACAAAACCATATGATGATTTCAGATCATGATATCACTGTGATTGACACCATGATCTGTTTTAGAATTCAGAGATTGTATCATGCTGTCCATGATGTTGCCATATTTCTCGTGGTGGGCAGAAAAGTGAATACTGAGTATAACTTTCCCAAGTCCAGTCTCTTTCTGTTCATACGAGAGACAAAATCTTGATTACTTTCAACCATCTGTAGTGTTCCATCTGTTGCAACAAAATGGTGTTTGTTCCATTGCAAACACGTTTTCAACTGATTCACATACCACCATAAATATATTATGGCCTCTGGTTGAATAACCATTAGGTATCAGATCTAACAGTACCTTTAAAATCTATATTTCCAAGTCAACTCCCTGCACAGATATTACAAGCTGTGCAAAGTATGTTACATTGATGTTGTCATAAGTACTACATGAACAAGCAAAAAAAGTCTGACCTTTCTCTTTTAATTGGTTTTCTAGATCTGTGTGCATGTCACAGAGATGACAAAAAATGCCTTCAATTTTTTTACTTCTCCTGCCATCAAGCACTTTGTGACAGCCAGTAAACATCATTGAACAGGGGCCCCATCATTCAAAATGTAGTAGTGTATGCAGCTTTGTAGCTTGCTCATGATGCTATGTTAAATATTCCTTAACATCAGCAGTTTGAAATCTATGTAATTAACGCATATGATGAACGCACAGAAAATATAGGCTATGATTGTTTTCTACCTAAAAATTAGATTTATTGGACTTTGCCCTTCATTATGCCAGTGAGTTGCTTCCTTTTGTAGAACACTAGGCACTGAGGCAACAAACATTTTTCAACAAATAAGAATTGTTCTTTTCAATAAAATAAAATAAAATGGCAACAGGCTCTTCAGTAAAATAAGCATTATAGGTGCATTCATTAACATATGTGTTCTGTCAGACAGGTGATTTCGAACACCAGGTGGATTTTGAACAGTTTGCTTTATGAAGTAATCTACTACAAGCAGTACAACCAGAACAGATAATATGAAATTGACATAGGACATGAGTCACACGAGATAACTTTACTGTTAGGCCACATGGAAACAACATATAAGAAATGTGAGTAGCGCAGCTGCACGTTCTTAACTAGAGCCTGCACAGAAAGCCCTGTCAGTACCAGTGACACTAATAGCTGTCACTTATGAAGCCCTCAGTGATGGGTGTGGTCTCCACTGGTGGCTTCTGTCCCTTTGTTATTCACATTTCACATGTGCACACATTACTACAGTTTATTTTATGCTGATTATAATGGTGACGCCCATGACTTTGAAGGAAATGATAGCCACAGAATTGGTGACAGCCCCAGGTGAAGGTATTGAATAAGGAAACCAATGGTTTATCATCAGAAATGAGATGGAACTTAGTACCATACAAAAAGGCATGAAGTTTCTTCAAGGCATACATAATTGATAAAGTTTCCTTTTCACTGTGCGAGTATCTGATCTGTGACAGAGCCAATGCATTTGATGCTTAAGCAGTAGATCTTTCCAAACTATCGACAAAATTGTGGGGTAGAACAGCCTCCAACCCACATTGCGAGGCATCAGTGGCTAATATCAATTGTTGTCTGGTTAAAAAGAAATTAAATATGGAGCAGAGTGAAACATAACCCTGAGAGCTGAAAATGCACATTTGCAAGCCAGCGACCAGGAAACACAAAGCGACCTCATGAAACAGCGTGTGCAGTGGTCATCCTATCAATGCTTCATTCAGAAGAAAGCTATGATAGAAGATAATTTTATCAAGAAAAGCTTTGATCGACTTTAGCTGTGGCAGAGACAGAACAGCAAAAACATTTTGCCACGGATGTTTGAGTCCATCACTGGACACTTCAAAACTAGTTAAACAAAGGATGGTTGAAAGAACTTGCATTTCTCTAGAATAACTTTAAGCCAGCTGCTTATAAGACTGAAAAAATTGATGTAAATTATGCAAATGTTCCTTGGTGGAAGAACCCAAGATCATATCATCCAAGTAATTAGCACACTCTGGGACTGACACTGTAAGTTGGTTTAGGAAATATTAAAATACAACTGGAGCTCTTCTGAAAGGTAACCATAGATAGTGATACAGGCTGAAAGGCATGTTTATGATGAGCAGGTGTTGGAAAGTCTCATCTAACAAAAGAATTTATAATTATGCCTCAGAAAAATCAATTTTTGAAAAATACTCTCCTCCTGCCAACTTGGCATCAAGGTCATCTAATGTGGTTGAGAGTGTTCATCATTGTCAACAAATTTCTCTGTTTCAAAAATGCTTTCCTTCCCATTGTCATTCTGCATTTTATATCTTCTGTATTGTAACCATCATTTGTTATTTTACTGCCCAAGTAACAAAACTCATCTGCCACCTAATCTAATTCCTTCAGCATCGCCTGATTTTCTTAGACAGCATTGCATTGCCCTTGTTTTGCTCTTCTTAACGTTCATCTTATACGCTCCTTTCAACACACTGTCCATTCTGTTCAAGTGCTCTTCCAGGTCCTTTGCTATCTCTGACAGAAATACAATACATCCACAAAATGCAATGTTTTTATTTCTTCTCCCTTAGATTTAATTCCTTCTCTAAATTTCTTCTTGCTTTCCTTCACACCTTGCTCAATGTACAAATTGAATAACATTGGAGAAAGGCTGCAACCGTGTCTTACTCCCTTCACGACTCTACGTCCCTTTCATTCTCTTCAACTCTTATAACTGCTGTCTGGTTTTTGTACAAGTTTTTTTTTAAAAAAAACTTCCATTCCCTATATTTTACCCTTGCTGACTTCACTATTTGATAATGTATTTCAGTTAACATTGTCAAAAGCTTTCTCCAAATCTACAAGAGCTAGAAATGCAGATTTGACATTCCGTAATCTACCTTCTAAGATAAGTGGTAAAGTGAGTATTGCATCCCTTATTCCTACATTTCTCCATAATCCAAACTGATTGTCTCTGAGGTCAGCTTCTACCAGCTTTTCCATCCTTCTGTAAATAATATGTGTTAAAATTTTGCAACCATTACTAATTAAACTGATGGTTCTGTAATTTTCACAGCTGCTGTGCCCGCTTTCTTTGGAATGGGGATTATTACATTTTGCCTATCTCATACATCTTAAGCACCAGCTTCCTCAGAAATTATCCAAGTCCAATCTCCTTATTTTCCTATACCTCTCTGCAGTTTTTTCATTTTCAGACTACAGTTCATGACCAATAAGGTATGGTCAGAGTCTATATCTGCCATTGGATATGTCTTACAGTTTAAAAAAATATTCTTTCATTTTTCTTAAACTGTTTCTTATGACTGAATTATATCCTGTGCAAAATTTTACCTGGCAGCTTGACCTTTCTTTCCTTTTCCCCAGTCCATATTCACTTACGGTACTGTTTTTTCTTCCCTGCCTTTTCTTACTACTGAATTCCATTCCCCCATCACAATTAAGGTCTCCTCCCCTTATCTGTCTGAATAATTTCTTTTAGCTCCTCATTCATTTCTTCAATCTCGTCATCATCAGCAAAGCTAGTTGGCATATAATTTTGTACTTCTGTGGTCTTTTTTGGCTTTGTATCTATCTTGACTATGAAATGCGATCACTACCTACTCCTGTAATACCCCCAACCGATTTCGTATTTATAATCCTGCACTCACCTGACCAGAATTCCAGTTCCTCTTTCCACCAAACTTCACTAACTTCAACCTATCCATTTTTTCTTTTTAAATTTTCTAACCTCCCTACCCAATTAAGGGATCTAATATTTCATGTTCCGATCTGTAGAATGCCACATCCACCTGAGTAGTTCCCGCCCAGAGATCCGAATGGGGGACTATTTTATGTCCAGAATATTTCACCTGAGTGGATGCTATCATCATATATTCATACAATAGAGCTGTATGTCCTCAGTAAAAGTAATGGCTGTGGTTTCCCCTTGTTTTCAGTTATTCGCAGTAACTGAATGGCAAAGCCATATTAGCTGATGTTACATGGCCAGCTCAGTCAATCATCCAGACTGTTGCCCCTCTTCAGCAACCACATGTTTGTCTGGCCTCTCCACAGATACCCGTCAACTTTGGTTGCATCTACAGTACAGCTACCTGTATCAGTGAGACACACAAGCCACCACCCCCCCCCCCCACCTCGCCATTGTCTGTGGTTCATGGGTGTGGCAGTTAACAATTGCAATATTTGATTCTGCAAGGCTGCAACAAAAATCTCTTGCTGCTCTATCAATCAATTAAGTTGCTGTTCTATCAGTCAACTAAGTATATAGTAATAAGGACAGTTTACAACTCACCCCAAAGACGTGACGACGAGCTGCGACAGGCACATAAAAAATTCACACACATACATGTCAGCTATTGGCCATGGCCTTCTTCACAAAATAGAATATTCACACAGGCACACAACACAGTCAGACAATCGTCAGCTCTGGCTGCCTCACCCACCTCCCCACTCCATTTCTAAGCTGCATCTCATTCCTCCCATCTAATATGTAAATTCTCTGCAAGGCCTTGCTGTATCCATCCCCACCACGGACGAAACCTTCTTATTCACCCTCCCCTCCCCTATTTCCACATTACAGAGTGTGATTCAAAGTGCGACAGGCAGAGCTGATGGTTATGTGACTGTGTTGTGTGCCTGTGTGATTGCAAGACTGTTCTATTTTCTGAAGAAGACCATGGCTGATAGCTGAATTGTAGTATGTGTGTGTCTTTTCTATGTGCTTGTCTTCACATCTTTGCAGTGCATTGTAATCAGGGTGGCCACTGAACCTTGAAACCGGGAAAAAGCCTTGAATTTGGAAAAAAAGGGAAAAAACTTCGAATTTCAGCCAGAAACCAGGATTTTTAACCCATGAGATCTCGCGGCTTTAACAGTTAAACTATCGTTCACGTGTATAGCCCACTGCTCAGATTACACAACCAGTTAGAAATGTACTTAATAAGTGTAAATAAGTAATCCCTGTAGTTTTAGTAAGAAAAAACCTCAAAGTTTAATATTTAAAAGTAACAAAATACCTGTCATTTTAAAATTACGGTGAGCAAAATGCTCAGATCGCTAGTGCCCACAGGTTAAATAATATTCTTCGCTTCATTTTTGTGTACAAAAACATTTTCAAGTATATTTCTGGGCGGTTTAAAAAGTTTTATAATTATAGGTTACGTATTCCGTTATCTATTTCTGTATTTATCTCGAAGTGTTGTTCAACCACGCGACTCAATTCCTTGTGATGTTCGTCGAAGAGACGCAATGTTATCGTAAGGCGCGACTACGAAATCGCAGTTAGAATGAAAGGCGATATTTATTTGTACTAAATTTTAGCAATTTTCTTAATTGACCCCCCTCCCCCAGTGATACTCATCAACACAGATCTCGTTTGTCTGATTCTGTGTTGAAAAATCTCTTCACTGAAGCAATTTGTTGATTGTAAGTGTTGTTGGGCCCCTACTCTTCCTTGTCTTTGTAAATAATTTAGGAGACAATTTGACCAGCTGTCTTACACTGTTTGTGTACAATGCTGTTGTTTATCAGTTAATCTAGTCACCGGAAAATCAACACCATCTGCAAAAAAATGTGGATAAGCTATCTGCATAGTGTGAAAATTGGCAGTTGACCCTAAATAATGAAAAGTGTGAAGTCATTTATATGATAAATCCATTAAATATAGAGGCCATAAATTCAACTAAATACTTAGAAATTACAATCACAATAAACTTAAACAGGAAAGAACACACAGAAATAGTTGTGGGGAAGGCGAACCACAAGCTGCGATCTAAGAACACTGCTTTAAAACAATACAATTTTTTCCAAGAATTTTACACAAGCTGGTAGCTGTAAGTCCATGGCACATAAAAGCCTTTGAATTAAGATAGAAATAAATGTCCTTATGACTTGAACAATACTAAACACTTCTTCTAAATGGGTCGAGTGACCAATGAAAGTCTATCACTGATACCTAGCACGCTCCGTAGTCGTAGCAGTCCGTAGGCAAGCTACAGCCTATCTCCAGGAGCCGGGACGTAACTCGAAGGTGCATCAGTAGAGTCCAGTGATGGTGTCATGGTTCTGATACATCTTCCATAGACGTAGGCTGGAGCAGAAGTGGTCTTGGTGCCGGCTGTGTTGCCAGATATCGGCTGTTCTGACCAATCACACACAGATGTAGAAACACTGCCGTCCGCTTCATTTTCATTCATGCAGCATTCTCTAAGCTCTTAGGACTCCTCTTGTAAGAAGAGGTGCAAGTTAGGATTATTTACTGGGCTGGTGTTGTTTGCCTTCTCCATGAGTAAGCCAGTTTCTTATTGCTGTTCTGTTGTCTCATCTTACGTGGCACAACCTGCTCAGCCTACCTGTACAATGCGGTGTCGGCTCGTCAGCGGTAGGCTTGGAGCTGACAGAACACTCCTGCCCCCCGTGGTGAAGCCTGGCCGATGTAGTCTGGTTCTGTCGATTATTCGTTGAATGAGTAGTCCAGGAGTCCACTGCAGTCAGGTATGGAGCAGCCAGTCTCTTATGGTGGCAAGACTGTCATCTCTGCAGTGATGAAGAGACTGCATGGGGCTGTGTGAGCGGCATAGGTGCGTCATCGTCTTCTAATCTCTTTGGTGCAGATGAAGGACCAGGGAGCGGTTCCTGCTTCTGGTCAAACTGCTGGTCGAGCTCCAACAGAAGGGGTGCCACAGGGCATGCCATTGTTTCTTCTTGGTTTGGAACAGGAGCAAATAAAAGTGCTGAGGGCATGGGGTTAGTTTCTGAGGGTCGCACTTTTGGTTGGAGGTAGGTGTGGACCTGCGACTGTAGAGGCATCTGTTCCAAAAACCATTGTCGCAATTGAATTGTGTGTCTAGAGACCACCTTTTTGTCTACTCGGACGTCATACAGCTGGCGACCCCTGTACAATGATTTCCAGAAGCCAGTTACATTGTCCAAATCAGTGAGCCCAAACCAATGAGCCCATTGGAAATAGTGACATGTCAGAGAAAGTCTGCGAGTGTGTCGTCCGTACAGTGGAACCTCTCAAACTCGACACAATGTGGACTTAAAGGTTCTCGAGTTTTGAGGTTGTCAAGTTTTAGGGAACTTAAATATAAATAACTAGGAGTTGAATAAAAAAGCTTATTTCGAGTATTAAAATTGTACATTTATTGATTTATTATATACAATTATATATTTATATCAACATTTATAACATATAATAAAAAAATTTAAAAAAATTGAGACAAAAGGCCTAGTAGAATCTGAAAATACAGTGTTCATTACAATTATTACTGAAGTTGTTTATGCTGCTTATAAAAAGTCCATCACAGATAGTTATGGGAAGTTTTCTGAACACTAGAAGAAAAGTGTAAAAGAAAACATACTGAAGTCGTTTGAAAAACCCTGTGATTGAAGTCTGCTTTTCTGTATCCACACGGCGTCTTGCAGCTTGATCACGGAGTCGACTGAGGAACACAATCTCCATTCCAGTCGCATTTTTCTGCTATAAGTACTGCAATGTACGTTGAACGACCTTGGAAACCCAGCAACCTAGTCTGAGTCTCTAGCGCTCTCGGGCGGCCTATGTACTGATGGAAAGCTTTACGTTATGGACGGTGTAAAAATAAAAAATTATTAATTCACCAGCCCTGTCGAGTTTTACGGAATGTCGAGTTTTTGGGAATCGAGTTTGAGAGGTTCTACTGTATGTGGAGATTGAGTAGTGTGCATAGTTGGTGTCCATGAAGTTCCTCTGCCGGACTCTTGTCACCCACTGGTGTAGCTCGGTATGTGCTTAAGAACAGCGTTAAAGCTGCTTCTGGTGAGCAGTCCTTTATATACAGTAAAACCTTGTTTTTACATTCTCGGTTTTTAGATTTTCCCGCCATTTACACCATTTTTTTTCGGTCTCGTCAAATTTCCTATGTTTACAATGTTAATTTGCCCTCGTTTTTGCATTAACATATTTACGCTTTTCCCGCATTTTACACTTTTTGAAAGCATGTTCGTGAAGAAAAATGTCGTAATGCACATAAATTGACACTAGTATGGCTTTTCCCTTAAAGTATAGCGATTAAAAATTATTCGCATTCGAGTTTCTTGACACTTTGCGTTTATTCAAACGTATATTTCACGTTTCGTTGTTGAATTAAAGATGCGCCGATTTGTGGCAGTGTAGTTCTTCTTTTCACCAGCTTCTTTGGCAGAGCGTCTGGCATGTACTCAAACAAACAGAACGGTTTGTTAACGAGAGAATAACGCTGATTTGTGGCGGTGTAGTTCGTCTTTCCGCTAGCTTCTTTGCCAGAGCGGCTGGCGTGTACTCAAACAATCAGAACCAGTTGCTTTGTTGAAGTGAAAATAAATAGTTGCATTGTTTTTGTGATACATATTTCTGATTAATAAAGAACTTTATCTGTCAAAGTTGAGTATCATAATACCCACAGCCTCAAAAAAGCAATAATAGTGAGAGATGCCGATCCTATGCAAACGTCACAAAAATACTTATGCATATGTTTGTACTGGAGAACGCAAATAAATTCTCTAATATTGTCATGTGAAACATTGAAAAATACAAAAAGAACGGAACTGTAGGAGTTTTACTATGTAAATAATTAATTCCAGTAAAAGGCAGTAATTTTGAAGATGTGTTACAAAGCTTGGCAGCGGCATCCAAACGATATCTATCGAAGCGGTTCAGGTAATTTTGAAGATGTGTTATAGCCCAGCAGTGGCGTCCTCGATTATAATGAATGAAATTACGTCAAAAATATCCACATCCCATAAAATTACCAGCTCTGCCTGGCGCTTAAAATAGCGGCGTCCTCGATTATGATGAATGAAATAACGTCAAAAATTTCTACTTCCCATAAAATTAGCAGTTCTGCCTGGCGCTTAAAATAGTGGCTTCCTCGATTATAATGAATGGAATTATGTCAAAAATTTCTACTTCCCATAAAATTACCAGTTTTGCCCGGCGCTTAAAATAGTAAAAATTTGGATAACCTTTATTGTATAATCAACTCCCTGGCGAGTATTTAGATGTCTATTATGTACATATATCACACATAAACTACGAAAATGCAAGGCTGATCCAGTAAGCATATTTTACCATTTAAAACATTATTTCCTGCATTTTACATTTTCCTGCATTTTACACCATTTCACTGAAGTCCCCTGAAAAGTGTAAAAACGAGGTTCTACTGTACTTTTTCATTTGAGTTTTGAAGGTTCGGACTAGGCGCTCTGCTTCTCCATTGGATTCAGGGAGAAAAGGGGGAGTCAACACATGGTGGATGCTATTAAACTTAAAGAATTGCTCGAAACCCTGACTGCAAAATTGTGGCCAATTTTCCAATACTGATGTGATGGGGGGTCCCTCAATAGCAAATTATTTTGGCCAGGGCTGAGATGGTAGTATCTGACATTATAATAAATGGAAGTGAGAGTACGCATCTGTAACAATTAACCAGAGCCTAGGAAAGGTCCTGCAATATCCACATGGATTTGTTCCTACGGTTTTGTGGCCGCCGGCCATGGTCGGAAGGTTTGCCGTGGCGTGAGAAGTGCCTGGCTACACTGATGAGAGCCCCGAATCAGGTGCTCGATGGCAAGGAATAATGGAAAGGATGGACTGTATGGCATAAGACATTCTGCTGACTGTAACTTTGCCTTTAATATCTGGAATGCTGATTCACAAGCTGAGGCTCACTGAAAGGGAACACCCTTCCGTCAGAGGCAATGGAAGGGTGCCTCTATGTAGGCAGTGGAAGGAATTAAATTGCGGTAATATGAGATTTTCCTGAGAAAAGATGTCAGTTGGTGGAGGTCCTAGGATGAGGAAGGACTGCAATTTCAGCAATGTGGGAAGGATAGATAATATTCCATTATGGGAAATTGTGTGACCCAGATAGGTGATGATGCTGTGGTTCCGGTATGTCTTCCATAGGCGTAGGCTGCAGCTGAACTGGCCTTGGTGCTGGCCTTGTGGCCAGATATAGCCCGTTCCGGCCAATCATGCACGGGCATAGGAATACTGCCACCCACTTCGCTCATGCAGCACTTTCTGAACTCTTAGGGCTCCCTCTGTAAGAAGAGGGTGCCAGTTAGGATTATTTACTTGGCTGGTGTTGTTTGTGTTCTCTATGAGTAGGCCGACTTGTTATTGTCGTTGTCTTGTCTTGCGCCATGCTGTACTCGCAACTCACTCAACCTGCCTGTAAGGTGTGTTGTCGGCTCGTCAGGGGTAGGCTTGGAACCACCAGAACCGTGTTTCATCAGCAGAACACTTAGAAGATGGAACAGTTCTACTAAATAGACTGCATACACAAGACTTGTTCCATCATTTTTTGGAGTATCACTGCACAGACTTGGATCCTTTCCAGGATGGGTCTGAGAGAGGACATTGAAAAAGTTCAAAGAAGAGCATCTAATGTTGTATTATTCTGATGCAGGAGAGAGAGTGTCACAGAAATTGGATGGAAATCATTAAAAGAAAGGCACTATTGCTTGGCGAAATCTATTTGTAAAATTTTTGTAGCACTCACCTACTACATAGTGAGACATGATCATCATAATAAATTAAGAGAAATCAGATCAAAAATGAAGGATTTAGGCATTTCTTTTTCTTCCACATTATATTAGATAATGTAACAGTAGAGAAATATTATGAAAGCAGTTTGATAAACTCTCTGCTAAGCAGTTAAATGTGTTTTGCAGAGTAAATATGTAAATGTGGATGAGAGAGTGTGTGTGCAATAGAGTTACAGGAGAATGGCTTTGTCCATACACTGAGAAATTTTACTTGTTGCCTGCTCAGCATCTCTTCTATTACACGAGTAAAAATTTATAGCCATGGATAGACTATATTCACTCTCAGAGCTGAAATATGTCTAATTTTCTTTGTCCTTTGTTCTTGTTAATTCCAGGCAGTGTATAGAGTTTATGATTAAAATGTAGAATATTATTCTGGGGTCTGGGAAGGAAGAGAGGAGCTGATGGCTGAGGAGGAGAGACGGCAAGTATACGGGGTAGGGATGTGCAGTAATCACCCTGAACTACGCAAATGAGGGATAATAATTATAATTATTTGGTGTGACTCAGTAGCCTGGGGTGCAAATCCTTCGATTGGATGCCACTTCGGCAACTTGCATATCCCTAACCTATCCCACTTATCAAACTGAGGAAAGGGCACACACAGTTAAATGTTAAATCTGAACCATGTATCCTTTTTTGACTTTTCACATCATTGTGAGATGAAGGCTGGGTTAAAATGCAGACTGAAAAAATCTGACCAGGTTTCAAACCCACGACCCTTCTGTTTCCAATCGGTCACCTTACCCCGAGACTATCAGGCCCAACAGGGGAGGGATTGTACTGTGAGGTGCAGTGTTGTTGTTTCCTGTGCATGGACTATGAGCACATGTGGATATGGCAAGGGAGATATACCGTACTTGCCAGTATATAAGATGCACTGGCATGTAAGACTCACTCCACTTTTAAGACACTTTTTTTTTTTTTTTTAGGAAAAAAATAAATCACACCTAATACATCTATTGCAGTATAATTGCAATACATATGTTCATGTACATCAAATATCTAATGCAATGCATTCAAGTAGTGTTCATAAACTTTATGCAATAAAGTTTCTTGGCTGTTTGTGCTTATGCAAATGCATATTTTGCCACCTAGGTAGACATGGGGCACAACGTGTTCTAATCTCAAAAAGACATCTGTGAGACACAGACACTGTGCAAACATCACAAAAAATAATTATGTACTTATCTGCACTTGAAAATGTGAATAAATTCTCAAATATCGTCAGCCGAGACATGGACAAATACGTGAACAATGTTTCATTATTCAAGTAATGAATGACACGTTACAGGATTGCCTAAAACATCGAAATTACGTAAAAGTTTCTGCTTCCTATGAAGTTATCGGTTTCAGTTAAGCTTGGCACTTTACTACATAATGAAGCTCCTGACAGATATTTTGGTGCACATTATGTACATATATTGAATGTAAACTAAGAAAATGTAAGAGAGAACCTTAAAGCAACTTTTCCCACTCAAACATTATTACCTGCATTTTACATTATTTTTTTAAATCCCTTGAAAAGAAAAGGAACTTGTAGTTACCTACCTTAACTGGTAACTAGCGTATTAGACGCATCCAGTTTTTGGACCAATTTTTGTAGGGAAAAAAGTGTGTCTTATACGCTGGCCTTGGTTTGGTGCATAGGTTAATGAGCTTTTAGCATAATATTTAGGGGATTCGTTCGTACTTCAGCTACTGTATACCGTCCATGAATGGTTGGAATTAATGTGAATGACTCTTTAGGTATGGAAAGTTTGGCAGTTATCAAAATCAAGGTATTGTTTGTTAGTACGTACAATATGGACAGCATGTATTATTGAGCTATCAGAGAGGTGGAGATCTGCATTCAAGCTGGGGCATTTGCACTAAGGAGAGTGAAGTGAAGGTCATAGGAGAGGTCTCAAGGCTCTGGAGCAATGAACTTGCTTGACTAGGAAAATTTCTTTTTGATGATCCATGAACAGGTTTCAGAGGAGGAGTATTTTTCACAAGCTGCCCACATTAATGCTGTGGATTGGTTTGTATATCTTCCTTTCAAAAGTGTAGTAGCCATGGTAAGAATACATCATATCAGTGCAGTAACCGGCAATATGTGTTGTGTGTTAATGAATTGTGTGTATGTTATGGTATGGATGAGTGTGTGTTGTGTTATGATGAAGGCTGTGTTCGAAAGCTAAGTTGGGTACGAAGTATCTGTTTCTACATGTGTCTGCTGTTTGAAAATCATCTTTGGAATTAGCTGCAATGTGTCCTTATTATATTGGTGATGTAGTTTGTCAACTCTAAATGGCATGGAGTGGTGGATTTGTAGTTCAATTCGAAAAGTTGTGTTTGACAAAAGCAATCCCATGGACAAGGGAGATGTTGATTTATAGGAAGGTAACGTCAATAGTCACAAGTAGGTATCCAGGTATTAATGTGGTGGAAATTAATGCTAAATCATCACTATATTAATGATAAGACATTTGGTATATTGTAAGGATTGTTGAATAATCATGTCTTACATCCTAGAGGAGAGAAAGTCTAATATGTTGGGAAAAGGTCATTGAAAATGACATTTTTATTAAGAAAATAATTCTTTGCTAGCTGAAAAATATTGTCTTGCAAGTCAAGTTATTTTAAACACTGTTTCCTCAAGTGTCAGTAAATGGAATCAGTGATAATAAACTAAATTTTGGAAGGATAGGTTCTTACTCACCTCAGAGACATTTCAATGAGTTGCACTCCACCCCACATGGAGAGAGAGAGAGAGAGAGAGAGAGAGAGAGGGAGGGAGGGAGAGGGAGAGAGGGAGGGAGGGAGAGTGAAGGCTGTAACTGCCGAAAGCTGTAGTAAAATTGTAATCTATTATGTGTGTGTTCCTGCGACTCATTGAGACGTCTCTGTAGTGAGTAGCAACCTATCCTTTTTGAAATATTGTTGAATCCTTCCTGTAATTTCCATTATTTGAGAATGGAGTAACTAATTTAGTATTAGACATTTTCATTGAAGGAGTGTCGCATATTCTCCCTACTAATCATTAAATTATATAATTTTCAGACAATGGAAAGGAAATATTATCAATGAATGAGGTGCTGATATATCTTATGAATAATAGTCATCCACTCATAGAAGAAGATCAGTTAGAAAAATTACTCAGTATGTCCCAGTATAAATGGCAGAATTTTGCTGATGAAGTGAAAGGTAAAGTTTTAACAGAAGTATGTTTCTTTCTTCTTATGTAATGATTTCTATATTTAGTATATCCAATTCCAGGAATAAAGTTTGAATTCTGTGTTGCCAACACTTCCATGATATCTCTTAATACTTCAAATTTTAATTATTTAACTTCTATGTAATGAATGCTTTTACTTATAACATTACTGCATCTTACATCTTATAAAATCGGCTGTATGTGTGTATGTATGTTCCACATCTCTTCCTAAATTACTGGACCGATTTCCACCAAACTTGGTACACATGTTCCTTAATATCAGGCAACAATCGCTGTCAGGGTAAGAATCACCTATGGCACATATGTAAAGTGATATGACGTCATATACAATGAGATGCGAGAAAAACCACTGTGTCAAACAACAATGCTGCACATTTCCTCCTAAACCATTGGACCGATTTCACCCAAATTTGGTACACATATTCCTTACGCGAGATAACAATTTCTGTAGGAGTACAAACCACATACGACATATGGTTCAGTAGATGTAACATCATAAACAATGAGAATAGCAAGAAACTGCCACATAATACAATGAGACTTTATGAATATACTATATGAGAATGAGAGTACTTAGCGACTTGCAACAAACTTTAAACATAATTTCAAACCTCTATTAAACTTTTTCTCACTGACAACCATAGCAAAATGATGAAAGGAAAAAAGTTTCTCACTTACTACTTTTTCGCTATTTATGGAGTAAAACTACGGCATTCGGTATGACGTTACTATTTATAATTTGTACAATAGAAATTTTAGCTGCAGGAAATTTTATAGACAATATACACATATACAGATGAATGTACCTTCGAAATTGTATCAGAGTACGACACGTAGTTCATGAGATATGAGGGCGTAAAGAGTAACGTTCATTGAAAACCGCCCCATCAAGCGTCACGTTTTAATCTATTACTTATTTACTACTAACCGTATTCAAAACATATTTTACCAACAAACAGCACTTATACATATTGATATAGTCCTGCAAAATTATAAAATTGTACAACATATCTATACTAATAATAAATCTGTATATGTAGGCCTGTCGCTGTTCGCTTCAATCTTCAAAACTACATCAAAATAGAATCACGAAGTGTTTTCATAGACCGTTGTGTCTGTCTGTTCATCTATTAGAAACCATTTCTCCAATACTACTTCATGAATTCGCTTGGGGTTTCCACAAATAACTTTAGCGTGCCATGGGACAACCTATAGAGTTAGTTTCATAAAAATCAGATCACGGAAAGAACATGAGAATTTAACATTTTTCATTGACAACTGTCGTGGCTATATTTCTCTTTCATTTCCAAAACTAATAGATGAATTTTCAGGGGTTTTTCACAGGAAACGTGAGGGTATCTTGCAGTTACATCAATACTTCATTTCACAAAATCGGATCAGAAAAAGCAAGATATCATAATTTAAACATTTCTTTGAAAGCAATCGCATGTGTTTATTTGTAGAGAGTAATCTCCAAAAGTACTAAATGAACATTCATGGGGGTATCACAGAAAAATAGAGAATATCCTGGGGCAAAATACAGGATTTATTTTATCAAAATTAGATCAGGGAAGTAGAGGATATCATAATTTGAAGTTTTATATGTATTTAATACTTGGAAAGAACGGTGTAATGCAGCAAAGAACTAATAGATAGCGCTGTGGGTGTTCGTGTGAAGTACGGGACACTTATTGGATTATTACCCTTTACTTCTCAAATTTACCATATTTCTGAAAATCGTTTTCTTGGTTGCTATGTTAAATATGATTCAACGCAATGAATATAAAACTGCTACAATCCTCGCCGTGTTTAATCCATATATTTACATACTGATATCACAGTCTAACGTATATGTACAACTGCTGTGAAACTTGAATGAAATGCTTGGAGCGACAATAGCGCATCTAACGGAAAGAGAGACAACCGTAAGAATACTAATTGTTTTAAGTGATATTTTTACTTCATTAAGGAAATACCTTTCCATGCTTCAGCCTATTGTCCAGAGATATGAATGATCATTAAATAAATGTTTTAAATGGCGAATATAACTGATGTATGATGTAAGCTACCTCATATTCATGAAGCTATGCCTATTTCTAATACGTTTCCCAAGCGTATTAAAAAACCCAACTGATATTTTTATGTGGTTTTCACAGGATATTAGAGCTAAGATTGGGGCAACATATAGGCATGATTTCATCTAAATCAGATCACGGATAGAAGATACATCGCAATCTTAAGTGTTTTAGTAACTGTCTGTTCATCTATTAGAAATACCTAATCTTCTAAACTACTTCACGGACTTGCATGCAGCAATATCGTTTCATAAAAGTGGAATCAGGGAAATTGTTTTAGATGTATGTTGTGCTTGAAGTATGGATTGTGCAGTACAGCAAACAAGCAATAGAGGTGCTGTAGTGTACCAAAGAATCAATAAACACCGCTGCTGCATAATGAGTATGGGGTAGTCCAACAAGGAAGTGAACGTCTGTGACAGAATTAAGCAATCTTTTGTCTACGAATAGCAACAAACATTGAACATAGTGTTACTGATTTCGCTTTGTGCATTAAATATTTAACAACATTTCTTTGCTTATTTCGGCATGTTTCACCTTTTGTATAAAAAACTTTGTGAAGATACATTGTTACGGACAATGACTTTTACTTACATTTGACATATTTATGAAAATACATTGTTTCAGACCATGACTTTTACTTATATTTGACATCTTGACTAGGTCAACTGAGTTTATTGACAGAGCGATCCAACAAGGATTCTGTTTTTACTGACTGAGGTCCGGAACCCTAAAAAGCCATGATACACACAGGTTCTCCTTCAACAACCGTTGCGAAGCACGGGCATATAAGCTAGTATTTAATAAATAAATGAATATCATCAATGAAAATGGCAATTTTGCTCTTAATAACCAGAAAATAGTAAGGTTGTTGCTAATTATTTTGAAAAAAATATTAAAATGTCCAGAACCTTCAAGGAACCTGACCTAATCAAAGTAACTAAACAAATTCAGAGACTTAAAGACAACAAAGCATTTGGAGTAGACAGTATAAATTCAGAACTGCTAAAATCAGCTAACCCTAACACGATAAAAGAGATCACTCAACTAATTGGAAATATGTGGCAAAGTGAGAAAATACCTGAGGATTGGAAAACTGCTCTAATTCATCCATTGCATAAAAAGGTGATAGAACCAATGTTAATAATTACTGAGGAATGGGTCTTCTGGTCACATACAAATTCTCTTACAATGTTGTTGATCAAGCTCAAGGATAGCTGGAACCTAAAACTGGTGAATACCAAGCAGGTTCCAAACAGATCCTGTTCAGAACAATTCATTTTAAAACTACTCCTTAGGCACTAAAGGATTTCTTGTAACAGTATTGTATGCAAATCAGTGGATTTTAAAAAGGCCTATGACTCAGTTGATTGTGAATCCCTTTTCTAAATTTTAAAGGCACAATGACTAGATTATAAATCTCTGACACTGATTAAGGAAACATTAACCCACACTAGCTCTAAAATTAAATTCATGGAAGAAATTTCTGAATCATTTGATATAAAGACGCCGTAGACAGGGAGATTTACTCTCCCCATTACTTTCTAACTGTGTTTTGGAAAAGGTTATTACAGGAAGGAGAGACCAAAAGTCCAGTCAAAATATAGGACAATCACTCAAGTAATGTAGAAGAAGGTGGCCATGCGTCAGCCATGTGTGGCAGATTCGTAGGCGACAGAGAACAACCGATTCCCTACGAGATGACCGCAGTGAGGACTTCCATGCAACCGTAGAGAGCTTCATTGCTCGAAGCTTGTTGGGTTGAGCGGAGTCAGCCCACTCGGAATCCCACAGGCCAAGGATCCTCCGACGGAACTCCAGTCGGAGATCGCTCTCCGGAAGACCAATAGCCAATGGACCGGAGGAAGTAGCCTGCTTAGCCAGCTGATCCACACGTTCATTTCCAGGAATGCCGATGTGGCCTGGGGTCCAAACAAAGACCACCGAGCGACCTGACCGAACAAGCCTGGAAACAGACTCCTGTATAGATTGCACTAAAGGGTGTTTCGGGAAACATTGGGCGAGGGCTTGCAAGCCACTAAGGGAGTCGGAACAGATGACGAGAGACTCCCCAGGGCACCCTCTGAGGTGTTCAAGTGCCCGATAGATAGCAACCAGTTCCGCAGTGAACACGCTACTTCCACAGGGTAGTGAATGCTGCTCGATATGCTC
This sequence comes from Locusta migratoria, assembly GCA_026315105.1. Lineage (NCBI taxonomy): Eukaryota > Metazoa > Arthropoda > Insecta > Orthoptera > Acrididae > Locusta > Locusta migratoria. Next base: position 486,636,438 of record CM048746.1, on the reverse strand, counting down.
ACCATGGATGTATGCATAGCCAGTACGGCCGTCAACCATAGAACCATCCGTGTACACGACTTTGGCGCCACAGAACGACTCTAAAACCGCCTGAAACTGGCGACGGAGACTCAGTGGCGCTACAGATGCTTTCGAGACATGCGCCAAGTCCAGCCGAAGCTGTGGACGTGAAAGTGTCCAAGGAGCAATGCAGTAAGGCCAGTGAAAAGCAGGAGGGATAGGAAGGGACACAAGAGACGAGAGGACGGAACGAACACGGACCGCGATCGGAAGACCCGACCTCGGTCGTTGTTGTGGAGATGGAAGTGCAGCAGTTGGAAAAAGAAGCCTGCGATTCGGATGGTGCGGTATCACATGAACATGGGCAGCATAGGAGGCCAACAGCTGCCGCCGCCGAAATCGCAGGGGAAGGACTCCAGCTTCAGCAAGTAAGCTTGCCACTGGACTTGTCTGAAAGGCCCCTGTCGCTAAATGGACGCCACTGTGGAGTACTGGGTCCAAGACCTGCAATGCAGATGCGGCTGCCGAACCATATACAAAGCTCCCGTAATCCAATCGCGATTGAATCGGCACCCTGTAGAGCTGCAAAAGACTCGTACGGGAGGCTCCCCAACTAGTGTGGCTGAGGCAGCGGAGGATATTGAGGTACCTCACGCACTTCTGCTTGAGCTGACGAAGATGAGGCACCCAAGTGAGCATTCTGGTGGACTGTCCACTTTTAGTTGCCTTGCGCCAATCCTTTAATCTACCAGATACGCTTTCTTTTATGTTAGGAGACGATGCTGCTATGGTCGAACGTGTTTTAGATTTTATTCGCTTTGCTGGTTTTTATCATGTGATTTAATAGTGGGTCCCTAAACCTGATATTTCAGACACCTGCCATTTCACCGGTTTTAATCTGTTTTTACTTTCATCCTGTCAGTCCCATGGATGACTGGCATTTTAGTGTGTGCAGAATGGCTGGCTCATCCTATATTATCTCTGTGATCGGCCAGCCACAATCTTCTGCTGTGCTCTTTTAGTGTTATTGTCTCTTTGGTCCATTGCTTTACTGATTTTTACCTTTAAATGTTGTCTTCGCATGTATTCTCACCCTGAACGTCTGATGCATTAGACGTGGCATATTCTTACGTGCTCTCTTAGATAGGAACAGGGGACTGATGACCTAGCTGTTTAGTCCCCTTAAAACAACCAACAACAACAACAACAAGTAATGTAGAAGTAATATTAGATTGCCTCGCCTTTGCAGATGATGTGGCAATTTTACCACAGCTCAAAAACAAATTGAAATTCTTAAAGAAGTTACTGAAAAAGAAGGACTACAAAAATTATTTAAGAAAAGAAAGAAATTAAATGGCTCCTTGTGATTAAGGAGGATCTTATATTAGCCATTATAACTCAGGCAAACATTACAGATAAAAAAATATTCTGACCAAAGATATTTGATTCGAAAGTTGGTCAAAGGAAAGTTAGAAAACAGACTGGAACACAATGAAAGAAAGAGACTTCAACCGGAAAGGAATAAACAAATTTGTGCTCAAAGGAAGACCAATTATCAAAAGTGACATTGACTAGTTGTACTTTACATGGTGCTATTGGGCCCCTACATGAATAATAATCTCGACACATTTTCTGTGAAATATGAATTAATTATTACCTGCTTAATTTAATGTGTTACAAGCTTGTGTCTTTTTAATCTATCATTAGCAATTGCAGTCATAGAAAACAGAAATTATGATTATTATTGTTGTTTTATTGGTTTCCACACATTTTGCAATATTTTACTCTTTCATGTGTTGAAACATTAATAGATTCCTTCAATGTTTAAAATGAAATACAAATTGTTGCTGTTTAAACTTTGAAAGGAAAAATGTGGCCACACTTTGAAACAAATTATTGCACTTTATTTCTGTTCTGAATAAATGTGACATAAAGCACATCAAAATTGAAGGACAGAAAAGGAAGGGAACATCCATCAAATGTGTCTATAGTAGCCATGTCAAAGATAAATTTTCTTGTAGAGACATTGATTCTGAACTATAATTTTTAACACCTCTGCTAGAAGTAATGCCTCTCATTACTTTATCTTCTCATTCCAAATCCTTAGTTGATGATGGCTGGCTCTTGGCAACAGCTTCCTCATGTGTGTGATAACATTCAATTTGTTGAAATTTGCTCCTGAGTAATTTCTCCTGAGTCAGTGTTATCAGGGTGAAATGATGCCCAGTGTCAATGTGTTTGATATAACCTTTGTATGCTCTTGTCTTTGACAGACAAACTATACCTTTAAAAAAAATTAAAGACACTTTAATTGGGCCATCTTTTTGGAAAGATGATACTTTTCTTATCAGTTGTTGCAGCCAAAGTTAATCCATGTACTCTGTTGATTGCTTTCTACTGTTCCGTTAGAATGCAATTTGTGACATAAACGTGAAATCTGTGGTCAATTTTCTATCTGCAAGTAGCTCCAACATAGTGACCTGTCAGTGTACCCAGTTATTTCCCATTCCTTGTCTTTCAAAATTTGTAGTGTGAAATTCTTTGTTACCTATAGATACCATATGTTTCCGTGCCCCTGCCCCGTCCCCCACCATCCCTGCCGCTGCTCCATCACTGCAGCAACTATAGAATAAAATTTCAGAACCAGAATGAAAAATGCTCCTATTGCAGAACCAAAGAATGAACAAAGGGTGAAGTCCAGGTGTACCAATCACGAAAACTTATGGCAGCTTCAAATGGCATTTTTCAGAACTTTCTGAAGCTTTGCCTCCGAATCTATATCGCAGGTGTAATTTTAGATCCTGAAAACGGGAGAAAAAAGTGTGGCATGCATTCGGGTAAATACGATAACTTGGGGGTTATCTATAGTCAAATATGTACAAGACAGAACAAACTTCTCGACCTAGCTGGCAGTTTCAAATACATTTAAATCAACATAACTTGACATATTCTCCTTTCTTATGAGTTAAATCTAATTTCCCAGCACAGTGATCTATTGAAGAGAGTGCATCTTCAATGGCTTGTAGTGTCACATTACGCAACATTAGAAATGCCATGTTGAATGACATTATGCCATGTGTCATTTTCTAGGGTATGACATTACATATCTTATTTCCTTACTTACATGTACATCTACATATATACTCCAAAAGCTACCATATGGTGCATGGCAGAGGCTATCTCGAACTGCTACTAATCATTTCCTTTCTGTTCCAGTACCAAATAGGGTGATGGAAAAATAACTATCGTATATTTCCGCAGATAAGAAGATAGCTGAATCATAAAAAAAGGCCCCAAAATCCGAGGTTGTCTTATACAACGGTACAAAAAACATTAGATTGAAATTTAGTCTGAAATTGGTAATTTCGCAGAAGTGCTGCATAGCGCGGCTTCGACCTCCAAATGATATATATCGAAGTGGATACGTATCGAACAGGCGAATGTTATGATTTTTATATGTTGTGATTTTAAAGGATGTGGTTAGGCAGGAACCTAAGAGTACAGCTTTACAAGAAAGCTTACACTCAAAGTAGCTTGACCTGAAATTATATATATTGAGCATATAACTTTAAATGGATTTAGTGTTTCTGAACCGTAGATTTGGACACTACGCGCCCTGACATTCTAAAAAGAAAAAAAGAAAAAAAAACTTCTTGTTTAACCTATACCTAACCTACTTAAAGCTACGCTACAGACATCTTTTTAAAAAGTGAAAGTTAGGTTAGGTATAGGACAAATAAGAAACTATTTTTTTAGTACATGAGGGTATGCAGTGCGCAAATCTCCAGAAACATTTGCTTATTGCATATATATCATTTCAAAACATATTGATTTGATATATATCGTTTGGAGGTCAAAGTCGAGCTATGAAGCACATGTGTGATATTACACTGATGAAATTTACATTGTGGAGCACAGATTTACGAAAACAAAGTTTTGCACAATTTATATTGAAGATTACTTACCAGGCAAAGGAGCACAGGCAGTGATAGTAACAAATAAAAAACACACACAAACACATACATAAATGCTAGATTTCGCAGCCTAGCCGTTTCTTCAGGCAGAAAGGAAGGAGACGGAAAAGGAAATGATGAGAGTTTTAAGTGAGTGGGTAAGGAGTCATTCCAATCCTAGGAGAGGAAAGACTTACCTTGGAGAGGGGGGGGGGGGGGGGGGGGGGAGGGAGGAAGGAAGGTAAACAAATACACACACACACACAGTATGTCTACCTAGGTGTGTTTGTGTGTATGTGTGGGTTTGGGTGTATTTGTTTACCTTCCTTCCCCCCCCCCCCTCTCCTGGGATTGGCATGACTCCTTACCCACTTCCTTAAAACCCTCTTCCCTCTCCTTCCCCACTCTGCCTGTAGAAGCAACTGGGTTGCGAAAGCTTGCGCTTGTGTATGTGTGTTTTATTTATGTTACTATCGCACATACACAAACACAAACTTTTGCAACCCATATATATATATATTGAAACGATTAGAGTATATTAACATATGGAGCAGTGAAAGGGTTAAAATATTTCGGAGTTATATGCAACAATTGCGGCTTCTTTCAAAATCCTTTATCTTCTGTCCTTGGGCAATTTTGTATGTTTTCACTCTCATAATATGTGCATCGGCACGATTAAATGTCATCTCGGTGAAAGAAATTACTTTTTTTTTTAATAAAAAAAATCTTCGCGGTGTAAAAAAAAAAAAAAAAAAAAAAAAAAAAACAAAAAAAAAAAAAACCATACTTCTTCACAGTCGGATACAACGTAGCACTACATGCAAGAAAGTTCAAAAGCAGACCGCAAACACTGTAACAAAAGGTGAAATCCAGGTGTACAGGTGTACCAATCACGAAAACCACTTACGGCGGCTTCTAACGGCATTTTTTGGAACTTTCTGAAGCTTTGCCTCCGAATCTAAATCACAGACATATTTTTAGATTCTGAAAACTGGGGAAAAAGTGTGCCATGCATTTGGGTAAGTACTGTAACTTGGCGGTCATCTTATAATCCAGATATATGCTGAAACTATAACATTTTGATGAAAATTTGTACCTCGTCTTATCTGAAGGTCATTTTGTCTGCGGAAATATACGGTATGTATATGCATCTATGTGAGCACTAATTTCTCATATGTTACCTGAGTGGTCCTTATGTGAAATGTAAGTTGGTGGCTGCAGAATCATTCTGCACACTCATACACATTGAAATCAAGCTTTTGTCAGAAAAGACATCACTCACACAGTCGCATTTCACAGACACACAATCATCATCTCTGACCACTGTAGATGTTTTTGAATCTGCTAGATAATTTGAGAAGCTAGTTCTTCTCTTTCACACCCTTGACTCGGGGTTGTGATAGGAGTATTTTTCACGCTAGTTCCTTTCAGCCTTGTTTATGTCCCTGTCAACTACTCAATGTCCCTACTATATGGCAAGTTGTTATCTTTACTTTTTTTTTCTTGTGTCTTAAAATATTATTGACAAGACATTTTTATCCCATTCTTTAAAATTTTGAATGTGGTAGCAAAATTCCAATTAATTTAATTACAAGAATTATTGTGTATAGAATAATTGGCGAGAATTTTTTGTTTCTAGGTATGGTTGTCACGTACCCTGGTATGAAACCATGTTCTGTAAGAGTTGATCAACTAGACAGAGACCAGCAGAAGGAAGGTGCTCCATCTTACCCCGAAATAGTACATTTTGGAATAAGACCTCCACAGCTTAGTTATGCAGGAAATCCCGAGTAAGTTATAAGAATTGTTAATACTTTTAATTAATCACTATGTAAGTCAGATAAAAGTGAGCCATATACAGGTACACACTGTTCTTACTATGCAGTATGTTTTATTTTTATTTTAGCCATACTAATGCCTACTTTTGTTTAAAAAATGAAAAAAAAAATCTTCAATGTAAGTCATATGTTTCACTTACTCTGTCCCAATGTTGCAAAGAACTCGTGGTACACCAATGAAATCTCTGATTCTCCACCTGTTTCGATATTTGTATTTGTTAATATAACTTTAAATCGTACATTTTAGTTTTCTGGTTTAAAGTGTTGTTAGTGAACATGGCCCTATAATTTGCTATCACATTGTGTTTGAAAATGTCCTTCACTGTATTTATAAGGAAAGTGACTATTGTTCTTTATTCATTCTACCTCAAATGCACAATTATATCCATTTGTTAGTGCATAACTTGTACCTTTATTAAGATAACACTAGACAGAGTTTGTTTAAAGAGTGCTGGGAACTATGTTTTTCCCCTAATATTACTTTGTGTTGAAGAGGCATTGCTCTACATATGCTCAATTGTGGAGGCTGTGACCTTATACACACTACAACTGCCAGTTGGCTGTGAGCTTCCATTCATGCAAGATTGTGTTTTTCTTAAAACCCTTTTATGTGACTTCATGCAAGTACAAAAAGCAGGAAATGTTTGAAATATAAGCACCATCAAATTTTTTGTTGGATTGGCAAAAATCAGGTATGGGCACAGCCGCCATTGGCCAAATGTTCAAGCATAGAATTATGTCACAAACCACTGTGTTTAACTGACATATGCTCTTTGAAGATGGCCAACAGAGAGTGGAGGATGAGGCCCATTGATGTCAAGAACCAGTGCCAAGGGGGTGGTTCCTAAAAATTTGTACCAAAGGAACAGTCACTTAATGTTTATGTTTACCTAGAAGTTCTAAAAAGACTAAGGAGAAGTGCCTCCTGGGTGAGGCTAATCATCACTGGAAATTAGAAATTGTCTCACCGCAATGCATCCATTCAAGTCACAAACTACTCAACAGTAGACAAAATTGTGATGATTTTTCATCCCCCTTACACTCACAACTTGGTACCAGAAGATTATTTTCTATTTCTAGAATGAAATCCTCTCTCAAAGGAATCACCATATGATTGTTGTTGTTGTTGTTGTTGAGGGAACTAAACATCTAGGTCATCAGTCCCACCACCATAGGACCCTTTAATTGCCATCAATGAAGCTTGCATGGGTACCCTTAAGAACCCTCTGGGATCCATCTTCCAAGGAGTGTTAGAGTCTTTTCAAAGCCTCAGGCATAAGTGTGTTGGCACTCAAGGGATGTCCTTTGAAGAATTTCAATGAATTTTGGTAATATTTATTTTCCTTATAACTTTTTACACAAACACTATATTTTTCACTGCCCTCTTCTGGAACAGTGTTATGCCTCATGACATGATGCAGGCACAGAACTTAACCTACAGAGTTGAGGACTTCAATTAAAGCAACAAACTGAATTTTAGCACTTTGTGTATTGAGAAATCACCAAAAAATACCTGTATCTGTGTTACCGAGAACCAAGGAAATGAGTAATCTCTCTATCATGGTTCCTCACTTTCAGTTAATTATGCTGAAGCGATAGCTCCTTACTTAACAGCCATATACTACCACTCGCTCAAAGAAGGATCTGTACCAAAAGACTGGAAAGTTGCACACGTCACACCTATATTCAAGAAAGGCAGTGGGAGTAACCCACTAAACTACAGGCCTATTTCATTGACGTCAGTTTGCAGCAGGGTTTTGGAACATATCCTGTATTTAAATATTATGAATTATCTCGAACAGCATGATCTATTGACCCAAGGTCAACACGGATTTAGAAAATATTGTTCATGCGAAACACAACTAGCTCTTTACTCACACAAAGTGATGGGTACTATTAACAAGGGTTCTCAAATTGTTCCATATTTCTTGATTTCCAGAAGACTTTTGACACCATACCTCACAAAAGGCTTTTAATCAAATTGCGTGGTAATGGAATATCACCCCAAATTTGCAACTGGTAGGTGATTTCCTGTCTGAGAAGACACAGTTTGTAGTAATCGATTGTAAGGCATTGAGTAAAGAAGAGGCAATATTAGGTGTTCCAATATCAGGTGTTATTGGTCCTCTGCTGTTCCTTATTTACATAAACGATTTGGGAGAAAATCTAAGCAGCTCTCTTAGGTTGTTTGCAGATGACGCCATTATTTACCATCTAGTAAAATCATCTGAAGATCAAAACCAACTGCAGAACGATCGAAATAAGATATCACTATGGTGTAAAAATTGGCAACTGATTCTAAACAATTAAAAGTGTGAAGTCATCCTCATGAGTACGGAAAGAAATCCGTTAAACTTTGTTTACAAGATAAATGAATCAAAAGTGAAGGCCATAAACTCCACCAAATACCTAGGTATTACTATTACTTCAGGCTAAACCGGAAAGAACAGGTAGATATTGTCATGGGAAAAGCGAACCAGAGACTGTGTTTTATTGGCAGAACCCTTAAAAGATGCAACAGAAGTACTAAAGAAACTGCATACACCACACTTGTCCGTCCTTTTTTGGAGTATTGCTGCCCAGTGTAGGATCCTTATCAGGTGGGTTTGACGGAAGCTGTCGAAAGAGTCCAAAGAAGGGCAGCTTGTTTTGTATTGTCATGATACAGGAGAGACAGCGTCATGGAAATGATACAGGATCTGGGATGGGAAACATTACAATAATGGCATTTATCACTGCGGCATGGGCTACTTACAAAACTCCAATCACCAACATTCTCCTCCAAATGCAAAAATATGTTGTTGACTCCCACTAACATAGGTAGAAATGATCATCAGAATAAAATACGAGAAATCAGAGCTCAAACAGAAAGATTCAGGTGTTCTTTCTTCCCGTGCGTTATTTGAGAATGGAATGGGAGAAAAATAGTATAAAGGTGGTTTGATGAACCCTCTGCCATGCAATTAAATGTGATTTACAGAGTATCCCATGTAGATGTAGAACTGTGCCAAATATTGTTGTTGATACCTTATTTTCTAATTGAAGTTCAAACAGTTAACAAAACCTAAAAATTTGTGAATGAAGCCACTTGAACAGCTATTGAAATATTTTGCAAAGAAACACTTACAACACAGCTTTACACATGAAACAGATGTCTGGTGACAGTATTCATTGTAAATAGTACACCATGAAGATTAATGGTGTTCTTTGGAATTTATCAGTGTGTCAAACAGTAACAGCTTCTCAGTTTAAATGAGAAATGTGTACTTCAATCCATCTTCTCCTTCCTTTAAAGCAGCAATTCCCTTGATAATTATATTACATCCATCATTTTTAGCACAAACAGTAGTAAAATGTGTGCATGTGATTTAAATCACCACATGTGCTGGCAGGTGCCACACCCATCACTGAGGATATCACTGTGGCTGACAGAGCTCATTGCAGGGGCTTTACATAAAAAATGTGTAAAGGTACGCTTGTCTATCCTTTTTTGGAGTATTGCTGCCCAGGGTGGGATCCTTATCAGGTGAGTTTGACAGAGGACATCGAAAGAGTCCAAAGAAGAACAGCTCGTTTTCTCCTCCGAATGCGAAAATATATTGTTGACTCCCACTTACATGGGTAGAAATGATAATCAGAATAAAATACGAGAAATCAGAGCTCGAACAGGGAGATTCAGGTGTTCTTTCTTCCCGCACGCTATTCAAGAATGTAATGGGAGATAAATAGTGTAAAGTTGATTTGATGAACCCTCTGCCAGACACTTAAATGTGATTTGCAGAGTATCCCATGTAGATGTAGATTTTCTATGATAGGATTATGATTCGGCTTCTGTGAACCAATGTCTGTGAACCACATGTACTTCAATGTCATGACATTTTATTACTGTAGGCTGATAATATCAGGTATTGTAGAATCCACCCCTACATTTATGAGCTGGCATGTGACATCATGAGCCACGTATGTTCAAACAGTGTGCACATTCCCAGTGGTGCACGACTTGGTGTGGAGCTATGAACAATCCTAGGGCAGTGACTCCTGCGCCAGCACAGGGAACTGAGGCACAAAAGTGCCCCAAGTGGGAACTCCAGATGACTAAGCATTTAGGAAATAAAAGGAAGTTTGATACGGTTGTATCACTGTATGCATCTTTTAACAGTCCCTGTGACAGCGTGTTTATGTAGCGGTAAAAGATCGTATTCATGTTGAGAAGGTCACATATTCAGCTCCACCCGGTGGCAAATTTTTTTCTGCTCCTTAGCAATGCATACACCTATATATTGTTGCCATAGGGATTGTGAGGACAAGATTAGATTAATTGCAGCACACACAGGCATTTAAACAATCAATGTCCACACTCAATATGTGAATGGAAAGGGAAAAAACCCTATTAAGTGGTACAGTGGTACATACCCTCTGCCATGTACTTCACAGTGGTTTGCAGAGTATTGATGTAGATGTAGCTTACCACAGAGCCAAACACTGCTTTCTGAACGGACACTCGCAGGGGCAGTTGATAAGGTGCATTTGGTGATAGATCCATATCAAAGTTCCTTTTATTCCCTAAACACGTAGACATTTGGAGTTCTCACTTGGTGCACTTTCATATCTCACCATTCCCTACATGTATCATAAATTTGGATGAATTCGGCTATGACAAGTAGGCATCATCTCCTTGTGAGTCGGAGCCATCTGGGTGATTGAATGTCGACAAGGTGAGAAACTAGTTGTATAAATGTGTTTAAGTTCAGAGGGAAATGATTATGTTCATTTCCACATGATCAGCAAAAAATTTATGTTTTCACTCCAAATAGAAGAGCAAAGAAACATTATCTGTCCATCAACCTTAAGGTGGTTTAGCCCAATTGTCTTAAATACAAGTGGTCCCCCCTCCCCCTTGGGCCTAAGACAGCACTGTGCCTATAAATACATCTGCTAACACTTAAAAACATTGCTTCATGATCTGATAGTTACTTAGATGATACTGTGATCTCAAGTGCAAACACTGAGGAATATTTTCATAATTTGCGACAACTTTTTTCAGCCTTATAATTGGCTGACTTAAAGTGTAATGTAGAGAAGTGTCAAGTATTTCAACCATCCATTGCTTACCTAGGTTCTGAAGTGTCCAGTGACAGGCTCAAAACCTTGTGCCAAAATGAAGCTGCTGTTTTATGTGAGCCATGGTGTAAATCAGTAAAAGAACTCAAAGTTTTCATTGCAAAATTGCTTACTATCATAAGTTTCTCCCAGATGCAACTTCAGTAGCTGGCCGCTGCATGCACTCCTCCACAAGAAGACCTCATTTCCCTGCTCTCTAGAGTGCAGTCACATGTTTTCAACTCTCTAGTGTATGTTGCACTCTCCCCCATTTTAGATACTTTTCAACCAGGACATTTGGTCTTGGTCATTGATGTCTCACAACACAGGTTGCGGGATGTTCTAGCTCATAGATATGCTGACACTTTGGAGAGACCTATCACTTGTACCTGAAAGACATTAACTCCAGTGCAGAGCATGTACTCATAAATTGGAAAGGTACCTTAACGAATGTGTATGGCTTGTAGAAATTTTACATCTTCTTCTATGGTACTAAGTATCATCTCATTACTTCCTTATTCAGAATCTCTACATCATTGCTGGATGAAACTGCATGCAGCATCCAGCATTGGACTCTCTACTTGCAAGCCTATGGCCAACATGCTAATGCAGAAGTATTGTCTTGACTTCCAGCAGGTGTGGACCAAGCGTTCAGCTAGGATGAGATACTCTGTTTTCACATCAACGTTGAAGCCCAATGAGCTGTTTTCCAGTAACTATCTCACAGATTGCAAGAGTAACTGCTGCTGATTCCATTTTATGTAAGGTGGTTGTCTGTCCAAAACAGTTGGCTCAGTGTTTCACGTTCTCATATGTTGGATCCTCCTCACAACCACAACCATTTCTGATGTTATTTTTCCCCTTATTGATGGTGTGTTGCTCTTAGAAATGGACTCTGCAGTTCACATGGGTGGTAGTCCTCTCAGCCATTCATTCATAAATTCTCACCCTTCTACATGCTGATCACAGGGCCATCTCCCACACAAAGGCTCTGGCATGGTACTATGTGTTTTGGCCAGATTTAGATAGTGACATAACATGTATCATTTGTTCCCACTGCACAACATATCAAGCTGCTTACCAGGCATTGTTGTCCCCATGGGTGACGCCTTATCTGTCTTTGGAAAGTATATGTGTGGATTTCACTGGCCCATTCTTGAAAATCTAGATTGGCTATTGGTGGTTGATGCTTTATCTCATTTTCTATATGTTGTTCATTGTGCATTGGCATCTGCATTTGGTAAATTCACAGCTTTGTGTAAGATATTGTCTATAAAATGGGTTTCATACAACATTATTCACTGACAATGTTCCACAATTTTCATCACATGAATTAAGTTCATTTTGCACACATTTTCGCCTTTAAGTTCCACCCTCAGACAGACAGAGAATTGGAAATATTAAGTTAAATATTTAAAAAAGATAAAAATATATGTTGCTCAGCCACTGTCCGACATTGCCTTCAATCAGTTCCTATCTTTGTATTGATTCATACCTTACGGCGAGAACAGAACAACAGAACTTCATGGGTGCCAGCCATGGATGTTCTTGCACCAACTGCGCCCTATGATGTGACACCTAGGTGGACTAACATTGCCCCATACCATCCAGGGCCGGGTGTGCAGCTTTGGACATCACCCTCAAGTGGATCTCTGTGGTTGTTACTAGATGCAGTAGACACTACCTCTGCAAGGTCTGCACAGTAGGTGGCCTGTGCAACAGACACAGTGATAAATTTTTCTCTCGCTTGGTCAACTGAGCATCATCTCACATGCCTCCACCTCCATCACACCCGTCTGCCAGAATCTTTGTTCTACTAGTTGGCATATTGCCATCTCTGATAACTGATAAAGGACAGCTACCCTTCAGGGGGTCACCAGCAGAGTTGCCACTTCTCCCAATGCAGTCTAGCAAGGGTGGGTGGGTAGTGAGTCTGCACATGTACTAAACACTGAGCCAACGTCCAGCCGACTCCATAGAAGAAGTCATGGATGGTCCCAGAGTTCATTCGCTACCCCAAGAGAAGAGGAAAGTAGTAATATTCACGTCTGTGATTCAAAAGGTGACCCATGCTGAAAATGGTTGACATGCTAGTCATGGTGGGTGCCACAGATGGTAACATTTGGTGACTGGGTAATCGACAGAGTTCACTATTGGGGTTCTAGTTAAGGATGCACAAAGCTGTGCTCACTGCCATGTCTTGTTTTCCAAGTATGCTGACTGTGATGTTATCTCATATGCTAAGTTAATGTCGAAGAAGAAATAATAATAATTTTAAGCACCTATTTAATATAGGAAATACATTAGTTGTGTATACAACTTACGGAATCTGCTACTTTTTCTGTTAACTTAAACCTTTGCTTATTTTACTTTCATGGAGGTTCTCTTTCATGACGGACTCATTGAAAACTGAAAAAATATAACAATATTTCTAGAAAGTAGTGAACCTCTCACAAATTTGTCTGGTTCTCAAATCAGTATGCTTCTTTGTATCTGTTAGATACTATGAGCCCACTGAGGCAAAAATGTTAATTTCCTCTTTTAACAGCTGTACATCTTCTTACATTTTTCATTGTGGTTAAATATGGAATGATTTTGAGTCATTAGTGTAATTGTTGGTATTTTTCTGTATGATGTTTCAATAACTAACTCGGTCAATTTTTTCACTCATTGTGAGTTTGGTTGTCATGTTTTCTCATTGCCTGAATTATAACCGGAATGCTAGAGGTATGTAAGTAATACAGTCAACTGCACCTGAAAAAGATGATTGAGTTGGTCTTCAAAATATCATCCAGTAAAATGGAATAAACAACTATGTTGAACACCCACAGTCACACCAGTAGTATTACAAGTTTGTAAGGTGTGTGTCTATTAAATGATACCATTTTCTTGTAAATGTGAATCATTATCTTGTTTCAGATATCAGAAAGCTTGGAGGGAGTATGTAAAGTTTCGCCATCTTTTGGCAAACATGCCGAAGCCTTCTTTTGAAGATAAGCGAAAACTTGAAGCCAAAGAAAACAGGCTGCAAGAGATGCGCACTCAGAGCAAAATGAAGAGAGATGTAACAGTAGCTGTTTCTTCTAAAGGTTTCCATAGGACTGGTATAATGTGTGACATCATACAGGTATCTGTCCAATGTTTTAATGGAATGTGAAATACCATTAACACTCAGCATTATAATTAATATGGTAATCTAAGAATGTGTTTTCAACAAAAATTTCATACACAATCTCACTTATTTAACTAGTATCATCTATAACAGAATGTTTCTATGCACCTTTGTTTTCATTCAGAAATTAACAATTTACACTGACTCTAAAAGGGTTCTTTTGTTGCAGCATGCCATGTTGATTCCAGTTCTTGTGTGTCATTTGCGCTTTCATAGGTCATGTGATGTACTGGAGGAAAGTATTGGTTATAAATTTGAAAATAGGTTCCTTCTGCAGCTAGCTTTAACACACCCTTCTTATAGGTAAGTTCATTCCTAATGTCCAATACATTGTAGAATACCTCATTCGGTCATTGAAACTTTTCTAGTGGAATGTTAATATTATGAGCATCCAAACTAATTCCTTCCTATAGTTACTTCAATATTTTAACCACTGACATAGAGTTTAAAGATAAAATAATTTCCACCTTATCTTTGACTTCCATTGTTTACATAAAAGATGAGTTCCTTTCCATCTGAGGTCCTAGTTACTTGTCCTAATTTTCCATTATTCATCCTTACACAATTGATACTTCTTTTCTACCCAAGGAGGGAACTTACAAATATCTAGCATGGTAGATAATAAATCAGAGCATATGTATGTACCTACTCCACCCCCTTGTTTGTCATAAAAAGACATAGCCAAAAATTTACAGAACTGCTGGGAATATTTGGCATGAACAAGAGCTCAAGTAGAGGTGTTACATTGTTGTTTATGTCTTGATTTATAATAAGGGATTTATCCAACTGAGCTGTTTGACATGAAATATGGTGCATCCAGATTTTGAACATGAAAGGATACTGCTGGTTGGTAAGACCCTCAGCTCTCTATCAGAATCTGCAGAGAAATTAACTGAGGTGGAAGAGCAGAGGGATGAGAGAAAAGGGGTCTGCAGCTGGAGAATATTGTCTGGTAGTTTTAGAGAATTGTGGTCAAGGTCTTCCTAATATTTTGTAGCTCAAATCTCAAAATAGGGCCGTTTAAACTATGTATTCTTTTGTAGTTGTGATCCTTACATATTATCAGACCTGGTTTTGTAAGTTTCTTCTTTTTTTTTTTTTGGTGAGGTTTTTAAATCTTTTCCTTTACAAAAATGAAAATATAAGCTCTCTTCAAAATTTTGTAATAGTATGATACTGCATTAAATGTAATTTTTATTTCATTTGTGTCGCTTCTTTTTCAGGGAAAATTTTGGTACAAATCCAGACCATGCTCGAAATTCATTAACAAACTGTGGCATAAGGCAGCCTGAATATGGAGATAGAAGAATTCATTACATGAATACACGTAAAAGAGGTAACGAACAGTGTCATCCTCAGTAATACGCAAGTAAAACATCAAGTTTCTCACATATGATGGTGATTTAATGGGGTCAAAAGGAAAATTTATCTTGAGAAAACTATGTAATTTCTATTAGATAGATTTCACACTAATAACTCTTTTCTGTTTTTGTTTAATGATACCATCATGATTTACCTGGTGGTATGGGCAATCTTATTTGTATTCTAGAACTTGCTTTCTTATTGGAGAGGGGCTGAATATATAGAGAACAAGAGAACAGGTAATAAGCTAGTGTTAGTAGGTTTGTGCAAAATAGGCAAGTATGAAGATAGAATTTATCATATTCATGGAATATTCCATCAGTATTAGAGTAACATAGACATATTAAAGCCTTGAATACTTTTATTTATGGACTCTTTCAACACACTCTCTATTCTTTCCATACAACAACACTGCCCATCAATACAATAGATTGTCATAACTTTCTAGTCCTTTGATTAGTAAACCAAAGTGTTATAATTTATTCAAATGCTTCTCTGGGATTAGTATTATGATTGTATTATAACTTTCCTGAACAACATTTATTTCATATGTTCCAAAACATATAGTTTTTAAATTCAGTGTAGTACAGTATATTTATTTAGATTCCATTCGTTTTTCCTGTTATCGATAGTCACAAAATTTACATATCTTTGTAAGAACATCTTTGCATAACTAGGTACTCTCAATTTTATTGTGTGGACTATCTGTTTAGTATTTATTAAAATTGGAAGAACCAGCTTTGGCCACATTAAAAACTTTATTTTTTACATTACATATCAATTTCAGTCAGTGTCTGACCATCTTCAGTGCTAGTGTCCAGCCCTGTGGGCCAACAAAAACTTGCACTTATCATGTTAACATAAGATAGTAAGTTCTTCCTAGCTTATGTTAACATGCAAAGTGCAAGTTTTTGTGGGCCAAAGGGCTTGGACAGTAGAATAGTGATAATAAAAGTAATATCATCAAACAGACCAAAAATATTCTGCATTGAGCAATAGTAAGAGGCTAATGAAAAGAGAAAAAAATCAAAGTGTAGTATTTGGTGCTGATGATGAATAGCTTCTACAATATGACAGTAAGTTACTAAACGAACAGAAGTAAGGCTAAGTTAGTATACTAATTGCTAATGTGAATAGGAAATTAAAAATTGGTAATTATTGATAACTGTGTTATAATAACAAAATACACCGACAGAAGTAGTGGAATCAAGGGTTGACATGTTCTTAACTCCTAAAGCATTGGCTTTTAAGTCCATTGAAATTGCAAACTTACTATCTTATGTTATCATATTTTAACATGCAAAGTGCAAGTTTTTGTGGGCACTGAAGATTGTCAGACACTGACTTAAATCGATCTGTACTATAAAAAATAAAGGTTTCAATGCGGTCAAACCTGGTTCTTCCAATTTTAATATGGTCCCTCTGCACCAGACTCCAGATGGAGTCGTCAATATGTTTAGTATTTATTAGTTATGTGATGATGGCCTAAAAAGCTAAAAGCCAGATCATAATGGACAAATAAATAAAAATATTGTGGAACATAAATAAATGTATTCAAGGTTTCAATAAGCATAGAATTTAGATTAAGAAATATTTTAAAGGATGAAAAGTGATACAGAAAAATATGGAAAAACTGATGTAGCAACAGTAGCATAAAAAAGTCATGAATATTTAAACTAGATTTGTTTTTTACTGTCTATTCTGAGGGAATCATACACTACTGTGGTAATGTTGCCATGACTGTTCATTATTGTAAAATGTCATTATGACAATGGTAAAGGTGTCAGTAAGAACAAGATCAGTCAGCATCTACACTCCGCAAGCCATCGTATGGTGTGTGGCGGAGGGTACTTTGTGTACCACTGTCACGTCCTCCTTTTCCTGTTATAGTTGAGTATGGTTCACAGGAAGAATGATTACTGGTAAACCTCCATGTTGGGTCAAATCTCTCCATTTTTATCTTCATGGACTTTTTGTGAGAGATGTGATCTCATTATTTCTGTGATAGTACAACTACATAATTTTTTTTTCTTCAAAAATGGAGTTAGCCACACATTAGCGTTCTTGCATCTTATTTTAAAAATGATTCACTCCCAACCTAAGTCATCTGGCAACAGAGTAGGTCACAATGCAGTAGAAACTATGCAGGAAATTATTATATTAATGGTACACATCCATGTCCTTCATAATCTTTGGATGTGGTCTGATTCCTTCTAGGATAACTAATTCTGAAGTGGTATTAAGTGACTGTGGTGAGGCAGATCATAAACAATTATCTACTGGGTTACATAGATTTTTTCTTATTTTGATTTTCCCCCCTTACATGCTCTCCAAAATAGGTTCTGTGGAGAAGAACAATCAAAACAGTACAATTCTTTCTTCATTTATTTACATTTTATACATATTTACAATAAACTAGTGCTGTATTATAAAAATCGTAACAGATATATTTCTTAATTTTAGATACCCATACTGATGAAGATAACATTTTAAATAAAATAATAATTGACAAAAGAGCAGAGGGGCCTACAGTTACTGATAGTAGTGAGGATGGAACAGCTGGAGATATTCAAGGCAAAAGAATGTGTACTCAAAGCAAAGAGAGTATTAGAGAAACAGACTTGTGTGAAGAAAATGAATGGAAAAGAAAAACAAACTCTGAAGAGTTAGACACCACAAAACCTGGTAAAATCATTGCTGCCAAAACTTTTCGGAATGTTAACTGTAACTGTGCACGTAAATGTTCCAATAAATTGCCAAATGATGAGCAAAAGAAATTATTTGACCATTTTTGGACAATAGGTAATGATGGTAGGCAAAATAGTTATCTGAATGTTTTATGTGCATGTTCTTCAGTTAAAAGTTGGTGCCAAAAATATGGCTTTGGTTCTCTAAAATGTTATATTTACAAATACCAATAAGAGGTAAATGGAACCAGTGCTAAGTTAGGCAAGAATTTTGTTTTCTTGAATACATTCTCAGTTTCTAAAGAAAGACTTACTAGGCTTGTTTAAAAAAAAGCAGAGGAGATGGTACTCCCCACAAGAGACAAACACAAGAAAAAAAAAAAAACACTATGCCTGTGGACATTAGCTATTTTGTAAAGTGATATATTGAAAGCTTACCAGTTTGTGATAGCCATTATGCATGAAAGGATAATACAGAAAAATGATTTTTAATCCTGAGATTAGTGTGACCAAAATATACACTTTGTCTAACGAAAAATCTGTGTCCAAAAACAAGGAATTTGTAGAACACAATGTCACTATTTTTTTAATGGCTTCAACCTTTCATTTGACATACTACCTGAAAATACATGCCGTTTCTGTGGCAAATTGCAATACAAAATTCTAGCTTCGTCAAATGATGATTAAAAAAAAAATAATAAATAAATAAAAAAAGCAAACAACCAGAACTCAAAGTTGAAAAGGAGCTTCATCTTCAGAAATATATCGGAAATATATATCTATATAAATAAATAAACCCATAGATAATTTTGGATGTTCATCAAACTTTTTGTGGATGATGCTGTAGTGTATCAAGAAGCCACAATATTGGAAAATTGTAGTGAAATGCAGGAGTATCTGCAACATATTGAACATGGCACAGGAAGTGACAATTGACTCTCAGCATAAACAAATGTGACATACTGTAAATATGTAGAAAGAAAGATCCTTTATTATAGAACTACACAATAACAGAACAGTCACTGGAAGCAACTACTTCCATAAACATCTGGCAGTAGGCATAATAAGTGATTTGAAATTGAATAACCACATGAAATTTATCGTGGGTAAGACAGATGCTGGACTAAGTTTCATTGGAGGTGTAGTCCATCAACAAAGGAATTAGCTTACTAAACAGTCATCTAGCCAATACTTGAATACTGCTCATTGGTGTTGGATCCATACCTGATAGGGATGATGAGAGATAGAGAAGACCAACGGGGAACAGGATGCTTCATTAGAGGTACATTTAGTAAGCACAAAAGCATCACATAGATGTTCAGCAAAATCCAGTGACAGATGCTGCAAGAGAGAAATTTTGCATCATTGTATGGGCTTCTGTCAAGTTTCAAGATTATATCAATGGTGGGCAATGTAAAATTTTAACTCAATTTTCTTACATCTTACAGGAGAGCCAAAAATCCTACCTTAAAAAATAATATAAAGTGACACAAATAAAGTTGATGCATGTGCAACTACATAAGTAAGTGTTCTGAGAGCCAAAATCTTTCACCAGCAATAAACATACATTACTGGAATTAAAAGGATGTTACAGACAAATGGAGTTCCAAGGCTTCCATTGCCTAGTATTAAATTATTTTACTTGAAAAGGTAACCAATATATTGCTTCCTCATATGTATATTATTCAAAAAGACCACACGAATAAAATTGGAGAGAGTAGAGCACACCGACAATTTTCTTTCTTTTCTTTCCCCCTCTTGAACAATTGCAACTGGAATAAGAAAATGAGGAAGTGACAGCGGTGCACAATGTACCCTCTGCCACACACCACAAGGTGGCTTTCAAACTATGAATGTAGATGTAAATGTGGAAAATTGAAGCTGCAAGAATGGGAATAGCCAATGACGCTACACACAGCAGTGAAGCAGGTTCCATGGTGTTATGTTTGCTTTACAAAAGGTACTAGCATTTCCAAAATGGAGAAATCCGTATCTTATCATAAAATACTCATATATGTTTCTAATATTGGATGCCACAATTTAATAGATTATCATATCCATATGTACCTTTAGGATGAAATTGAAGGTTCAGCTGGTTCACAAGAAATTGCTTCCTGTTTGCTAAATCATATTTCTGAATCAGTTACATCTCAGAAACATATAATTGCCTACAGTGATGGCAAAAATGGGAATTTAAACATTGCTTCAGCATTAAAGAGACGCAAGATCCTAATTCAAATGTAGACATCTTTGATTTCAAGTTCCTAGTGTCATGTCACTTATATGTGCCAAATGACATGTCAGAAAAAATAAATTTTTATTCTTGTAAATGAAGCATTCAAATTTCTTAGTAATGAAAGTGCAATAGTACTCAAAATAAAAATTAAAACAATTAGTGCCAGTGACTTAAATCAAATGGATGACATTTAAGAGACAAAAAGCCATAAAAATTAAGTACTAAGAAACTTTGAATGAGGATATGCTGAACTGGGCCCCAAAACATAGAAGAGAATGACTTAAAGGATATGGTACATTTCCTATTTCTTTACTGTATCCACGTGTAAGAAAAGTGCAAGCAAAGAATAAATGTGAATATTAGATTTCTTCCTTTTATTCTTGCTGTCAGTCATAAATATTTCTGTGGCCTATAAACTGAAGAAATATTCAAGAAGTCAACTAACAGTAATGACTTATAAAAGTTGATTAAGTTTTAAAAGATTTATACTGTACAATATGTATTTCAGTGCCATTAAACTATATTTATTTGTCTCATAAATAAACTTTTCTGCCAATAATGCTGTATTTCATTAATATTCAGGTTTATCTCCAGTGTTGGATTTATTTTATTTTAATAATGATACCTCTCCTCTGTCCCCATTTTTTGGACATAGGGTCATTGAAATTTAATGAAATAAACACTAATCAGTTTCAACCAGCAATGAAAACAATATTTAGCGATTATGTTCAAGCATCAAAATCAACTAAACAGGAGGTGTACCACTATTGAAATGAGACCTTCATGTGTAGGAGGAAGTGAGCTATTGGTTGACTGTTTTAGAAATGAAAACTGTATGAACTTTGTCACTACTGCTCTTCTTTGGATCCTTACTATGTACTTTATCAATCCCATCTGGTACAGAACCCACACTGATGAGTAGTATTCAGGTATTGAATAACAAGTGTTTTCTTTAACTACTTGCTTTTGTAATGGACTACATTTTTTGTGGATTCTTCCAATAAATTTGTGTCTGACATCTACTGTACCAAGAAGTAATTTTATAAATAAATAAAATCTTCTCAGGCCTCCAGCCACATCAGGCAGTTAGAAACCCACGAGCTTTTTGGCCAAGTTCTGCTTGGCCATTGACAAGTGGTAAAGGACAGCTGCATTGTCATTACCTTGTGTTTAAATAGTCGCACTGCTGGCTGTGACGTGACTGGAGCTTTCTGCTTTGTCATATAAGGTAATGTTTACATTCTGTGTTGGTTGCGTCCACTTTTAGCTGTAGCTGTGGCGTCACTGGGGCTCACTTCTTTGTCCCATGTCCGCCACATCTACTTCAACCTTGCTATGGCCACGTCCCAGACTGTGCTGAGCTGCAAACCGACATCTCTATTAATGGTGTTCTCCAGTATTTTAATTTCAGTTGCTTCCTTTGTAAAACTATCCCAATATCCTTTCGATTTTCTAATGAATGTTCTGCCACCTTTGATTTTTCCGGATATCAAAGAACGTAAGCATCTCTTGTGTTCTTTCCAACGTTGCTCCACAGTACAAACAGTTTGTCCAATATAATAGCAGCCATACTTACATGGTATCTTACAGACTACTGGTGTTTTGAACCCTAAATTGTCTTTTACAGACTACATCATCTCTCATATTTTTGCTTGGGACCTGAACACAGAAGTGATGTTACGTTATATATTTTCAAAAGCTGGTTACTCTTTCTCAACACTGTTGAACAGAATGGCAAAAAGTGAGATTCTTGCTCTCTTCTTCTTACATAATTTTTCTGCTTTTATCACCAGAAATTTTTTGTTGTATTTGGCGGTGACATAGCAATTATCCCTGAAGACTCTTCAGAGATAATTTAGCTCTTTCCAGACGTTCGGCCTCTGAAATGATTTTTCACAGAGAATTAGAGTGTTCAGAACACTGCTTTTTTGTGCAGGTGATGGTGGCTGAGTGCATTCATATACCGATCCGTATGAGTGGGCTTGCTATAGACACTGTGGCTGAGGTAAACATTGGCTTACCAGTGGACGAGAACATCAAGGAAGGGTAATGAACTGTCTTTTGACACCTCCATTGTGAATTCGGTGTGGTCGTGAACACTAGAGGTGGGTAGGTCCAGATAAAAACAGTTCCTTGGACCCGCGTCAGCTGCACTAGTGATGGATGTAAATCCGAGTGCAAGTTGGACACGCATCCTCAGACATGCATCTGTTGTGGGTCCAGGCCAGCAAACAGGTCAGGCACAGCCATAGTTGGAAACACAGTGGTGGAGTGGAAGGGAGACAGTTGTAAAGCCCACAACGGATGTGAAACCCCGCTATAAACACAGCAGGGTGGTCAGGTCGAGGCGACCTGCTGGGGAGGCTGGGCTGCTACCTGCTCGCCGAATTCTGTCAGCTCTGTGTGATGCTGGCCTGGCGCTGCACTGACCTAGCGTTGCACAACAGGCGTATTTTTTTTGCCCGAGACTGTACTGGCCTTGGGCTGCATCCTCTAACAGGAGTCACCTTACTAGCAGATATGTTGCTGAAACAGTTCAACAAACATAGTGATTTCGTTCGATTTCCTGGATTTGTGTTGCCATTCACTGCACATCTTTTCAACGGAAGATATTATTGTAAAGTTATTCTGAATAACATTAACTATTGATTGTGCCCCCCAAAAAAGTTGGTAGTAACTTTTTATTTCACAGTTTTTGTGTATGTTATGGTATGGTTTTAAAGCATGCCATCAAAGAATGGACAATGCACTCATGTCTTTCAAACAAACATTGCAAGTCGATTTTGACCATTGCATATGATATTATGAACAATAATCTTGGTCCAGTGATTTAATTACCGAACAAATTAAGCTTTTTAGTCATACACACATGTATGTGTGCCCGTGCTGACTAGGTGTCATAGAACGGTTTTTTTCTTGTTTTCGTAGATTTCATTATCCCACCACCAAAGAACAGGGAAGTTTGGAATCACTTAACAGTCCAAGATAATAAAGCCAAATGCCAATATTGCTGTCTGGATCTTTTGTACAATCCAAGAACTTGAACAGGAAATCTCGTCAGACATATGAAGAGGAAAAACCATAACATTCCCCTACATCGTGAAACACTTGAAATAAAATTACCTAGCAATGAAGAATTTGCCAATAACAGTAACAATTGTAATAAAATTAATCAGAATTCTTTACCTGAATCTGTGCCATCCAGTTCAGAACAAATTTTACCATACACTTCAGCAGTCGAGCCATTTATCAGATCAAATTTAATTACAATTCATCGTTCCAAGCAAATTGATGATCAGTGACTGAAAATTATTGTAAAAGAATACCATCCATTTAAAACTGTAGAAGATCCAGAATTTCGAAAACTAATGAATTTACTTTGTCCGGTATATAAAATACCAAGTAGAAAAACAGTATCTTTCAGTTTGTTGCCTGCCATCCACGACAAATTAAAAGAAGAAAATGTCTTTAACTGATTATGGATTGGCATCACAAAATAATCAAAATCATTTCTATGCAATGACAGCTCACTTCATTGATGAAAACACAATCTTGCAAAGTGTTTTACGGTAAGAGCTTAGTTCACAAAGACTTTAGTTTTCTACAAAGAATTAGAAAAATACTAATGTGATCTGGGTGACATATATAGCGAATGATGACTGTGATTTTATAATGTGTCAGTGTTTGTGATTTTCTGGCAACAAAACGTTTTTATCACAGTTAACTTGCTCTATTTTTTACATCATTACTATATATTAATAAATTTCCAATATTATATAACTCCTGTGTAATGAAAATGCAATCCTTTTCGGTTATAGAAGATTCACTTGATAGATACGCTTTGGCTGCCAGCTGTGCAGTTGTACTATTTTTAGGTCTAGTGGACGTGGATTCACTTGAAAGATACGGTCCATCCGGCCGACCGGCTGCAGAGAGGGACCCATATGGGTCCAGTGGACACGGAACCTGGATGCAGGTCCGCAGAGCTGGATGCAGATCCAGACCCAACTCCTTTAAAATATCGGACCTACCCATCTCTAGTGAACACTATTCAGATGATCTAAGAATTTTCTCAGTTTCTCGTGTCCATGAGACCAGATGACAAGTGTATCATTGACATAGCAGTACAAACAACATGGCTGTGCTAGAGCAGTGTTTTCTCCATAAAGAGGTTTAATATGGATGGAGGTGACGGACTTTCCGTCACCACACTGTCTTCTGGTCGAAATACTGGCTGCCATACATGAAATTGGACAATGTCAGTGTGTGCTTGAACAGTCCCACAATTGTATTTTCAAATAAATGGGAGGAGAGATTCAAGCAGTCTTTGATTGGAACACACCATGTGTGTTCCACTTCAGATCACTCCATGTGCACATACCCGTAGGTATTTACAGCTAAGTAACTGCTTTCATTAATTGTTTGGCAATTGTGTAGTCATACAGTACAATTATATCTTCCTATATATTTGCAGTATATTGCATTTGTTCTATTTTGAAGATTAGTTGCCACTCACTGTATAATGTCTATCCACTGCAGACTTTTCTGCTTTTTGCTACAATTTTCTAGCATTGTGTACTACACCATCATCCATGAAGAATCTTATGGAAACTTCTGGCATTATCTTTTTGGATGTTTAAGGGGGACAAAACTACAATGGTCATCAGTCCCTGGCATTATCTATTCGGTCATTTATAAATAATGTAAAAAGTAATGATCATATACAACTTCCTTAAAGTTAGTTTTACAGCAGCTCCTTATTGAATACACAAAGTGAAAAAAATGGCCTAAAGCAATTTTAGAGCATAAAGAGAAGAGAAAAGAATAATTGACTAAAAATTGTATTTTGACAAAAGTTTGTACTGATGTATGCCTACTTTGTCTTTAGTTGGCGTTTGTGACATATGCATCGGCCAAGCAATTGGTATGCATTTCAATATCAAAAATAAGCATGAAGAAACTTTGATTGCAAAATAAAGAAACACAGTACATAAATCTCCTCCTCTCTGTACTAATAAATGAAGATGTGGTTGTGGTGCGTGAGCGACAAGACAAGACAGTATAATTGTTGTTGGGGTGTGTGACCAGACTCGCAAACTACTTCTTCTTCTTTTTCTTCTTCTTCTCTTCGGGTATTAGGCAGGAGTTTCCTGTTACTTTACCCATCTCTGTCTTCCTCTATCTGTCCTTCCAATGGCACTTGCCTTTAAGGGAAGTCTCTCACTTTCCATTCTTTCTAGATGTTCATTCCATTTTGTTCTGTACTTTCAAATTTTATCATTTAGTCTAAAGATTTGCAGTTCTTCTCTAATATCTTGATTTCTTAGTCTGTCATCTCTTGTGCAACCCTTGACTGCTCTCAGGAATTTCATTTCTTGTGCTTTTTTCTTGGTAATCACCCCGATCTCAGTTCCATAGAGCACTGTGGGAACTGCAACAGTTTTGTAGAATTTAAGCTAAGTGTTTGTTCTGGTTTTGTGTTTTAGTTTCCTGTTAATTGTTCCACAAACTCAGCTCTATTTCAATATCTTTGCTGTAGCCATATGTAATCTCACATCCGAGGTAATTGAAATGGTTTACTTGCTCTAAAGTCTTCTAATCTATCACTATTTTGGTTCTAATTGGTTCTTTCCTATGAAGGGCATTATCTTAGGTTTTTTTTTTTTTAATTTGCACTTATTTGTTTTAGTAAGTAGATTTATTTCTGAAGGTCATCTTCTTTATTTGCTAGGATCACTGCATCATCAGCATATAGTAGTTTATTTAAAAGAGTGCTCCTGTCTAGGTAGATACCCTTCTGTTTTCCATATACTTATTATTTCATTAATACAAATGTTAAATAAAGTTGGAGAGATACAGCAGCCATGCTCTACTCCTTTGTTGGTATCACATTAGTGGTTTTTCTATTCAGATCTAGAGTGATATTCCTGTTTTGATATAAATTTTTTATAGCATTTAGTAGATGTTTTGGATATCCGCAATTCATCAATATCTCCCAAAGTTTGTCTATTGACATTGTCAGAAGCTCTTTTTGTTTTTTAAAAAAAATCAATAAAAGCAATGTGTGTTTCTTTATTAAACTCTCTTCATTTTTCTATTATTTGCTGTAAAGAAAAAACTGTGTCTATTGTTTAGTGTCCTTTCCTAAAACCCACTTGTTCCTCATGCAGTACTGGTTCTGTTATGTTTTTAAGTCTTGTATTTTAAAATCTTAGCATATGCCTTATATGCTGAGTCTTGTAAACTAATTCCTCTGTAGTTACTGCATAGGCTTTTATCTCCTTTTTAAAAAATTGAAATCACTCTAGCTGTTTTCCTGTCATTGGGAATCTGGGGCTCAGCAGTGCCCCCACCAAGTCAAGCGCATGGCTGTACCATACTTTTCACGAAGCAGTAGATGGCACTTTCGACCCCCCTGTATCTCACTTGTGGATAAAGCTAGAAGCCTGAATTTTTTGTTACCAAGGGTATCTACTATAACTAGCTACATTTTCAAATTATACTCTTCGCTAATTCTGTAACTCACTGACTCACCGATCATCAAAATTGTAAGATACTTCTAGCAGACATACAAACATCAAATTTTGTATTTAGATAGTGTTTAGCATGTAATAGAAGAAAAAATTGAAACATCTGTAAATACTAATTCCGTTTATGAACACATTTTCGCTTGACCGAAGAGTATATGCTATCTTGTGTGTGTGAGGATTGGATCTACATCTACATACATACTCCGCAATTCACCGTAAGGTGCGTGGCGGAGGGTAGACTGTACCACTACTAGGCATTTCCTTTCCTATTCCACTCCCAAATTGAATGAGGAAAAAAAGAATGCCTATATGCCTCCATACGAGCCCTAATTTCTCTTATCTTGTCTTTGTGATCTTGGTAATGGATTGGTAATGGTCTTGTGGTAAAGCTTTGGTTTCGTGTCCAGGAGGTTGTGGGTTCGATTCCTAGTGGTGAATCTTCTCCTTTCTCTCTCTCTCTCTCTCTCTCATTTTAATATAACCGTCATCTTTCTACAACTGTAAGTGAAGAGTCGTCAGAACTGACGTGTGGCACCAGATTAGAGAATGAAGACTAACTGGTACGATATAGCATAAATTGCTGAAATAGAAACAGTATCAATGACGTGTACATTCTAGCTTGATTTCAGCTATAAACGAGAAAAGTGTTGTTCATAATGTCGAAAATTCCGTCACATGACGCAGGGCAAAAACGTTAGACCAGGAGCAAAAATGTTAGATGCTGGTTTCAGACCACAACATGCCAGAGATGTGGGGACGCCATTGTACACGAACTTGGAAATTGAAGTACCGATTTTCTACGATCAAGAGGCCAATGAAACTTACATAATTTGAAAGATGGTTTGCTGTGGATGTGCACGATACAATAATCATGAATGTACATAGCCAATAAGAATGGTAAAATGAAATAGATGTTTTGATGATTTAAATGCTCCATCTGTAATAAAAAGTCAAAAACTGAAGTGCTACCAAATACTGCTCTAGGGATGATCGATATTAGAAAAATATTGATGGTCACATCAATGTTAACATAAATTCAAAGATATGGACATACAATGAACATCGAAAGGAAAACATTGACATGCCAAAACAAACAATCCACGCCAGAACCAATGATACCCACTACTAAACTGGCACTACCGAATACAGTATTATTGGTCTCCCTGTCACTTTAAACAATGTATCTAATTTCTTGTGTATAGATATAACAGTCTTCAGAAATAGGGATAAATTGATATAATTACACCAAATTTAGAGTTTTGATGTAAGGGCTAAATTTTACTTACGGCGTTGCTGTAGTATGCAAATGTTGGCAACAAAATGTTCACTTTATGACGGTTAAATAGAAGAACCTGTGAGCTGCAGAGCAGGAACAAAATTATTTACTTTATGCTCAACACAAAATACTATGCCTCTTATTCTATGTGACTGGTTTTCCGAAGTGCCTCATTCGACGTCACTGCCAACTTCAGCACACTACACCACCACTGCCATAAATTCTATCATGTACTAGACAAAGATATAGTATACAAAACATAATATACGTTTATATTCACCTGTCTTGTTCGTGGCTTGGCATCTTATTATTATTATTATTATTATTAATTTTTTTTTTTTTTAGATCGTCGAGTTGAATCTTCAGTAGGGAAATAGTGATAGTTTGATGTTTTGATACCATTGATGTGCCGCAGACATATATTCGCTATAAGTGTGATGGTCTGTAAGTTAATAATATAGTAAGGACGGTTTACAACTCAACGCAAAGACGTGGCAATGAGCTGCAACAGGCACATAAAAAAGACACACACATACAACACGTTCCGCTATCGGCCATGGCCTTCTTCAGAAAATAGAACGCAATCACACACGCACATAACACAGTCATACAACCATCACCTCCGGCTGCCGCACTTCGAATCATGCTCTGCGGCGACGAGAGGGGATAGGGGATAGGAAGATTACGTCACGGTGGTGGCGATGGTTATTTGGGAATAACGAGATGCAACTTAGGAATGGAGTGAGATGGCGGGTGGGGGCAGGTGAGGCTTGGTATAGAGAGGTAGGAAATGTAAGGTATGGAGGAAAAAATAGGAAAGTTATCGTAGGTTGAGGCCTGGTAGATTTCGGGATCGGAGAATGTATTGTAGGGATAACTCCCATCTGTGCAGTTCAGAAAAGCTGGTGGTGGATGGAAGGATCCCGATGGCCCGGGTTGTGAAGCAGCCATTGAAATCAAGCATTTGCTCCGCTGCATGCTGTGCCACAGTGTGGTCCACCTTGTTTTTGGCCACAGTTTGGCAGTGACCAACCATCCTAATGGATAGCTGGCTGGTGGTCATGGCAATGTAGAAAGCTGCACAGTGATTGCAGCACAGTTGGTAAATTACATGGCTGCTTTCACAGGTAGCCCGGCCTGTGATAGGGTGGGATGAGCCTTTGACAGGACTGGAGTAGCAAGTGCTGGGTGGGTGGATAGGACAGGTCTTGCAGCAGGTCTTCCACAAGGATATAATCCCTGTGGCATTGAGCTGGGTTTCGGGATGGCATAAGGATGGACTAGGATGCTGTGGAGGTTGGGAGGGCGACGGAGCATCACTATAGGAGGGGTGGGAAGGATCTTTTACATCTACATACATACTCCGCAATTCACCGTAAGGTGCGTGGCGTGTGGTTACTGTACCACTACTAGGCATTTCCTTTCCTATTCCACTCCCAAATAGAATGAGGAAAAAAATAATGCCTACATGCCTCCGTACAAGCCCTAATTCCTCTTATCTTGTCTTTGTGATCACCACACAAAAACTAAGTAGGCGGTAGCAAGATCGTACTACACTCAGCTTCAAATTCTGGCCCTCTAAATTTCCTCAACAGAAATTCACGAAAAGAACATCATCTTTCCTCCAGCAATTCCCAATTGAGTTGCTGGAGCATTTCCGTGACACTTTCGCATTGGTCGAACGTATCAGTAACAAACCTAGCTGCTCGCCTCTGACCTGCCTCTATGTCTTCCTTTAAACTGATCTGCTGCAGGTCCCAAACACTTGAACAATACTCAAGACGTGTTTGTACAAGTGTTTTATACGCGGTTTCCTTTACAGGTGAAAAATACTCCCAATAAACCAAAGTCGGCTGTCCGCCTTACTCACAACTGTCCTTACGTGTTTGTTCCATTTCATATCGCTCTGCAATGTTACTCCGAGATATTTGAACAATGCGACCGAATCAAGAAGCTCACTATTAATGCTATATTCGAACATTATGGGATTGTTTTTCCTACTCATGCGCATCACCTTACATTTTTCTACATTGAGAATTAGCTGCCATTCGTCGCACCAACTAGAAATTTTGTCTAAGTCATCCTGTATGCTATTACAGTCAGTTAAAGACGACACCCTCCAATACACCACAGCATCATCAGCAAACAGCCACAAATTACAACTTACTCTGTGCATCAGATCATTTATATAGATAGAAAATAATAGCGGTCCTATCACACTCCCCTGGGGAACGCCTGACGATACACTCGTCTCTGATGAACACTCGCCGTCGAGAACAACGTACTGCGTTCTATTACTTTAGGAAGTCTTCCAGCCAGTCACAAGTCTGTGAACCTATTCCATAAGCTTGAATATTCGTTAGTAGTCTGCAATGTGGCACTGCGTCGAACGCCTTTTCGAAGTCGAGAAAAACACAATGAACGATGTTTCCTAAACCCATGCTGATTCATAGAAAGAAGCTTTTCCATGACAAGGAAATTTACTATATTCGAACTGAGAATATGCTCCAAAATTCTACATGAAACTGATGTCAACGATATTGACCTATAATTGTGTGGGTCAGTTCTCTTTCCTTTCGCTTAAACGGGAGTCACCTGCGCTTTTTTGGGCTGGATGTCTCTCATTCCTGGGCACGAGGATAGAAAATCAAAACCTTGGCGAAGGATGTAATTTAGTTGTTCAAGTCCAGGGTAGTACTGGGTGACAAGGGGAGCACTCTTTTGTGGATGGTTACTGGTGTTGGGAGGAGGATTTGGGATGTGTGAGGATATGGCATGGGAGATCTGTTTGCGGACTTGGTCTGTGGGGTAGTTTCTGTCTGTGAAGGCCTCTGTGAGACCCTCAGCATATACAGAAAGGGAGTTCTTGTCACTGCAGATATGCCGTCCACAGGTGGCCAGGCTGTAAGGGAGGAATTATCTGATGTGGAAGGGATGGCAACTGTCAAAGTGTAGGTACTGTTGGTCGTTGGTAGGTGGTCTATGAGTTGTATGTCTGTAGATCGGCCTCGGCGCCACGTTAAAGATTCTTTATCAAAAAATATTGGTCTAATATGTGGAAGAGATTAGTGCAATATTGGTATTTGTGTGATTACCAACGTACTGAAGAGTCTTTATCAAAGAAGAAAATTAGTGTAATATCGGTGTTAGTGTGAGCGATAATGTGCTGTCAATATGTATGCTGAAAACTGTTGCATCAAAGCCTCTGAGATAAATTTTAAAAAAGGAAAGTGAGTGGCCTTTAAGAAAATTCATTGTTGATGTACAACAAATGATACCAGAGAAGGAAAGGAGGAGGATTATCTCTGCCGCGGTGCAGTAGCCGAGCAGTCTAAAGCGTCTCACTGCGGAGCGCGTCGTTGTTTGCCGTGGTGGTTTGAGTCCTCCCTGGGGCATGGCTGTGTGAGTTTGTCCTTAGGTTAGTTTACCTAGGTTTAAGTAGTTTTTAAGCTACGGACTGATGCCCATGCAGTTTGGTCCGATAGATTTACAAGCATTTGAACATTTTGGATTATCTCCAAAAATAAATGGACCTTTGTGAAATAAAAGTTATTAAGTTGTATCTAAGAAAAATGTGGGGAATGAAATATGGAACTAATGCAGCATACATTATACTGCAAGTTCACTAAATAATTATGCCAGTCCAGTGGACAGCATAGGATTGCCATGTAGGGTGCCCAGGTTCGATTCCTGGTCTGGTTGCAGATTTTCTTCACTTGGGGTTGGGTGTTGTGTTGTCCTCATTATCATTTCATCGTCATCGACAGGCAAGTCACCTAAGTGGTGTGACCAAAAGACTTCCACCAGGCAGGCCGAACACTATCCCAGAAGGGGTCTAACGTCTAAAAAGTGACACTAAATTAACATCATCATGTCCAAAAGCACTTCCAACTGGAGCCCACAATGACGAAAATTATAGAAATTCCTCTTTTATATCATAGTTATTATTAACACTCTCAGGCTTGATGCCCCCCCCCCCCTCAAGAAAGAAATTACTTTTATTCTGTAACTCTTATAAGTTCTGATTTTAGTAGAAATATTTATGCAATTATATGTAATCATTTTCATACTGTACAGTCGTGTGCACTATAATGCAAGGCTTCTTTTTATGCACTAAAATAACTAATTTTGAATTACTATTGTATAAAATAAACTGACCATTAAATATGAGGCAAAATAATAACTACTACTTTCACTTATACAGGAAAATGTACCTTATCAGCAACTTTCATAAACTGATGCAAAATACAACACTAACTTGATATTTCTATAGTTCTCCACCATAGGTTGCAGTGCTGTACATGATGAAAGGATTGAACAATAACAATATAATCCACTTCCCAGACTTCACAAATACTGTTACATTAAACCATACGAAACCACACCAAACCAAAGAGACAGGGAATGGGTTTTAAGAAAATCCATGACTGATGTACAAAAAGTTTTACTGGAAAGGACTACCTACAAAAAGAAATGATATCCCATCAAAAACATAAAATGTACAAAAATGCAAGCCTCACGACGAATTCCTTCTACCATAAAAAGTCGTGAGATGTCATGGGAAACTAAGTTGGTTATTTTAGTTAGTGTTCATGGAACCAACTAATCAACACCTTGTCATCTAATTATACATCTTTATTTCTATAATAAATGTAATGACTTGGCAATCGCTTGGCAGTGGAAACTAATATTTAAAATACTTTATGCAAATGTTAGGTATTTCATTCTTACGTGATTACCTTTGGTTACATAGTGGAATATAAATTATTTATAGATACTTAATTGGCCAATCATAATATGCCTTCTGATGTCATTCTATTATGGTGCGATTGTGAAACATTATATGTAGTTTAGGATTAACGATTTATAGTACTGATTTATTCACTATAAATGTTGATAGATTCCTAATTAGATAACAAATAAGTAGTTCTACAAAGACTAACTAAAATAACCTACTTGGTTTCCCATGGCAACATAACCTAATATTTAAAGAACTTTATGCACATTTGAGTGTACTTCATTATTATGTGGTTACATTTGATTGCATAAGGGAATATAAATTATTGTTATGTCAATATGATAATGTGCAATTACCAGATCATTATATTTATTCTGATGTCATATTATGATGCAGTTGCCAAGTCATTATATTTATTATAGAAATAAAGATGTATAATTTTGATATAGTCACTATAGATGTTGGTAGATAACAAATTAGATAAAAAATGTGAGATGTTGAATGGTTGGTTTCATGAACACTAACTAAAATAACTGACTTGGTTTCCCATGAGATCTCATGACTTTTTATGGTGGAAAGAATTCTTCACGAGACCTCATTTTTGTACATTTTATGTTTTTGATGGGATACTCTTTTTCTTACAGCATTCGTTAAAGAGATTAGCGGTTGCAGGTGTAGCATCATTGCTCCATATTTTAGCAATTCAGCATTGATACCATCTTTACCTGTTGGTTTCCTGTTCTTAAGCGGGTGTTAATTCGTCAGACTGTATTTCATTTAATCCCTTCTCATCAAGTGTTCAATTTCAGTTTCTTGTGCTGTATGATCATACCATAATTTGCTGTAGTGATTTATCCATTGTAGTTCTTCAATACTATTTATTTGTATCTTCTTTCTTTCTGTTGTGTTTAAGGTTTTTAAAACTTTATATGCCATTTGTTGTCTTCCATGGATATCATGTTCGATATTAGAAATAAACCTATCCCAGTGTTCCTGGTGTGCTTTTCTTACTAGACATTTAGCATTATTTCTTTTCTCCTTATAGTATTGCTTCTTCTCATCAGTGGGGTTGTTTAAGTATTTTATATATGCCTTCTGTTTTTAGACATCTTCTTTCATTATATCTTCATTCCATTTTTAATGTATCGAGAGCCTCTGCTGCTACTTGCAAACTTTCCAGCTAAATATCTGACATTGGAAAACTGTTAATTTTGAATCTCAGGGATCTGTGTTGCTTAGCTGATGGTGAGATAGTGACATAGCATTTGTTTGTGGTCATTGTTCCCTTCAATAATCCAGAGCAGAAACAAATAAATGGCAGCAGAAAATACATGCAGGAGCATAATGAATGTGTGCAGCTGAGGACTGTAATAGGCTAGATAAAAAGTGTAAAGGAACAGTGAATGGCAAATGACTCCTGCTGATGATGAATATGAAAACCATAAAATATTGTTGCTGATAATATAAAATGTGCAGTTGAGCTACAGTGCCAGTACATTGTAATTCACTGCGACTGGGCCCTGCTAGTCTAGTTATGAAACAAGATTTTCTGGTATCAAATTCCTGTCAAACTACATAAATTTTTGTCAGTATTTAATGTATCTTCCACCTCTCAGTGACTTGGAGATTAATCAGAAATGTAACCTATTCCATGTTTGACATTAAACTATAAATCCCCATCCCCAGTAGCACTACTGGGTTAGGCCATTATATGAAAGTCAATTGGTGTCCAATAGAAAGACTTACACTACTGAATTGTTAATATTAACTGCATCAGAGAGTGTAGCTGTACAGGTGTATGCATATTTATTATGTACTAGTTAGCACTGATGAAAGGTGTTGTCTAATGTGTTAGCAATTTTTCAGTGTTGTTTATAAGCCTCTAAACATCCAAGTAAGTACTTTTACACCTTTAATTAGTGATTTCTTAAAATTTCTTTGCTGTTTTTCTCATCTATGTTAACAATACTGTTAGAAAGAACAGGCAGGCAGCTGGTTATCTTTAAATGTAGCTTTTCTATGTGAAGAACTTTCTTACTTCCTGAATAGTTCATTAAAGTAGAGCTCAAATATCTTCTGAATGAGTAGATTTATATACCTGTCCTAACCAAACTTCATAAACGCATTACCTAGTCATTTATACAGGGTGTATATGCCCAGGGACAACTGGGAGATCTGAGAAAATCCAGAGAAAAAGAATAAAAGAAAAAAAAATCATATGCGAGAACTGTGGGTAATAACCAGGAATATTCTAGAATTCTGGGAATTTTTCATTGTTCTAGTAGTGTGTTCATTTTTTGTAATTTTCACTGGTAAGAAATTTACTCTAGCCCACTATTGCAGACTAATACTGAAGCAATAAAACATAAATGAGAGGATAACACCAAATTAAAACTTAGTTGAAAGGAAAATACATGATTCACAACAACAAAACACAGTGTCACAGAAGCTTCTGTCAATAGCAGAATCTTTCAAAGGCTTTAAGACAAAGACTATGCAAAACTTCATAACAGCATCTGCTTGTGATGATTGTGATTGTAGTAACTTTAAATGAACTTTAATTCCACTTTCAGAATTCATACATAAGAAAACACAGTTGAAAAGCAAATAAGCAAATCCATGTATACACTGAAGTCGTTACGCAAGAACTGTCTTTGTAGCTGTGCACATACCCATGCTGTGTTCTGGTTGGTGCTGCTGTAGCACTATTTTGAGAGCAGTGCCCCTACAGTCAGTCACGTGGCATCTCATGGCGGCTGTGTCAAACGTGGTGTGTGAAACCATAACACTTCTCCCCCTTTTGGTTTGAGCACTCAATTCCTGTAGGTGATGTGAAGAGCACCAATGTCCATGTGCTCTGCTTGCCTGTTTGTGAACTCCCTGGGAGGCACCTTCACGTACAGACGAAAGTGTCTCCTACTAGACCTCAGTCTTGAGGGAAGATGCCTTGAAGCTATGATTGGAGACATTGCAGAGCTGCCAGATGTCTGCCCCTGGTGTGGGACACATGATGCATGATAGTGACTTGGAATGACCAGTGAGTCTTGTGTTTGATCAGGCTTAATATTCAGAGGGGATAAGGACGACTCTTCCTGAAGTGTTTGTTCGAGCTCATGCATGATGACCTCTTCTTGTGATTCTGGGTTGGTAACCGGTACAGGAACTGTCAGTGGCTGTTGCTGTGCTCGTGGTTGGCTTGCTGTGCCAGTGGACCATGGAACTAATATGGCACCTCCACCCCATAGGGAGCAGATCTAGTTGGTGTTGGTGGTGCTGCTGTAGAACATGCTGCCGGAGTCACTTGGGGCCAAAGTCGGTCCACATGGCGCACCACTTCTCCAGCAATTGTGCGGACTCTGTAAAGGCATTCGCTGCAAGGGCTAAGGGTCCGACCCTGAATCCATTTCGCTCCGCTGCAGAGTGAAAGTTTCATTCTGGAAACATCCCTTAGGCTGTGGCTAAGCTATGTAAGCTATGTCTCCACCATATCCTTCCTTTCAGTGCTAGTCTTGCATGTTTCCCAGGAGATCTTCTGTGAAGTTTGGAAAGTAGGAGACGAGGTACTGGCGGAAGTAAAGTTGTGAGGCGGCATTGTGACTTGTGTTGGGATAGCTCAGTCGGTAGAGCGCTTGCCTGCGAAAGGCAAAGGTCCCAGGTTCAAGTCCTGGTTCCGGCACACAATTTTAATCTGCCAGGAAGTTTCATATCAGCACACACTCTGCTGCAGAGTGAAAGTTTCATTCTAAAATCTAGTAAATTTAAATGAACTTTAATTCCACTTCCAGAGTTTGTACATAACAAAACACTTGAAAAAATAATGTACACACTGAAGTCGTTACACAAGAACTGTCTTCGTATCTGCTTGCTTAACCTGCACTGTGTTCTGGTTGGCACAATGCCCTTACAGTCAGTCCCGCGGAATCTCATGGCGGCCGTGTCAAACATCGCACGTGAAACCACAACAGTAATGTGTATATGTTTACAATTTTAAGAGGTCACTGGGAAAAAATTGAGAGTAGTGGTTTGAGAAGCATCTATTTACATTTCTAATAGGTCATGGGAAAAATTGCGAATAGTGGACTGAGAGTTGTTATTTTTAAAGTAAATGTCCCTTTTTACACAAGATGAATTATGTTAATATTAAGAATGTGCTATGAATTTCTTAGATCACAAACCATTTGATTCCATTCAAAACGTAAGACTTCAGTGACCAGACACTTGAAAACCTTCAGCCTAAAAAGACCAGCCATTATTAAAAATGTCAACAACACATTTATGTTTGACATATCTTAAAGGATAACACACACTAAAAAAAAGACCAAGCTTGAAGGTTGGTTAATCATATTCATCTTAGTTCATTTGTAGATAGATTACAACTTAAACAGTAACAATCACCAAAAAAAATCAAATATCCTTTCTTAAAGGGGGGGGGGGGGGGGAGGGGGGCATAATAGTGAAGGCAGCCATCAGGAGTTTGTAAATAATTATGAATTGTGGCACACTTTCACTGTGTTACTAGGTTTGTGTCTAAGAACATACTCAAAAAAACGTGACACATTGAAAGGCAATATGAAATATTTTGATAATTAATTAATTCCAACTGAACAACATACATGAGAATCTTAAAAGGCTTCTACAAACATGCAAACTCTTTTGAAAAACAAAATAAATTATAAATGACTGTCTCATAAATTACAATACCTGTGTCATGGGGGGGGGGGGGGGGGGAAATAAAACTTAAATATATGGGAGCTGCTTTTGTGATATAGAATAAGTGAAATTAACCTTCTCACTGGCTGTTTGCACCAGACTCATGACTGGCAGGACTTAGTTCCTATCAATTGCCATCATCTATACACCATGAAAAAAGCCACCAATTGTATAAGAGCATTTTAACACCAATAATTTATCTGCAGTGAATTAAACATTTACCTTTTAAAGGACTTATAAGCTTTACTGCTCCCAGGGAAAGTATGTTGTCACTTATAATTTGTATTTCACTCTGAAAAGAGAACATTTTCACCTGGGGGAAAGCATATTTTCAATTGGAAAATCTTGGGGGAGGGGGGGGATTTCTTGTCCGCATATACACCCTGTCCCTGTTTGTAGAACATTTCATTGGACAAAACTGTGATTTACTTTGTGCCTTTTGCAGCCCTTGATGTTGATCTGTATTATTGACCACCTCACTTGTTTTTCAACATAGATAGATGAAAAATATATGCATGCAAAATTATTTAATATATAATATAATGTAATTGTCTTCCAACTGTAACGTTTGTGTAAGTCTCTAGAGTAATTAACTACTGTCATTCATGTTCAACTATGGAATCAACTATATACATGAAAACAACTTTTGAATCACAATGTATTTTGCTTATGGCTGTAAGCATTGATCTCCCTTGGAGATTATCTATGTGATCTGACACTGCAAGGTACAGTCTGTTAATAATGTCATTCCCCTGCCCCTCCCCATTTCCATCTTGAGAAACTATACATTTTTGTTTGTAATGCTATTGACAAACTGCACTTCATGCCACTTGGTCAGAAGTTTTTATTATTATTAATAATTGAGCTCACAGATCCTAATGCATGGCATTAGTCATAAAATAAAGTTCCACTCTGAAAAAAAATTGTGTGTGTGTGTGTGAGAGAGAGAGAGAGAGAGACAAGCAAGTCAGTGGTTGCAGAGTAGCTACCTCAATAACATAACTGTGTTTTTGTATTCTAGGCATTAATACGCTCATCAATATAATGTCACGTTTTGGCAAAAAGACAGAAACTGAATCAAATATCACTCACAATGAAAGGCTGGAATTCTTGGGTGATGCAGTAGTGGAATTTTTGTCCTCTATTCATCTGTTCCACATGTTTCCTGACTTGGAAGAAGGAGGTCTTGCAACTTACAGAGCAGCTATAGTCCAGAACCAGCACCTTGCTGTTCTGGCTAAGGTTTGTAGTTCGCCAAATTCTATCTTTCTCTGCAAATAATGCAGTCAACAAAAGAAAATATGAGAAAAAATTCATGTAGGCACAATTTTTTTTATTTATTTATTTAATTTGTGTGTGTGTGTGTGTGTGTGTGTGTGTGTGTGTAATTGCAAATTTTTGTGTATTGGTATTGGTGAGTGTCATGAACAGCATGTTAAAAATTCTAATCAATCTTATATGAATATTGGGTTTAATTTGCAAGAGCATTAATTGTCACTTTATAATGGTTTGTTTGTTTGTCTTTATTTTTAATAACAATGTGGGTTCTTGCAAACATGTTTCCCAGAAAATAATACACACACAAAATGTCCTACAAAAAAATTCTATTCATACAGGTTGCCTGATTGGGTTCATACACTTACTTTCTTTATATGTCTTAAAACTGAAGATCAAGCAGTTAACACCCCACTTTATCTACACCAATGCATCACAAGAAAAATAACTACTGTGTGTTTCTCAAAAAGTAAATGTTACCCTCCACAGCATGTTGATGCATTGCGCAGAATGCCCGTTTGAGGGAGCTGTTTATTTTCCACACAATGCAGAAGTCTTTAGTGATAACACTAATGCAAGAAGCACATATGTATATAATCTGGACAGACTATACCTCCTAAACATTTCCTGTACAATGCTCTTATTTGAATAAACAAAATACCTACACTGAGCTTATGTTTATGTAGAGGAGTTGTTTTACTTTTTACACTGAGTACTTATTTGCTGGTTTTATAAAACATGTTCTTTTTAGCAGGGTTGAGAAGTGTTTAATTTGTAAGTGTGATATTGTCAGTGATCTGTGTAGTGTAGTGGGAATATTGTGGGATTAGTAGACAGTGAACCTTCCTGCTGTCTATTGTTGACACCGTCCTTAGTTTGGCCCCAGAAAAAGAGGTCTGTTAGTGGGCTGCTTAGGTTGTGTATCCTTCATTACATTCCCACTCTATGGGAAACTGACTTGTGGATTGATGTGATATTGCCATTGTGCCAGGCCAGTTAGAGAAGACAGAGTATATTGATGAAGTTACCATGAGACAACTAAGCCAACTAAACTGGCAATCAAATATGTTATCATCAGCATGGACAGCAGTCATCATTCCCTTCATGAACCTATTGTGTCATGCACTCTATCAGGCTCTCCACTCAAGGGAATGTGCATATTGCCCTCAGTGTCAGGAAGGTCACATTTGATCATTCTTTTAATGTGTCAGTAGAAAGTCGCAGAACCTTACTATGTCAACCAAAAACTCTAGAAGTCTTAGGTCACATGGGGTAAGTATGTTGATCACTACCTCCCCAGCTGTCAATGCAGGAACCCAGGAACCAGTGGACTTCACTAGTCATACAGTTTTTGTCACTGTGTCCATCTTGTTCAGCAATTCAGAACAACAAAAGTGAAATGCAGTTGAGAGACATTACATCTACCAGTTGCCATGAGTTTGGCTGTGCTTAACTCACAGATGTATACTGTGTTAGTCTCATCACCATTACCACACTATAAGCATTGTCAGTACTTTATAATAACAGCAGTGTCAGTCATGTCGTGATTGCAGTGGTTCACAAGTCAATTGTCAATTCTATACTAAATTCAGTTGTCAAGGTTGCATTTGTTGTTGTTGCTTTTGGTGCTTCTTACACTATACCTCTAGAGTTTTGTCAGAGTATCTTCTCAAGAGTTGATTAGGTTTTGTTCTGAGTATCCTCCTCTTGTACAGGTTGTTTGTTACTTAGGTACTAGATTATATCTCAGAATATGGAATTAGGTTCTGTTGCTGTCATGTGTCCTTGGGCTACATCAGGACACTGGGTCTCACAGCCTCATGTGATTCTGTCATTGCCCGTCAAATCTTGGGTTCCCATGCTTCATCCACAACAAACAAAACCACACTGCTCTAGCTAGGAAACAGAGCCTGTGCCACACCTATCTTGCCAGTGTTACAGGTAATTCAATTTTTCCCTGCGACTTCTTCCATCTGACTTAAAAAACCGATTCCAGTTCCAAGAACTTTGTCATTACAGTGTTTCTCACTAAATGCCACTAGATTCCACCAGTGTATGGGCCACCAAGCCTGATTTGGCAGCTTGTGGTAGTCAGTTATCAGAGCTTGCTGCAGTTGCACACTAGATGCATTGCAAGTCCTCATAGTTATGTTGGATGCCTAGCTCTGTATCAATATATTTCTCACTTCATGATCCCATTCATCATCATTGTATCACAATATTTGTCACTCTGTGACCTCAATTATAATTACTATAGTTATCACTCAGTTGATTCTACATCTACATGATAAATGACTGTCTCATAAATTACAGCAGCTGTGTCATCACGGGAAGAAAAAACTGAAATATATGGGAGCTGCTTTTATGATATAGAATTTGTGAAATCAACCTTCTCACTGGCTGTTTGCACCAGACTCTTGACTGGCAGTACTTACTTTCTATCAATTGCCATGCCGTTAGCAACATCTATACATCATGAAAAAAAGCCACCAACCGTATAAGACCATTTTAACACCAATAATTTATCTGCTGTGAGTAAAACATTTGCCTTTTAAAGGACTGAATGTAGTATAGAAT
Source organism: Locusta migratoria (assembly GCA_026315105.1). NCBI lineage: Eukaryota > Metazoa > Arthropoda > Insecta > Orthoptera > Acrididae > Locusta > Locusta migratoria. The sequence goes on along the minus strand of CM048746.1, from coordinate 486,594,984 downwards.
GGAAAATTGACTTGTGAACCACTGCAGTCACGACATGACATCTACAATCCACCCAAAGGTTCATGGCAGAGGGTACTCAGTACCACTACTAATTACATGCATTCATTTTCCTCTCCCATATAGAACAATGGAAAAACGGATACTTTATGCATCTGTATGAGCCCTAATCTCTCTAATCTTATTTTTGTGGTCTTTACACGAAATATAGGTTGGCAGCAGTAGAATCATTCTGCAGTCCACCTCAAATTCCGGCCCTCTAAATTTCTTCAACAGTACTTCTAGAAAAGACTGTTGTTTCCCCTCCAGCGACTCCCAGCTGAGTTCCCAAAGCATTTTGGTAACACTCATGCATTGATCGAATCCACCAGTCCCCCCAGGGGGCCCACAGCTCTTTTGTGGGTATGTGTGTCGCGCACGGGGCCCCGAGCCGAAGCGGCCTTTCTTCTGTCCCAGGCCACATCCCACTTTCCCCTCGGTTTGTGCCTTCACCTGAAGACAGGCGTTTTCAGTCAGTCCAAGGTTTCTTTTTCTCTTCCTCTAACACTTCTCCTTTTCTTCGTCCTCTTCCTTTCCTGTTCTTTCGCCCTCCCCTCTTGCTCCTCTCCCCTTGTCCTCGACCCACCCTGTAATCTCCGCCTCGGCGTTTGAGATTCTCCCTCCTTCATCCCTTTCTCTCCTTCCTCTTCCCCTCTTCTTTCCTCCCTGTGCATGTCTGAAGGTCAACCCACGCTCTTCATAGCTGGTGACGGTGTAAGGTGTAACTCCCCGCCCCGAGTAGACATGTAGGACATGTACGTACCCCCCGGTACAGGCCAGGCCCAGGGAGGGGTGGTTACCTGACCTGCTACCTTCCGAACATGCCAATTGATCCCTCTGTCCGTTCTTGGAAGGTGTGACCTGAGATGCAAACAGTCACCTAAGGCGGGTGCACTCTGTGAGGGCCCCCACAAGGAAGGAGCGTGCCATCGAAGACGTCGGTAATCATGGGGGACACTTCCGCTATGAAACCTTCCAAATCTATTATATCTTTGACCCAAAAATGAAAACATGAAGAATCTCAGTCCAAGAAAGTCTTGCCTAACATTCCCAAGTTCCTCGTAGTATCTCGTACTGATAATCAGGATTTTTCTTCTGTGAATCCTTTTCTTATTCAGAAGGGTGTCGATACAATTGCAGGTCCCTTGAAGACCTGCTCCAGACAGTTCAATGGAACCTTGTTGCTCAAAATTGAAAAAGCCTTTCAGGCACAGAAATTACTGCGGGCTACACTAGTGCATATCTTTCCTGTGAAAGTGGAGGCTCACCGCACCCTCAACTCTTCGCAGGGGATAGTCTTCACGAGATCCCTGGATGGGTTATCGGACGAGGATATACTCAACTATATGTCCGATCAGGGAGTTATGGCTGTTCATCACGTAATGAAAAAAGTTAACAATGATCTCGTGCCGTCTCGTACTATCTTCTTGACTTTCGACAGGGTTGACCTACCATCTAAGGTGAAAGCGGGCTATGAAGTCATTTCTGTTCACCCGTATATACCCAATCCTATGTGCTGCTACCATTACTACTATGATTTAATCATACTAGTAAATCTTGTCCTAATGCAGCCAAGTGCGCCACCTGTGCCAGGGACGCCCATGAGGGTGAATGTCGACCTCCATCCCCTCACTGCATTAATTGCATGGGTGACCATGCTGCTTCTTCACGGGACTGCCCCGTCTATAAAGAAGAGCGGGTCATCCAGGAGATTCACGTCAAGGAAAAGGTTTCAACCTCTGCAGCTCGGAAGTTATTAGCAAGTAGGAAGCCCGCAGCACTCCCAGCAGGTACTTACAGCCAGATCCTCACCTCCCGTCGACCAACTAAGGAGGTAGGCACTCAGACCTGCGATTTCACCTTCTTTGCCACTGTTGTCAGATCGGCTAGCCCGAAAATTGCTCATTCCACCTCTCCGATCCCTTCTGCCTATTCTACAGTGTATTTGTCGACCAGTTCCCCTACATCCCAGGCACCTAAATCCGCTGCCCGGAGTTCAGAAAAAGACCCTGTTCGTGACGATTTCCTCAAAACTCCGTCTTCTCAACCGTCATCCGCTGCTTCTACTCGTCATGTCTCTAAGAACTAATAAGTCTCACAAAAAGAACAACCCCCCCTTCCCCGCCATGGCGTGACTCTTCGGTCACGCCATCCAACAGTTGCCGGCCTCGGCCGTCTTCTGTTTCACCAGGACACTCTGTCAGCCGGGCACCCGGCCCCTCACCGGCGGTGGAAGCTGCTCCTCCTGATCAACTCAGGGACATGGCAGACGCATCTGTCGAACCCATGGAACACGATCCTTTGCCCCTAGATAGCGATAACAGTGCTCCCTCGGAGTCCGGTCCTCAGCGGCTGTCGAGGTGACCCTGCTTGCTTCTTCCTTCTTTTCTTCTCTCATATTTTTTTTTTTCCATGGCACTCCTTCAATGGAATATTCATGGCATTCCTTCCAATCAGGAGGAATTAAAACTACTCCTTCGATTGCACTGCCCGCTTCTAGTTTGTCTCCAGGAAACTAAGTTACGTTCATATGATCATGCAGACTTCCCCCACTACACCTCTGTGCGTTTCGACCTGCCGCCTGTGGAAGGTACTCCAGCCCATGGAGAGGTTCTGATGTTCATTCGGGACAATGTTTATTACCATCCCATTTCATTGCATACTCACCTACAGGCAGTTGCTGTCCATATCACTCTCTCCACCTTCTCCTTTTCCCTCCGTAATATCTATTCTCCATCGTCATCTGCCCTTACTAGGGCAGATGTGCTACACCTCGTTGACCAGCTCCCTTCACCTTTCGTGTTGGTAGGTGACTTGAATCCTTTTTGAAAAATCAGTCACGTACAATGAGGGGAATAATTCTAAGTGTTGATATTGAAATAAATAGTTAATGTTGTTCCAATCAGTAAATTAATGATCCCCCCAAATCTAATATTTCGTTGCTAACATTGACATACTAAACCGCTGCCACTGCGAGTAAAATTTAACTTAGGTACGGCACAAAAAAGAATTTTTTTACTAGCTGTATCCTGCATGCCTTGCAATGCCATGGAAAGAAAGAGAGTGCTTTTTTCCGCGGGTATCATTTGACTTTAAAACATAACGACATTCTTTCACGTCTATTGATGCTCTAATTTACATAAGAATTATTTACAAGGAAAATGGAATTTATGTAGTTCCCTTTCTGATTTCGGTGTATCCTCGTTAAATTTTGAATGTGTTCTGTTTAGGAATGCCTCGAAAATGCCATAGTACAGGAAAGGAGGTGTAATACACTACAAGAAGTGGTACAATTTTACTTACAGCGGCGGTATTGTGAGCTGATGTTGGCCATGAGGAGAATAGGGTGTCCTGGCCCTGAGTCCAGATCATGAAAACCTCCTTTCTTCAGAACCTCAATTCCTTCTCTCCCATCCACTTCACCTGATCTTCCTCAACCTACCATGCCACATTCCTGGATGTCAACCTCCACCTCACAGATGGTCCATCCACACTTGACCTATGAAACCTCATGAAAGTACGTGTAGTACTCTTGGAGATTTGCTGTACTGCTCCATACTTATAAGCATAGTATACAAAAATTCTTGTAAGGTATAATCCATCTTTTTGAATATGCCATAATTCACAGTGGTAAATGTACTGACAGCCACTGTGTGACAGTACAGTCCAGTGGGGATAATTGGCCATGGTACAGCAGCCACACAAGAGAAACATCCCTCGTGAGTGTCAATTCATGGAAAGCTGAAAGTCTGAAACCATGGAGAGATCTCACGGTAAGCACACTCATGGGATAATCTCTCTGAAAGCCTCCTGTTACGCAGATATGACGGAAGTGCACTATCACTCAAAAGACATTAATTGTGATGAGCTATTTGGTAGCAACACCACAGTTTTGGATTGAACTTTTGGCCAGCAGCATGGGTGGCTTCTGGGTGTCATAGTTAGCCACAAGAGTAGGCAACTGTTTGTGCTGACGATGGCAGAGAACAGCTGAGCCGTCATGTGAATCAACTGCACCCTTGTTTTGTGGAATCACCACAGCCAGGGCCACTCTCAAAGGGACAGTGGTAAGGTTCCCCATTGTGGACTACGATGAGAACCACTAATGGCTGTATTTAAACTTGAGCAGCACTAGGTGGGACAGTTCCTTTGAGCAAGTAAGTGCAGTGGACTGCGCCATTACGACAAACTGGTACACTGTGCCCAAAAGTGCCTTGGTTGAGAAGATGCACAGAAGCCAATGCTCACTACATAGATATTTATACTGCATGTATAATTTAGTGGGTATACCCGCCGAAAGATGAACTTTCCATGACATTGCAAAGCATAAGGGATACAGCTAGGAAGAAAAAAAATTTTTTTTTGTGTCCTATCTGGTATAAACTTTACTTGCAGTGGCAGCGGTTTACTTCATTATTGTTGGCAATGAACTTTTCGCTTTAGCATAAATTATTTATTTCATCGTGAACATAAATAATTATGCCCCTTAATCTACGTGACTGATATTTGTAAAAGCATTCAATGGCCATTACCAACATCCATACAATACACCGCTGCCGTAAGGAAAATCATAGCCCTTGTTTCAGTGAGTTACACTTTATTTATGATAATAAACAACCAGCATCGCCATCTATTAGTTATTGGGTATACTATGTCAGTAACAGTGCCTCTAGCAGATATTTGCTATACTACGCTGCAATTCAAGCATAGCATAAACCAGAAACTACAAATTATGATATCTTTTCTTCCTCTAATCCGATTTTGATGAAACAAAACTTATATGTTGCGCCAAGGTACTCTCAGTTGACTCAATTTCCTTGCAGTTCTCTTATGTGAGTAAATAAAATAACTTCATTGGGGGGCTTGTTTTGATTTGAAACACAAAGAGTGACAAACTCATCAGAAACCTTGCTGCTTTCATAATTTTTCGGTACAATATTGTGATTAAAATTTGTAATTACTTACTTTTGGTGCAGACTACATTAAGATGGAGAAAAGACATCTTCTTTTGCAAGCCGTGGTGGAGTAGCTGAGCGGTTTAAAGTGTCTCGCTGCAGAGCACGCGGTTGCTCACCGTGGAGGTTTCAGTCCTCCCTGGGGCATGGGTGTGTGTGCTTGTCCTTAGGTTAGTTTACCTAGGTTGTAAGTATTTTTTAAGCTACGGACTGATGGCCATGCAGTTTGGTACAATAGATGTACAAACATTTGAACATCTTCTTTTTCAGAGACAATTGCACTTAGAGTTATAATCCAACTTCTGAATATGTAGTTCTATTACACAAGTTGATTTCAACTTCGTGCTTTACGAAGTAATCACTGCAGGACGTGAGGACATGTACTAGCTGAAAGAGTGGCTGATGCTGCTAACACAGTCAAGACAATTCACTGGAAATACTACATTTAATGAAAAGTTAACGTAAGTTGAAGCATGGTGGTGGGCATTGAAGTCGCCCATATCAAAATTGGATCAGGGGAAGGAAAGATATCGTACTTTGATGTTTTTGGACACTGGTCCATATTAAACCTATCAACCACCAACAGTACCTACACTTTGACAGTTGCCATCCCTTCCACATAAAAAAATCCCTCCCTTACAGCCTGATCACCCATGGACGGTATATCTGCAGTGACAAGAACTCCCTTTCTGTATATGCTGAGGGTCTCACAGAGGCCTTCACAGACAGAAACTACCCCACAGACCAAGTCCACAAACAGATCTCCCATGCCATATCCTCACACATCCCAAATCCTCCTCCCAACACCAGTAACCATCCACAAAAGAGTGCTCCCCTTGTCACCCAGTACTACCCTGGACTTGAACAACTAAATTACATCCTTCACCAAGGTTTTGATTTTCTATCCTCATGCCCAGAAATGAGAGACATCCTGCCCAAGATCCTTCCCACCCCTCCTAAAGTGGTGTTCTGCCACCCTCCCAACCTTCACAACATCCTAGTTCATCCTTATGCCACCCTGAAAGCCAGCTCACTGCCACAGGGATCATATCCTTGTGGAAGACCCTGCTGTAAGACCTGTCCAATCCACCCACCCTGCACTTCCTATTCCAGTCCTGTCACAGACTTATCCTACCCTATCAGAGGCCGGGCCACCTGTGAAAGCAGCCACATAATTTACCAACTGTGATGAAAACACTGTACAGCTTTCTATATTGGCATGACCACCAACCAGCTATCCATTAGGATGGTTGGCCACCGCCAAACTGTGGCCAAATACAAGGTGGACCACACTGTGGCACAGCAAGCAGCGGAGCACATGCTTGATTTCAATGGCTGCTTCACAACCCGGGCCATCGGGATCCTCCCATCCACCACCAGCTTTTCTGAACTGCGCAGATGGAAGTTATCCCTACAATATATTCTCTGATCCCGAAATCTACCAGGCCTCAACCTACAATAACTTCCCTATTTTTTTCTCCATACCTTACAGTTCCTACCTCTCTATACCAAGCCTCACCTATTTTGAGTGGTGCGTGAATGTTCAATCGTGTGTGTGTGTGTGTGTGTGTGTGTGTGTGTGTGTGTATGTATGAATATATGCGGTCTTGTGTACTTGCAGTGTGCACACATTTTGTATATTTATTTTACTTTATTTTATTTTATGTTACTTTCCCCCCCCCCCCCCCCCACCCGCCTCCTCACTCCATTCCTAAGTTGCATCTCGTTATTCCCAAATAACCATCGCCACCACCGTGATGTAATCTTCCTATCCCCTATCCCCTCTCTCCTCCCGTCACTGCAGAGTATGATTCGAAGAAGGGCAGCTGGAGGTGATGGTTGTATGACTGTGTTGTGTGAGTGTTCTATTTTGTGAAGAAAGCCATGGTCGATAGCTGAAAGTGTTGTATGTGTGTGTCTTTTGTATGTGCCTGTCACAGCTCATCGCCACGTCTTTGCGGTGAGTTGTAAACTCTCCTTACTATATTATAAATTGCATTATGTGATACTTGAATGAAACATAATCAGATGTGAATTAATGAGCAGAGATATAAGTAGAAAATTACTCTTCCTATCCAGCTGAATTACTCATTAAAATTGAAAACTATATTCTTTTGTTTTGCAGACTCTTAAACTGGAGGATTATATGCTATATGCTCATGGTTCTGACCTGTGTCATGATTTGGAACTTCGGCATGCCATGGCTAACTGCTTTGAAGCCTTAATGGGAGCACTTTTTCTGGATGGAGGAATTGAAGTGAGTTTCAAAGTTAATGCTTTTGTGTTGCAGAGGAATGTGTACTGGAAGCATGTTGTTGCTTTGACAGAAGTAAGATTATGTCCTCATTTCAAATAAAGGAAAATAAGAATCCTTTAGCTAAATCATGTTGAAATACATGAAATAATGCCATTTTGTAAAACACCAACTTTTGACAATTTTCCTGTTTGACCATTATGGATTTCAATGAAATATTATGTGAACATTTGCGTTTATCATCGATGAACAGTGGCAAAGTTTAAAATCCATTAAAGCAATATTGATCAAGATATAGTCACTTATTTAACTCCATGAGTGACTTCACGCAGAATGAACATGAATTTCTGTTGATTTGCAAACATTATATTTCAGGTGATATTTTATTGAAAGAAATGAAATTTGACCAACTTGTATAGCTGTATGCATTCTCATGAGAACATTAATGAAAAGAGTTTTACAAACTATACACAAACAGACAACTTCAAGCAAAATCACAAGTAGTTGTAGGGAGGCAGTTGTGAGACCTAGTGAGTGACCTATGTTTTTTATAATTTTTGGCAGCTCAGGCTAAATAGATGGAATAGGGTCAAGAGGAACAAATTTGTAGTTTCAGATGTTCGAGGACATACTACTCTTGGTCAATTACCACAGTTGTCAAGCTCTTCTCCATTGAGAGTATGCGCCCTGCCTCCATCCAAATACTATTCGACAGTACTAGCTGTCTCCACAAACACACCTTCACCATAACCAAGTGGCAATCCCACATATTTTTCATCTAGTCCTGTTTTAAATTTGGAACTACTTTAAAGTTCTACATCTACATACATACTCCGCAATTCACCGTAAGGTGCGTGGCGGAGGGTACACTGTACCACTACTAGGCATTTCCTTTCCTATTCCACTCCCAAATTGAACGAGGAAAAAAAGAATGCCTATATGCCTCCGTACGAGCCCTAATTTCTCTTATCTTGTCTTTGTGATCTTTACGCGAAATGTAAGTAGGCGACAGCAAGATCGTACTACACTCAGCTTCAAATTCCGGCCCTCTAAATTTACTTAACAGAAATTCACGAAAAGAACGTTGTCTTTCTTCCAGCGATCCCCAATTGAGTTGCCGGAGCATTTCCGTGACACTCGCGCATTGGTCGAACCTACCGGTAACAAATCTAGCTGCTCGCCTCTGAACCGCCTCTATGTCTTCCTTCAAACCGATCTGCTGCGGGTCCCAAATACTTGAGCAATACTCAAGACGTGGTCGTACAAGCGTTTTATATGCGGTCTCCTTTACAGGTGAAGAACATCTTAATATTCTCCCAATAAACCGAAGTCGGCTGTCCGCTTTACTCACAACTGTCCTTCCATGCTCGTTCCACTTCATATCGCTTCGCATTGTTACGCCTAGATATTCGAACGACGCGACAGCATCAAGAAGCTCACTACTAATGCTGTATTCGAACATTATGGGATTGCTTTTTCTACTCATGCGCATCACCTTACATTTTTCTACATTGAGAGCTAGCTGCCATTCTTCGCACCAACTAGAAATTTTGTCTAAGTCAACCTGTATGCTATTACAGTCAGTTACAGACGACACCCTCCCATACACCACAGCATCATCAGCAAACAGTCGCAAATTACAACTTACTCTGTCCATCAGATCATTTATATAGATAGAAAATAATAGCGGTCCTATCACACTCCCCTGGGGCACGCCTGACGATACACTCGTCTCTGCATGCAATACAACTTTCGATATGTTCCGCTTTGAATTCCTCTCTCTCTCTCTCTCTCTCTCTCTCTCTCTCTCTCTCTCTCTCTCTCTCTCTCTCTCTCTCTCTTTATCTTTCTCTTTCTAATCATTCTCCTCTCTTTCCCTTGTTCAACTAACACATTCAGGAACATCATACTAACAGCCAACTGTATGTCACACAGCACACGAGGAAACTATCCACCGTACTGATCCAACGCCCAAAAGCATTGTCCCCCTTTCCATCATCCATAACCACAATCCATCAAACCCCTCAACATCACCCCACCCCTTAAAACCAACAAACTGAGTCTTCAATAAATCTGACCACACTTCCAAAGGAATCCTCCTCATCTGCCTAAAAACAATTGCTTGCAACCATTCCAGGAATTCCCCATGTCCACTACTGCCTCCCAGTTGTTCTTAAATAATATCTCAACAACCCGCAATATTAACTCAGCTGAATTCTGTGCCATCCGAGACTTGAAAGCAGACCGCTTCATTATCATTTGCCCATCAACTGTGGTAATTGACCAAGAGCAGTATGTGGCAGCGGTGCTGGGTCAACTCTTGGACATCTCAAGTTACAAACCTATTCCTCAATACCTAAATTCTTCCATCCAGACTAAGATGCAGGAAATCTTAAAAACCATAGGTCCCTCACAAGGTCTCACAACTCGAAGCACACACCTTACTATCTACCTATTACCTAAAATCCACAAAGAGAACCATCCTGGCCACCGTATTGTAACAAACCCCCAACAGAATGCAAATCAGCTCTGGTAGTCCAAAACCTCCAACCTTTCACCCACTACCTCCCATCCTATACCAAAGATATTAACCACTTCGTGGGAAGCCTCTAATCCATCCCCATGTTCCTCCCACCTGAAAGCTTTTGTCACACAAGATGCCACTTCCTTCTATGCCAACATTCTCCACACCCATGGTCTTTTTGTTCCGGAACACTGACTCTCCCAACACCCACCTGAAAGCCTCCCAAAAACCTCATTCCTTGTCATGCTTGCCAATTTGAACCTCATCCTAAACTACTTTACCATTCAGGACCAGATCTACAAACATACCAGCAGGAACAGCTATGGAAAGCAGTATTGTCCCAGCATGGAAGACAAATTCCTCAAGACCCAGCAGCTGGGCCCTGCGTCTTGGTATAGACTTGTGGATGACTTCTTTATGGTCCAGACTCATCATCAAGAGAAACTTCTGAACTTCCTTCAATAAATCAACTCCTTCTCTAACCTAAATTTCAGATAGTCTGCCTCCATGACAAACTTATGTCCTCAATTGATTAATCATCCACCACCTACACCAACAACTTGTCCAATGCTTTCCTCTTCTGTAACTTCCTTACAGACCTTGTCCACAAACAGATCTCCTGAGAAGTACATTCCTCCTCTAATTAACATTCTTCGTAACCCCACACCACACAGAAGCATCCTCTTGTCTCCCAGAATGGTCCTGGCTTGGAATGGCTTAACAAGTTACTCTGTTAGGGCTCTGAATTTCTCAAGTTAAGTTCTAAAAGAGATATCCCTCCAAAGTATCCTCCCCACACTGCCCAGAGTAGCCTTTTGCCATCGTCCCAATCTCCACAACATCATCATCAAACCATACAACATTCCCAAAACCTCCCTCCCCACCTAAAGGTTCCTACCTCTGTAACCAACCTTGGTGAAAAGCCTGTCTCGTGCATCCCCCCCTCCCTCCACACCTACTTCTTCCCCACCTCAAGTAAAACCTTCACTATTCTAGGAGGGCCACATGGCAAACAATGCATGCCATTAACTTTTAGCATGTGTTCATTGCACAGTCTTTTGCATTTGAATGACCACCAACAAACTGGCTGAAAACATGAATGGTCACAGACAAACTGTTTGCCTAGTGAACACCTAATATCCTGTGGAGAAGCAGGACCTCCATCATGACTCCAGAGACAGTGGCAGGTGTTATACCACATTTGCAATCTGGATACTCCCACCCAACACCAGTCTCTCAGAGCTGTGCAGATGGGAACTTGTTCTCCAATACATTCTCCCACCATTCCCATTTCCTACAGCCCCTTTGTTTTTTTGAACCAACCTATTAATTTCTCATCCCTCTTCTTCTTTTCTCTCATTATAACTGTTTCTTATGTGTATGTGTGTGTATATTATCACGTAATTGTGTGTGTGTGTGTGTGTGTGTGTGTGTGTGTGTGTGTGTTTTACTGTTGGTTTTACTGAGCTAAGGACTGGCCAGTCACACTATCTTGTTTTAAAATTTCTTAACTTTGCTGCATTAACAAATGTTTGTTCATTTATGTGTACAAGTACAAATATCTTTCTTAGAAATTTATCATTTTATTGATCATCACTAGGTGGCAGACAAGGTCTTTTCAGAAACATTATTTAAGGAAGACTTGGATTTGCTAGATGTCTGGGTAAACTACCCTCCACATCCTCTCCAAGAACAAGAGCCAATGGGAGATAGAAAGTGGATACCAGCTTTTGAGCTTTTGCAAGTGAGTTAAAAAACATGTTTGTGTTTTTCTTCATTCCATATCATTTGTAATATGTGTGATTTATTGCACAAAGTAATTTTATTCAGTATCCTTTGCATAGCTTTCATTTTTGTTTTTACTTTAAATACATCAGACTGTCTGTATAGAAATTTTAATGGCCTCAAATATTTTTCAGATGTGAATCATACATAATTAATTTTCTTTATTGATTTATTTTTTCCAGAAATTGACAAAATTTGAAGATTCTATTGGAGTTGAATTTAAACACATAAGGCTCTTGGCTCGAGCGTTTACAGATCGAAGCATTGGTTACACCAACTTAACACTGTAAGCATTTTTCTCCCCAGTAAAAATTGTACATTAAACTATAAAATAAAAACAAACTGTGAAGACAGCATTCATCCAAGTTGTTGCAACAACCATGTTTGATGCTGGACTGACTGAAACTGAGACATTGAGAATATGCTGAGATATCTGAGTGTATTATAATTGTAACTTTCTTTATGCTGCATGAATTTAATGTTTTGACATATTATTTTGGGATAATATTTACTTGCTGTGCATATTTTTGTTGTTTTTAATGAAACAGTAAATCATTGTTTTCCTTCAGTATATAAGTCAATAATCTTGTAGGGTGTATAATTAGTTTCTTTTCTCAGTAGCCTGATTGTGATATAGCTTTTGCTAACTTCTACAGGGGTTCAAATCAGAGGCTTGAGTTCCTTGGAGATACTGTCCTGCAATTAATTGCTTCAGAGTATTTGTACAAATATTTTCCTGAGCACCATGAAGGTCATTTGTCTGTAAGTAAATGATATATAATATCATGTAAGTTATACAGTTGTTATTCAATAATTGTGTGTGTGTGTGTGTGTGAGAGAGAGAGAGAGAGAGAGAGGATAATACATTAGAACCCTGTTTTCACACTTTTCAAGGGACTTCAGTGAAATGGTGTAAAATGCAAGAAGTAATGTTTTAAATGGTAAAATGTGCTTACTGGATCAGCCTTGCATTTTCCATAGTTTAATTGTGATATATATGTACATAATAGGCGTCTAAATACTCACCAGGAAGTTTATTATATAATAAAGGTTATCCAAATTTTTACTATTTTAAGCGCCAGGCAGAACTGGTAATTTTATGGGAAGTAGAAATTTTTGACGTAATTTCATTCATTATAATCAAGGACGACGCTGCTGGGCTATGTAACACATCTTCAAAATTACCCTGAACCGCTTCGATAAATTTCGTTTGGACGACACTGCCAGGCTATGTAATACATCTTCAAAATTACTGCCTTTTACTGGAATTAATTATTTACATAGTAAAACTCCTACAGTTCCGTTCTTTTTGTATTTTTTGATGTTGCACACAACAATATTAGAGAATTTATTCACGTTCTCGAGTGCAAATATATGCACAGGTATTTTTTTGACGTTAGCATAGGATCGTCATCTCACACTATTATCGCTTTTTTTAGGTTGTGGGTATTATGATACCCATCTTTAACAGATAACATTCTTTATTAATCAGAAATATGTATTTGAGTTCACGCCAGCCGCACTGGCAAAGAAGCGGATGGAAAGAGGAACTACACCGCCACAAATTGGCACGTCGTAAGTCAACTAGACGCGTACTGCCAACAACGAAACACGAAAAATACGTTTGAATAAATGCAAAGTGTCAAGGAACTTGACTGTGAATAATTTTTAAGCGCTATAGTTTAAGGCGAAAGCCATGCCAGCATCAATTTATATAGATTATGTCATTTTTTCTTCACGAACATTCTTACGAAAAGCGTAAAATGTGAGAAAAGTGTAAATATTGTAACGCAAAAGCAGGGGCGAATTAACATTGTGAACACAGGAAATTTGACGGGACCAACAAAAAATGGTGTAAATGGTGGGAAAACGTAAAAACCTGGAACGTAAAAACGAAATTTTACTGTATTTCATTTGTAATATTCTAGTACAATTGCGACTGAATATTTTAAATGTTTTTTTTTCCCCCCATATGGATAGGTTGCTTACTCGCCACAGAGACATCTGATGAGCTGCAGAAAGGCACAACTAATAGAATACAAAATTAGAGCTTTTAGCTGTTAAGGCCTTCATCAGTTAGAGATACACAAACATACACACACTCACACAGACACAAGTGCTGAGTCTGCCGCTGTGGCCAGTCTGAGACTAGCCATTCAGATTTAGGTTTTCCATGATTTCTCTTAATTATTCAAGACAAATGACAAGATAGTTTCTTTCAAAGGGTATGGCCATTTCTTTCCCCATTCTTAACAAAAACAGTTCAAGTTAGGTCTCGAATTCATAATGACCACATTACCAACAGGACATTAAACACTAATCTTCCTTCTTTTTGGTAATTTTTAAGTCTCACTTCCACAATTTTTTGTCATGGGCTCTTCAGGCAGGCTTGTTTGCCATACCACACAAAGTAACGTGTCCATATCCTGGCCTGATAGGAGGAAAGCAGGAATTGAGTCATCTACTGCACTGCTGAAAGAAAGTATGGTTGTTTGAAAACAAAGCAAAGTCCAATGTATGTCTCCACAAAACATTTGCTTGTAACATAAAAAATAAAAACTGCATATTTTGTATTCTTCTTGTGCAGCTATTCTGAAATGAATTTAGGTAAACTACTGTTAAAAATATTTTATTATTTCAAATTGTGAGTCTCCCATCAGCTTGATGATAAGGTGGATATCTTTTGATTCTATGCATTCCTCAACCATCTACATAATAGTGTGTATTCATCTGTGAGAAATTTTTGAATTCCATTTAAGAAGATTGTGCCCATGATGATACTTGAAGACTTAAATCCCTTTCTTCACAGTAGAATTTGTTCACCAATCTTCTGTACAACTTAAAAGTGTCCAAACAAATAATATCTAACTAGGAAATTCAAGAATTTAATGAAAATAGGCTGTAACACACTGCAAACGCAATTGCCTAGCCACAGTCAAAGATGTAAAAAATCGTCACATACACACACAACTTTGCTTTTGGCCACAGCCTTTGTCAGGAGAGAACACACACACTCAATTTATATAATCATACAAGCATGTCTTCATCTACATTTACATCCGCACTCCACAAGCCTCTTCACGGTGTATGGCAAAGGGTTCTTTGTGTACCATCATGACTTCCTCCTTTTCCAGCCACATATGATTCACAGATTAAGGTTACCAGTATGTCTCTATGTGGGCCCTAATCTCTCTAATTTTATCCTTGTGGCCTCTTTGCAAGATATACATAGGAGAAAGCAATATACAGGATATTTCAAAAAGAATATACATATTTCAAATGTATATATTTATTAAGCTTTAAAACTTACAAATATGAAACTATACATATAAACTTCTCAAGTTCAGATTACAGATGTAATCCATCAGCGACATGCAAAATATCACATTGATACTCTTCATCTCTTCCAGGTTCCCTGGTAGTGGTGGTACATGAACATTGTCTTTAACGAAACACAATTCTTCCTCCAAAAGTGGTATCATTGTCAATATCATCAAGAATCTCATTACAAAATGCCACACGTTTGTGTTTGTCATTAGGACACAGAGCTTGTAGCAGCTTGTATGGCTTCATAACGAACCAACATCTCAAAACACACCAAATTGTTGTTGTAGGCAGTTGTAACTTCCGACTGGCATGACGAGATGATTTTGAAGAACTATATTGGAAAGCAGTTTGAATTTGTGCAACATTTTATTCAGGAACAGAAGGGCACCCAGGAGTCTTTCCTTTAAATACACATCCTGAATCTACAAACTGCCAATACCATCTGTGAATGTTTCACCCATTTGTAGGATCAATTTGGTATCTCAGCCTCAAACGTCTTCGCACTGTAATCACAGAATGCCACTTCGCAAACTCCAGAACACAAATTGATTTCTGTTTCAGAGTAGCCATTTTAAACATATAAGTTACCAGCAAAACACACACCATCCATAGTAGCCTTCCACCATCCTCCTAACCTCCGTAACACCTTTGTCAAACCTTACAACATCCCAAAACCACCCTCCCTATCTAATGGTTCCTGCCCATGTAACCAATCCCGCTGCAAAACCTGACACCTATATCCTCCCATAACCACATACTCCAGCCCCATCACAGGAAAAACCTACTCCATTCAAGGCAGGACCACATGTGAAACAACACATATAATCGTCCAACTGACATGTGTTCACTGCGCAGCCTTTTATGTTGGTATGACCACCAACAAATTGGCTGAATGCATGAACGGGCACAGACAGAATGTTCGCCTGGGCGACATCCAATATCCTATTGCAGAACATGCCCTACAACATAACTCCAAGACCTTGACAGGTGTTCCACCACACATGCGATCTGGTTACTATCGCCCAACACCAGTTCCTCAAGAGTTATGGAGATGGGTACTTGCCCTCCAACATATCCTCTCCTCCTGCCATCCTCCTGGTCTAAATCTACACTAACCTCTCCCCTCTTCCCCTCCTCCTTCCTCTACTCACTTCTTATTCACTGGCCAGTAAATCTGTCTCTTTGTTTAATCATCTTGTAAATCACATTAGATTTTACAGCTTTATTCCTATTGTTTTATAGGGATAACAAAAATAACTACTTATTTGATTGGTGCTCCATTTTGGAGGTTATTTTCTCTGTATATGCTATTCCCACTAATTTATGTAGAATAAAAATATATAGGTTCTTGTAATATTTCATTTTGCTGTATGAAAGAGAAGGTTACACAAAGAGAACTTTTTTTTTATGTTGTTGCCTTCGTAGTATTAGGTTTAATTCCACTTGTTATACAACTCTATGCTTATTGTGTTTAACAAATGCATATAGCATCAGCTATGATACTATATTATTACACATTACCTAAGAATTTGTGCTATGATGTGTTAGATGAAATAAAAAATGCTTATAGCTTGTGTGGTTAATATACAGTTAGCTGATTTTACATCTCTTTATTTCTGTCTTTTTCTTCACAGCTTCTTCGCAGTTCACTTGTGAACAACAGAACCCAAGCAGTAGTATGTGATGATTTAGGCATGACAAATTATGCCCTTTACTCTAATCCAAAGGCTGAATTGAAGACAAAAGACAGAGCTGATCTACTGGAAGCTTTCCTTGGTGCTCTTTATGTTGACAAGGTTTCTCTATATTTATCTCATTAAACGTATTTTTGATAGTCATATGTTCTGATACACACACACACACACACACACACACACACACACACATAAAACAAAAGTCTCCTTCTATAATACAGATTGTTTGACTTACCCAAAGTACAGGCTCATCAATAGAAACATAAAACACACAAACCTTCAAGGTTTTGCCACCACTGGCAGCTTCTTCAGGAAAAAGAGGAATGAAAGAGAGGAGAAAGGGAAGGATACGGGTTTTAAGGAAGTGGAAACAGAGTCATTCCAATCCCAAGAGTGGTGGAAGGACTTACCTTAGGGGACAAAAAGGAAGGTAAACAAATACACACACTCACACATATCCACATGCAAACACACCTAGGCAGCCATTTGTGGAAACCCACATACGAAGATTACTCACCAGGCGAAGGAGCACAGGTGTTACAGCAGCACAAATAAATAGAACAGACACACTCACACACACAAACACTAGCTTTCACAGCCTAGCTGCTTCATCAGGCAAAAGGAAAGAAGAAGGAAAAGGAAATGATGAGGGTTTAAAGGAGTGGGTAGGGAGTCATTCCAATCCCGGGAAAGGAAAGTCTTACCTTGGGGGAAAAAGAGGGTAAACAAATACACACACACCCACACATTTAGGTAGGCTGCGAAAGCTAGCGTTTGTGTGTGTAAGTGTGTGTGTTCTATTTATTTGTGCTGCTGTCACACCTGTGCTCCTTCGCCTGGTGAGTAATCTTTGTCTATTTCTTTATATATAATTTTTCCTGCTAGGAATTTTTCGTCTATAATATTCGGTTGACTTACACAAAGGACCGGCTCGTCGATAGGCACAAATAAAATCACAACCGTTGGTCACTTCGTCAGGAAAAGAGGAATAAAGGGGAGGAGAAAGGGAAGGATATGGGTTTTAAGGAAGTGGAAAAGGAGTCGTTCCAATCCCAGGAGTGGAGGGACTTACCTTAGGGTAAAAAGGAAGGTAAACAAATACACACACACTCACACATATCCAAACGCAAACACACCTAGACAGACATTTGGAGAAAGCAAAGAAGTTGGACAGAGATATCACATGAGGCAGAGACTTTGTCCACAGAACCGAGGCAAGGATGCTAAAGATGGTGGGTGGGAATTTGAATTTAGCGGAGGTTGAGACCAGGTGGGCAACGGGAGGAGAGAATAAGCTGAAGGGCAAGTTCCCATCTCCGGAGTTCTGAAAGGTTGGTGTCGGTGGGAAGTATCCAGATAACCTGGACGGTGTAACACTGTGCCAAGATGTGCTGTCCATGCACCAAGGCATGTTTAGCCACAGGGTGATCTTCATTACTAACAAACACTCTCTGCCGGTGACCGTTCATGCTTGTTGTAATGGTAATGTGTTCACTGTTCACTGCTTGTTGGTAATGAAGATGAGGGAAAGGTAAGTCTTTCCTCTCCCAGGATTGGAATGACTCCTTACCTACTACCTTAAAACCCTCATCCTTTCCTTTTCCCTCTTCTTCCCTACTCTGCCTGAAGAAGCAACTAGGTTGCGAAAGATTGTGTTTTGTTGGTGTGTGTGTGTGTGTGTGTGTGTGTGTGTGTGTGTGTGTGTGTGTTTATGTATAAAATAGAAATCGGGTGACTTACCCAAAGCACAGGCCCATTGACAGACAAATAAAATCACACACACAAACACACATACATGCTTTTGCCACCTCTGGCAGCGTCTTCAGGAAAAGAGGAAGGAAGGAGGGGAGAAAGGCAAGGATACGGGTTTTAAGGAAGTGGAAATGGAGTCATTCCAATCCCAGGAGTGGAAGGACTTACTTTAAGGGGAAAAAGGAAAGGTAAACAAGCACCCACACACATACACTTGCAAACACAACAAGGTAGACATTTGTAGAAATATAAATATCCAGGAAGGCTTCCTCTAAGTGTCCCATAAATAAGTTTGCATACGAGGGGGGCATCCTGGTTCTCATGGCTGTAACAGCTTACCTCCGGAAACCATCCTTGTAACTATTGATGCTACTTCCTTATACACAAAGATCCCGCATACCAAGGGCCTCGCTGCGATTGAGTATTTCTTTCACGCCGACCAACTGCAACCCTACCTAACACCCGTATCCTTCCCTTTCTCCCCTCCTTCCTTCTATTCTGAAGAAGCAACTAATGGTTGCAAAAGCTTGTATGTGTGTTTGTGTGTGTTTTTATTTGTTTCTATTAACGAGTCTGTGCTTTGGGTAAGTTATCCGATTTCTATTTTTTGTGCATAACTTAAAATTTATCTACAGATGTGACAGTTCGGGATACCCAATAGCTATTTATATAAAATATCTGTTATAAACATATTGTTTTATTTGAATTTTGTTTGCCATGCCTCTTGCAATTTGATTTGATGGAGTTTGTGTCTTGTTTGTATCTATCAATAACTCATATGTATGGTGAGCTGATAACTTTACCCTTTCTAATACTTAATTCCACCATTGTCAACATTCACACTTCTTGCATTATAAAAAATATTGTTTTTCGAGTTCTGTGGAGTGCATCACACACAATAAACTGCAGTGTTTAATTACTATTGATTAATTCAAATAAATATTTGATGCTTGCACAAAGTAATGATTGAACTTGTAGGTACCAGGCAAATGCAATAAAGGGAAGTCAATTACTTTGTGAGAATTTATTTATCAGAATTTGACAAATTCTTTATAAAACATTATTATTATTTTTGCAATATTTGGTTACAAAAACAAAAACTAAACTTGGAAATCCATGCAACAGCTCTTACATTTATGGATAATGTGCTGTGTTGTTTGCATAAGGTTTTCAACAAAATGTTATATGGAGTGTGTTCACGGACATGTGTCATTAAAGATCACACCTGCAGAATTTAACAAATATTTTTCTTAGATTATAATGAATAAATTAAAAGATAACTGGAAAACACCAAATAGTATTTTCAATTATTAATCAGAATGAAGAAACAGGAATATTGTTTATGATTCACTTCATTTCTTTCTTTGGTCCCTACACCAGTACCATTTAATTTTACTCTTCTTAATGTTATTAAGAGTCTGATGTTTTTACATGCTTCATACCATTGTACAAAATACAGATATCTACTGTCATTTCTATTATTTTTCCCTATCTGTAATCTTTGACAATCAAAATCTCCTGCATCATTTGCATAGATTATTATTATTATTATTATTTTATTTTTTTAATAAGGTCAGGAAGATTGATAATGTTAATTTTCTTTGTTGTACCATAGCCTTATTATTATTATTAGTAGTAGTAGTAGTAGTAGTAGTAGTAGTTTTTTTTTTCTGTCCGAATGAGTTTAATTTTTGAGTATATGCAGCAATTCACTGTAAAGTCGATCACTGAGCCACAGACAGGTACATAAAATAGACAATTACATTAACAAAACTCAGATATAACTGAAGCCCACATAACCACCATGGTAACGACAGGCTTGTCTTGTACTGGATGATGACAGCTGTTGGCATTTAGGAACCAGGGCTGCAGTGGCCAGAGATGTTGGTCATGTGTGCTTCAGTTATGTCTCGGTGATAGTATGAATTTATTGTTTTCTTATGAAGGCCATTGCCGAAAATTTTTGTGAATGTCATTGTCTATTTTACATGCCTGTTTGTGGATTAGCAATCATTCTTACAGTCAGTTACTATCTATAGTCTATTACTGACATTCCAACATGGACTTTCCATTGTTAGTGTTTAATGTTTCTCATATTAATAGTTCATATGTCAATAGGTAGTAACATCCTAAAGCTAATTTTTATTATGATTATGATTTGAGTAATTTGTATCTTAACAGGGACTTCAGTATTGTCAAGTGTTTTGCCATGTGTGTTTCTTTCCTCGTCTGCAAGATTTCATTATGAACCAGGACTGGAATGATCCAAAGTCCAAGCTACAACAGTGTTGTCTCACCTTACGCACCATGGAGGGAGGAGAGCCCGATATTCCTCTTTACAAGTAATAATCTGTTGTTCCTTTTTTTTAAAAAATCATATATAGAATGAATTTTTAATGTTTGTTTGTTTTTGTGTGTGTGTGTGTGTGTGTGTGTGTGTGTGTGTGTGTATGTTATGTTCTAAATGCCATTATTTACCTTTGTCAATATTTGATGGTACCTACTTAGACATCAGAAATAACCTCCATTGTAACATAGGGAGCTGTAAAAACTATAGAGGAAGAAAAATACTGGTATACATTCAGTAAATAACTGAAGACGTAGGGCGGAAGTGCTACTCTGAAATGCCGTCGTTGGCACAGAAGAGGAATTCGGGGTGGGCTGCCTAAATCCATTCAGAAGATGGATCAGCTTGTACAATGAAGCATATGTAAATACTTTGATTTCCCTCTCGCCAGTACAAGATTTTGGAGGTGTGCTGTAGTAAAAATGCATAAATTACCATGACATAATTTAATCATTTTTAGTCAACTATTACTCTCCTCCACTATTTTCCATTGCCATCTATCTTTTATTAAAGGCTTTCATTTCTAACATTCATATCTGTCCTATGGTTCTGTATGCCTTCATTTTGTGCTTTCAAAAGACAGTAAATTTTGGCAATTGACACTATCTTACTAGGTGGTTTTATCACTTCTTAATTTCTCTGAATTTAAATTTTCTTTTACACTAGGCATGTACACTCATTACAATGTCTTGCATAACACCACATTTCCTGCAGTTGAAGTAAGTAAACTGTTTTCACATAATTATGGAAATTCTCTACTGAGATTTGGAAATAATGTGTAAAAGTGATTGAGTGGTAGGCCCGTACCTACCACAGTTAGGTACTGCCGATAGTATACACACAAAAAGTGACACAGAAGGCAATGAAAGTAAAGGTGTATACTAGCTTTCAGAAATTTATATTTCTTTCATCAGGTAGGAGGAGGAAAGAAGAAGGGGACACAAGGTTATTACAACCTAGGTGCTGCACGTCTTTATCTGAAATTTTCTAACCACCCACTACTCCCTCAAAATGTTTTCATATCCCAATATGCTACAAAATAATCTGCATTTTATTTCAAAATAAGTCCACAGATGTACACATTATTGTTCCTCATGTATCAGAACCACTGGACTGTCAATACTTATCATGCAACATGTCGGATATCGACATTCACCCTACCCACCTCATGACTTAGGTTATGAGTAATTTTTTCCTTCTGTTCCCTTCTTCATTCCTCTTCCTACCTGACAAAGGAAATATAAATTTCCGAAAGCTAGTATAAACCTTTACTTTTGTCACTTTTTTAATATTTGTGTTATTGGCGGTATCAAACTATGGTAAGTCCCACCTGCCACGCCACTCTTTTGCACATTATTTTCAAACTGTTTTCACACATGGTTGAATGTGCTCTGATAGATAATACTGGAAGCATCTCAACAGCTCATAATCTACAGGCCTTAGTACCGTTTCATTAGGTCATTTATAGACATGTTGGCATTAATCTGACCTCCACAACCTGAAGCTGTTTGCCATAAAATACCCCAGTTAGTATGGCTCTACACCGTGTTGTCTGTGGTACATCGTCAGTGGTAACAGTGTATGGTACCTCAAGATTTTCATCCAGCTTCCTGTAATCTGTCCCCAAATTTTGTGACGGCAAACTGTCTAACCTTTGTGAAGTTTTCAGGTGATGTAATTCTCCTCTTTGCCAGAGCCAGCTCGTACAACCATCTTGAGAAGTATTCCTTGTGGAATGATCTGTGCGTACTCTTTTTGCCACACCGGTGCCCTGTGGCTATCATCTTTCATCCTGCAGTCATTGCACTATGACCATTGTCTGTGGCCCGTTTTTACACTGCTTCCATGTCCTACATGTCAAGGATTTGATCCTTCTAAAAGTCCAGAAGATGGCAATCAGCTTTATGTGGATAACCTCTTGGCACACAGTGTTGCGATCTCCACCTGAAAAGTTCCATTCCAGTTATACTGTCAAACCTTGATGTATCATATCTCTAGGAAAGGCATATTCATTCAGTGTATCAAGTGTATGGTATAACAAAGTTTTAGGGGTGGAATGGGATGGGGTGCAGAATTCACAAAGCAGAAATTTTTATGACTGTATTGTCATTTTTTCAGCTTTCTGTTTGGTTTAAGTCAAGATATATTGTTATGCATCAAATAAAATATTTTCATTGTAAAAAAAAAAAAAAAAAAAAAAAAAAAAAAAAAAAAAAAAAAAAAAAAAAAAAATCAGAAAAAGTACATAGCTCCTAACAACCAAATCAACCTTCAGGACACTTCAATATGGTGTGCCTCAAGAAAGTATTTTAGGGCCTTTTCTGTTCTTTGTATATGTAAAAAATTTATTTGAGCCCCTAAATTGCAAGGTTGTAAGCTACACTGATGACATATCCTTCGTCAGCTGGGGCTGTGATATGAAGTCTGCAGCAAACACTACTGAGATCAGTTTCAAACCTCTGTCTGCATACCTTACAGCAAACAAGCTACTTGTAAATAAAGACAAGACGGTGATAATGAAAGTTCATCCTCAGTTATAATCCTGGCATATATATTACTGCATTTAAATCCCCATTGGGACTTACATATGCAAACTCATATATGTTTTCGGGCATCATTGTTGATGAACGCATGTCATGGAAAGAACATGTAGATAACATTTGTAAGAAAATCAATAAAAGTGTGTTCCTACTGAAATAGGTCTCAGTCTTCCTAGACCATGGTACCCTAAGGCTAATATATTTTGGGTTGATACATCCACTACTTCAGTATGGTATTGAGATATGGGTTAGGGCACCAGTAGTCTATATAGACAGACTTATTAGATTACAAAAAACAGGCAGTAAGAGTGGTATCCAAGGCAAGAAAAATGGGCCTTGTAGAGACATCTTTCTAAAATATAAAATTCTTAGAGTGTACTTCATTCATATATTGCAGACAGTCATGTTTATGAAACAAAATCCTGTACTTAATACAACAAACAGCAATGTACATAACTATGATACACGGGGAAGGGAAAATTTTCTTAGAACTGTAACCAATAAAAAGTAGGGATGGATCGAACCCTAATTTTACTGAATCGAATCCGAATACGGAATCTTAAATAAAACATGTGCCGAATTCCAAACCCGAATCGAATCCAAATAATCTGACAACTCAAGTACATGTATTTAAAAAAGAATTAGTACTATCTCACAGCCAGTGATGAAGATAAAGCCTTCTGGGATGGATTGCAAATGACAATATTACAGTAAAATTTAAGAAATTTAAATTTCATTTAGATATTTATTTTAAATCTTAGGGATTTTTTTTTCATATCCCCCTCCCCTTAAAAGAAATTAGTATGAAACATTGTGAGATATATGTTTAGATGCTCTCAAAGATATTTAGAAACTTTCTTCACTCTATTACAAACTGTTTCATTTTGATGAAATAAATAATTGCATAATGCAGTCCCAGAAAGGAAAGGATTACATTTTTTTTTTCTTTATTCAAAGGGGAAGAGATAAAAATAAAACCTGCAAAGATGAGTAGATATTTGGAAGTTGGAAAATTATTCTTAAAAAATAAGAGGTGTAAATGTTAATTTTATAGTGATATATCGGGTATAGTGCGCCTCGGTTGCACAGTGGTAGAGTGTCAGACTACAAATCCAAAGGTCACAGGTTCAATCCCCGCCAGGTCCAAGGATTTTCATCTGTCACTTTCCACTTCTTTCACCTCTGGCAGAGCTGCTCATGTGAAAAATACCGAGTAGCACCGTGGTTCGGAACCCACGTTAAACTGTAGGTCCCCGTATAACTGGCTGGGTAAGTCAGTTCGAAGGTCAGAGGAAGGCATCGGTATACCACCTCCAAACAGGACCATGCCTAGTAAAGCACTGTGGTGTTCAAACCAATCTTCGGATTGTTGACTGCTTTACCTTTTTTATATCAGGTATTCCATGAGTGACGCACAGGACATTCAGACACAGAGAAATCTGCATTTATTCGACATGTGTATACTTGTTATTGCCACAAAGACATTTCAGAACTGTGAAAAGTACTTAATGCACAGATTACATATTCCGGAGGGTTAAGCTAGGGTATTTTGTAGATTTATTTAATCTTTCAAACATTTAAGATCGCATAACTTGTCTAAACAAAATTTATATTCATAGAAGATTTAAAAATCAGTACTAGAAGTCAGTTGCCGTGTTTTGTTTCTAACTGCCCCCGTTCAGCTTAAGAATAATACAAATGTAAGCATTAACATGATACGTATAGTCTCCTGTGTTTGCCGTTGTCTTTCGGGTTTGTTAGGTGGACGGAAGTTAAATGTGGTAACAGCTCACACGGAAGATTACATACTGTATAATGTTTACATTTGTATTATTCTTATGTTGAAGAGAGTTGGAATTTATTAATCACAATTCATAAGAACAATCCCTTGCCCTTAATAGAAAAACACATAAGTTGTAGCAGCAGGCATATTTACACAACACATGCTTGCCAGTCGGCTTTATGTAGTAGCATTTAGATAAGACTTCAAATTTACGGTTATTGTAGCAACACTAAACACTTACTAAATAACAATGGAAGTAACTTTGAAACTAAATACGGAAATATAAAACAATTTTATTAGACTTATAATACAAATTTTATGAAATGTTTATAATAGCAATTAGATACCAGTATGGTAATTCTGAATCACTATCACTTGACTCCTTGTTATTCAGTTCCTTCATACTACAGGGCATCATCCCTCTACAGTCTAGTTCATTTGATGTAGAACATTTTTAAATCCCAGTTACGCAATCTGATTTGGAACCCACTCCCATGTATCATCATTCCATTGGCATACTTGCATGTTTTACATGACCCATTGGTGTCAGTTGTCTATCACTTTTTGAAAGGCAGTCACTGTCAGTGTACAAGTGTTTATGCTTGACCTTAAATGATTTATTGAAGCAGACGTCAAGTGGTTGCTGAATTGATGTAATTCCCCCTGGATGGCACAAGATTAGATCTTTTTTTTTTTTTTTTCACATAATAAATAACTTTCTTATTGAAATCCTAGTGCTTCATTACAATTCACATACCCCAGCACTTCACAAAATTCAACGAAACAATACGAAAAATCAGAATGAGGCAACTCATGCAAGAATCCTAAAGCTTTATGTAATGCTGGTACGTATGTAAAGAAATTTATGTTTGTTGCTACTAATATTTGAATTTGAGCAATACTAAAGTTTCTACTTCCTTCGTCGGATGGTGTATTAAAATTCAGTAAACAAAAATAAAAAGGAAATTAGACTTGTCTTCCTTTTTATTTTTATGAGCGCAAAAGTTTTAGTGCCAGTATTTATATTTGAGCCTGCATAGTAAGCCTGTGTAGCACTGCTTATATTAGACTGAAAAAGTTACATATCGCAGCTCCCATCGCCATTTTTCAAAACTTTGTTCACTTTTTAGTTTATACTCAAGGAGGCTAGAATCTCTAACCTCCTTGTTTATACTCGATTTAAAACGCAAGCCGTTTTTTTGGACCCCAAAAACTGGGAAAAAATGCGGCTTAGATTCAGGTAAACACGCTAGATTGATTTAATAATAGCCACACAATGCCACACAATGTTTTCACTTGAATAAATTCAAAGTGAGACCATTTTGTTTTACGACATCACGTCTTTCAGCTGATCTATGGAAAACAAAGTAAATAATGCAAACTTAAGTGCACTGTTATGCAAAGTTAACTACAACATTCATAACTGAAGGTTTCCATATAACGCTTTGGATTCAGTAATATTCGGCCATTATACATCGAATCTCAAATCCTAAGCCCGTGTGCTAGATTCGGTGAATAATGGATTTGGCCGAACCACTCAGACACAACCCTAATAAAAAGGCAACAGACTGTAGCCCACATAGAATAGGAACAATCTTCTACAATGCACTACCCTATGGCATGAAGAAATCAAATTTAAATACACTAAAGAGTGGACTGAATCAATTATTAATAGAGGAGTGTTATTACTCTATTGAGGACTTAAAGTTGTAGTGCCATCTTGGCAAAGAATGTAATTATATATTTTATATGTGTAATGTACCTTGTATATGTATTGTATATGTGTAATGTTTCTTTATAAATGAAATCTAAATTTTCCTGGCAATGTCCGAAAACATTTTGTTATATGGACAGAAAATGAATAAATAAATATGTACATAAAAACTTCCAGAAATAACTGGCTTTAAAAGTTATTCGTTATTTTGGCTTGCTTTAAACTTCCATCAGTCAGTTTCTTTGTCTATGATTAAGATGGTTGATAATGCATTATCCTTTACATTCTCACACTCCTTCATGCATGATCTGATGGTGTTGAGAGCCGCTGTGTCCTGCCTGTCCATCACTTTGCTCTCTTCTCCTTTCTCTCCATAATTGTGAATACCTTCTTTTTCTGTCAGCACAGAGTCAACAATCTATGCTTCTCTTAGTGATCCTACTGCTGTTACATCATTGTTAGGGTTACCAGGTGTTTATCTTAAAAAGAAGAGGACATTTATAGTCATACAAAAACTTACAAAAGTTTTAAAATTATAACTTGAAATTATTAGAGGCCAAAGTATCTTGCGTTATTGCATACATAATGCTTTTAACTGGCAACCTCGTAGATCGTGCTTCAAATTTATTGCCATGCCAGTTATTTAATTTACCCTGAAATTGCAACTTGACCTCTGATCGGTAGCAACATAGAAAACAGAATATATGTAAAAAATATCCTTGTTTGAAGGAAAGTTATATTCTTTAGATTTCATGAATGTGAGAGTTCAGAATGTTGTATTTCCACACTTCCAAGCAGTTGTTTAGTGAACATCCACATCTCTATAGATACTCCACAGTCCATCCAAATGAGCATGGCAGAGGGTACCCAGCACCACTACTAGTTACTTCCTTTTCTGTTACACTCCCATATAGAATGAGAGAAGAAAGAATGCTTGTATGCATCTGTACGAGTCCTAATCTCTCTGATCTTATCTTTATGATCTTTACGTGAAATGTAAGTTGGGCGGCAGTAGAATCGTTCTACAATCCACTTCAAATGTTTTTCAGAGAGAGAGAGAGAGAAAACAAAGATGAAAAAAGGAATTTTTCCATTTTGCTAAAAATCCGGCCAGATTATGTTTACTGTCCAAAAAAGAGGACATCTGATAAACCTAGTCATTGTGCATATCCACAAAATCTTTAAAATGAATGTGAGCAGCACAAAAGTGAGTTAACACTTTGGTTCATTGGGACTTAAGGATACTGACTGAGGGTGTCTCCTGCAAGTATAAAAACCTTAATCAAAATTCCTGTATATCAGTGTCAGAATCAAAATAATATTTTATATCCTTAAGTGCTGTATTAAACCAACCAGCTGCTCTTTTCCTCTGTCATCACTAATCATCATCTTAGGCAACAACTGATGATCATTCTTCACATTTCTCTGAGCTTTTTTGCAGCATTCTCATGGCATCTAAATTGCTAATGGTTTAGGAATTTCATCATCAATATTGCAGACTGTCATTCAGACCACTTTATTCCTTTAGCTTTCTTTGACATTCCTGATCATTTATGGCAATGTTGACATAGTGTTAGGTGGTAAAAATTGTACTGTCACAGCTTTTAATGGAGGGATAGATTGTGCACACTGCAGTTGTTAACAAACAATACAACTTTACATATTTCAAGTCAGTTTCTGATCAAAATCATTTAACCCATTGGAAACACTTCTGAAGTCAACAGTACTTTTCTCTTCTCATTGTACTCGACAGGAAATGACTTACACCCAGAAAAACATCATGGTGTCTTGGGTTTTCAAATCAAAAGTTGCTTCAGTTTTTCCTGCTTGACATATTTGCTGCTAACATGACACTAACACTATCTTTGCTCATCTTTCCCCTGTGACCTTTTTCTTCTTGGAAAGTCAATGTTTGGTCTGGAAGGCATTTATTTTGTAAATAAAGTTCAAGTTCATCTGTGTTAAAAACATCATCCATTTCGTCATCTTGAATTATTCTCTGCAGCTATAACTTCCACTTATAATGAATTTTGTTATGTACAAATTTAATCGATGAAAGGAGAAAATATAAAAATGCAGTAAATGAAACAGGCAAAATGGAGTACAGACGACTAAGAAATGAGATTGACAGGAAGTGCAAAATGGCTAAGCAGGAGTGGCTAGAAGGCAAATGCAGGGATGTAGAAGAATGTATAAATAGGGGGGAAAATAGATACAGCCTACAGGAAAATAAAAGAAACATTTGGAGATAAGAAAAACAGCTCTATGAATATCAAGGACACTGATGGAAAACCAGTTCTCAGCAAAGAAGGGAAAGCTGAAAGGTGGAAAGAGTATATACAGGGGCTCTACAAAGGAAATGAACTTCGAGACAATATTGTAGGAAGGGAAGAGGATATAGATGAAGATGAAATAGGTGATACTGTACTGAGAGAAGAATTTGACAGAGCCCTGAAAGACCTAAGTCAAAACAAGGCCTCTGGAGTAGATGATATTCCCTCAGAGCTACTGAAGTCTCTGGGAGAACTAGCCATGACAAACCTGTTTCACCTGGTGTGTAAGGTGTATGAGACAGGCGAAGAACCCTCAGACTTTAAGAAAAATGTTATAATCCCCATTCCAAAGAAAGCAGGTGCAGACAGATGTGAAAACTACAGAACCATTAGTTTAATAAGTCATGGTTGCAAAATATTAACACGAATTATACACAGAAGGATGGAAAAGCTGGTAGAAGCTGACCTCGGGGAAGATCAGTTTGGGTTCAGGAGAAATGTAGGAACACGGGAGGCAATACTCACTTTACGGCTTATCCTAGAAGATAGATTAAGAAAAGGCAAACCTACATTTCTAGCCTTTGTAGATTTGGAGAAAGCATTTGACAATGTTGACTGGAATACACTCTTTCAAATTCTGAAGTCAGCAGCGGTAAAATATAGGGAAAGGAGAGTTATTTACAACTTGTACAAAAGCCAGACCGCAGTTATTAGACTCGAAGGGCATGAAAAGGAAGCATCGGTTGGGAAGGGAGTAAGACAGGGTTGTAGCCTTTCTCCGATGTTATTCAACTTGTACATCGAGCAGGCGGTGAAGGAAAGCAAGGAAAAATGTGGAATAGGGATTAAAGTTCAGGAGGAAGAAATAGAAACATTACGTTTTGCCGATGACATTGTAATTCTGTCAGAGATAGCAAAGGACCTGGAAGAGCAGTTGAATGGAATGGACAGTGTGTTTAAGAGAGTGTATAAAATTAATATTAACAAGAGCAAAACTAGGGTAATGGAGTGCAGTGTAAGAAAATCAGGTGATGTTGAAGGAATCAGATTGGGAAACGAAGCAATAAAGGAGGTAGATGAGTTTTGTTACTTGGGCAGTAAAATAACAAACGATGGTCGCAGTACAGATGATATAAAATGCAGAATGGCAATGGGTAGAAAAG
The DNA here is from genome assembly GCA_026315105.1 of Locusta migratoria. Lineage (NCBI taxonomy): Eukaryota > Metazoa > Arthropoda > Insecta > Orthoptera > Acrididae > Locusta > Locusta migratoria. The sequence continues at coordinate 486,564,837 of CM048746.1, read as the reverse complement.
CGTTCTTGAAAAAGAGAAATTTGTTAACATCGAATATTGATTTAAGCCTAAGGAAGTCCTTTCTGAAGGCATTTGTATGGAGTGTTGCCTTGTATGGGAGTGAGACATGGACGATAAACAGTGCGGACAGGAAGAGGATTGAGGCTTTTGAAATATGGTGCTACAGAAGAATGCTGAAGATTAGGTGGGTGGATCGGATAACTAATGAGGAGGTACTGAACAGAATTGGGGAGAAAAGAAATTTCTGGCATACCTTGACTAAAAGGAGGGATAGATTGGTAGGACACATTCTTAGACATCAAGGAATTGTGAATTTAGCATTGGAGGGAAGTGTGTGGGGTAAAAATCGCAGAGGAAAACCAAGAGATGGATACAGTAAGCAGATTCAGGCAGATGTAGGTTGCCGTTCTTATGTGGAGATGAAGAGACTTGCTCAGGATAGGATATTTTGGAGAGCTGCATCAAACCAGTCTCCAGACTGAAGACCACAACAACAACACACTGACACTGTCCACACTTCCTGTCAGGAAACTGTGCCTTTATCTGAAATTTTCTAACCACCCACTATTCCAACAAGATGTTGCACATCCCAATATGCTGCAAAATCATCTGCATTTTATTTCAAAATAAGTCCACTGATTTTCACATTAATGTTCCTCTGTTATCAGAACCACTGCAATACAATTCAGCTTTTCATTGTTGTTTCCGATCTGTCCCTTCATTTGCGGTAATGACAGTGTCTTCCATTTTAGTAATTTTACAGGAGACAATGAAATTTAGGGTTCAGCGAGATATTACAACTCCAAGTGAATCAATAAAAAGAGATGTTCTACTTGAATAAAGAGGCAACTCACCAGAAAGCAGAGGCACTAAGTCATCAAAAAGTGCATACTACAAAGGGAAAAAACTTCATAACTATTGCACAAATCACTTTACAACCTAAAGTACACACACACACAGCTTTGTTCCAACATAGTGCCAGTTGTGCAGCTTCACATTGGCACAAATACCAGTGCATCACATGCTTAGTCCTTCACTCACTGCCTCATTCCTGTCCAACTTCCTGCCTCCCTCCTCCCCTTTCTCTGAGCTGCTAGTCAAAACTCAACCCCCCTCCTTCCTCTCTCCCCCTCACTCTTTTTTCACACACAATTCACCACGTACACCTCCCACCCCAACACAGTCCACTTACTGAAAATAGTGTCAGCATTGTTTATCTTAAAGTCAGTACGTGAATCACTTCATTTTGTAGTACAGTGGCAAAAAATTGGTTAGAGTTATGAATCATAAAAAATTATAAATTATATAATTAATATGCTTTGGCTTATAGATTGCATTGGGATGTTAAGCCCAGTATGTTCCGCGAGCTTTGTGTAAAGACGTTTATGAACAACATTTTCTGATGTGGACAATATTTCAACAGACAATCAGGTCATGATCACCTGTTGATGGAAATGTGGTCACTTGCCGAAATTTTGTCCTTGTTGGTTATTGACATTTGTTCATACACCCATGAATTATTTTATCAGAAATAGGCCAGGAGAAACTTGAGGAATGCAAAACATTTTTTTTTTTTTTTTTTTGCAGTAATTGTAAAGTATTTATTCACTGCTGTGAACATTTCAAATATATTTTCTTTCATTTCATCTGCATAACTAGAAATTGTATTTTTTTACATATATTGTTTTTTCGCATAGACAGTGACCATATATTCTGTTATTGCATATCTTTTTCAGAGTAATTGAATGCAAAGGCCCAACAAATACTCGAGTTTATACAGTAGCTGTGTACTTTCGAGGCGAGCGGCTTGCCAAGGCTTCTGGGCATAGTATTCAGCAGGCTGAGATGAGTGCAGCCAAAGAAGCTCTGGAGCTTTCACATGGTATGTCAGCTAAAACAAGACAGCAAAGTAAATTTCATTGTTGTTGATCATGTGTGAATTTTTTTCCATTTATTTTGTGAGAAGCATAGGCATCTACATGTCTATTATTGTTGGCATACTCACGGATCATGTAAATATATAAAGTAAGCGAGACATTTCCACTTGAATACTTCAGTCTCACCCCTTGAGTTGTTTAACAGTTTAAACATAACTACATATCTTTATGGTCGATATTGTTCATGTATGATAACCCAATAATATTCAGTTAAGATAAAGACTAAATACTTATGGTGGCAAAAAAAAAAAAAAAGAAAAAGTCAACACTAGAAATTAACAAACTGATTTTTCTTCATAGCCTCCAGAGAGCTGTATCATTTCTTACAGTTATTTATGCTATTACTTTCGCATACTGCTCAATTAAGTAGTCTGTTGTAAATGTAGCTTCCAGGTTCTTTCTCTATTATCATGCAAATGAGACAGGAAATAATGTATAGTAAGTATTTGTGTTTTTGCCTTCTTATCCTTTACCTATATTAACAATCCAAATACTGATATGATGTCCAACTTAACATACTGCTTTTGATATTGTTTCAGTACTCATATGTATAGAACTTCTAACAAGCTGTCTCACTGCCCTGAACTTCTAATCACCAATAAAAATTTTGAAAGTTGAACAACCATTATCAATTTTAACATGGTCACTATAGATGTGTGGCCTTTTCATCTTCAGGGACTAGTTTATTGATGATCATTTCTATTTGGGAACCATTCATTTTCACTTTTCAGAATTTTCTTTTATCTAATTGTGCATGATATATGGGAATTAGATACATTTCCAGAAAATGCATCAAGTACACACTTGCATTATTTCTGCATGATAAAACCATTAATTACACTCCTGACCATTAAAATTGCTACACCATAAAGATGACGTGCTACAGACATGAAATTTAGCCGACAGGATGAAGATGCTGTGATGTGCAAATGATTATCTTTTCAAAGCATTCACACAAAGTTGGCACCGGTGGCGACACTTACAACGTACTGACATGAGGAAAGTTTCCAAACGATTTCTCATACGCAGACAGCAGTTGACCAGCATTGCCTGTTGAAACATTGTTGTGTTGCCTTGTGTAAGGAGGGGAAATGCATACCATCACGTTTCCAACTTTGATAAAGTTCGGATTGTAGCCTATCGCGATTGCGGTTTATCGTAATACGACATTGCTGCTCGCGTTAGTCGCGATCCTGTGACTGTTAGCAGAATATGGAATCGGTAAGTTCAGGAGGGCAATACGGAATGCCGTGCTGGATCCCAATGGCCTCGTATCACTAGCAGTCAAGATGTCAGGCATCTTATCGCCATGGCTGTAATGGAGCGTGCAGCCACGTCTCGATCCTTGAGTCAACAGATGGGGAAGTTTGCAAGACAACAACCGTCTGCTCAAACAGTTCAACGAGGTTTTAAGCAGCATTGACTATCAGCTCGGAGACCATGGCTGTGGTTACCCTTGATGCTGCATCAGAGACAGGAGTGCCTGCGATGATGTACACAACAACGAACCTGGGTGCACGAATGGCAAAACGTCATTTTTTTGGATGAATCCAACATCATGAATGGTCGCATCCGTGTTTGGCGACATCGCGGTAAACGCACATTGGAAGCATCTAATCAGCATTGCAATACTGGCGAATCACCTGGCGTGATGGTATGGGGTGCCATTGGTTATACGTCTTGGTCACCTCTCGTTTGCATCGACGGCACTTTGAACAGTGGCTATTACATTTCAGATGTGTTACGACCCGTGGCTCTACCCTTCATTCGATCCCTGTGAAACCGTACATTTCACCAGGATAATGCACGACCGTATGTTGCAGGTCCTGTACGGGCCTTTCTGAGTACGGAAAATGTTCGATAGCTGCCCTGGCCTGCACATTGCTCCAGATCTTTCACCAGTTGAAAATGTCTGATCAATGGTGGCCGAGCAACTGACTTGCCACAATACGCCTGTCACTACTCTTGATGAACTGTGGTATCATGTTGAAGCTCCATGGGCATCTGTACCTGTACACACCATCCAAGCTCTATTTGACTCAATGCCCAGGCATATCAAGGCCGTTATTACGGCCAGAGTTGGTTGTTCTGTGTACTGATAGCTCAGGATCTATGCACCCAAATTACATGAAAATGTAATTACATGTCACTTGTAGTATAATATATTTGTCTAATGAATACCCACTTATCATCTGCATTTCTTCTTGGTGTAGCAATTTAATGGCCAGTAGTGTAGTATAGATGAGTTGTTTACTTGCATTTACTACTCTGAATGCTTTCTCAGAAAGCTCACATCAGTTGGACGACATGATAGAACAGTGAGCAGTGAAATACAGATTACAGGGCCTCATTATTACCAGTGCACAAAACCCCTACTCACATCTGATTTTGAGGGAAGCTTATAGTTGTAGTAAATTAAGTGTCTTATATTTCAGCTTGTATAATTGCACAGCTGTTAGTAACATTAAATAGCTGGAAATAAAGTGTCGTCTATCAAACCACATAAATAAAATATAAAAAATAGACGAAGATTACTCACCAGGCGAAGGAGCACAGGTGTGACAGCATCACAAATAAATAAATGAATACACACACACACACACACACACAATCGCAAGCTTTCGCAACCCAGTTGCGTCTTCAGGCAGTAGGGAAGGAGAGGGAAAAGGAAATGATGAGGGTTTTAAGGAAGGGGGTAAGGAGCCATTCCAATCCCGGGAGAGGAAAGACTTACCTTGGGGGAAAAAATGGAGGGTAAACAAATGCACACATGCCCACACATTCACACAGACACAAGTACAAGTATGTCTGCCTAGGTGTACTTGTGTCTGTGTGAATGTGTGGGCATGTGTGCATTTGTTTACCCTCCATTTTTTCCCCCAAGGTAAGTCTTTCCTCTCCCGGGATTGGAATGGCTCCTTACCCCCTTCCTTAAAACCCTCATCATTTCCTTTTCCCTCTCCTTCCCTACTGCCTGAAGACGCAACTGGGTTGCGAAAGCTTGCGATTGTGTGTGTGTGTGTGTGTGTGTGTGTATTCATTTATTTATTTGTGATGCTGTCACACCTGTGCTCCTTCGCCTGGTGAGTAATCTTCGTCTATTTTTTATATTTTATTTTTCCTGCTAGGAATTTTTCGTCTTAAAAACCACATAAATAGTTATTAAGAAATTCTAGAAGGTAACACAGACAAGACAATTATGCCAGGATTCTGTTCAGTGAATTTTCATGATTCACCTGAAAAATCATTGAAAGGAATCCTGGCTTAATTGTCTGTGGTACCTTCTGGAATTTCTTAACAATAATATATTTCAGCTGTGGATGCCCAAATTATAAAACAGTTTGTGACAACATAAATAGTTTTCTTCTTCAATTTGCAGGTGTGTAAATTAACTACACATCAGTGTGTGGTATTATCTGTCTGAAAAGTGGAGATTTATTTGCAAAAATGACAACTCAGGAGCTGATAAATTGCACACTAAAATTAGCAATGTTGTATGAGCAACAGTGACAAATACATAAATATGTTTGGAAATCAATGGAACTTGCAATATGAAAAGAAATAAGACTTTTGTTTCAAAATCCTTAACAACATAGAACATGTCACTGATGTGAGATCTTTATAATTGAAAAATGCAAATTACTATCATTAATTTGAGAAACTGAACTTATGAGTGAGTAGTGGCAGCTGAAACTCATTCTGAATAGTCTTTGTCTCAGCAGACTGGGACACGGCTGTATAATTATTTATAATTAAATCAACACACGCCTTCAGCCATTAATGTTGTAAATTTTTTATTTATTTACTAATTTCAGTAACTACACCATAATATGATGTTACCAAGAATATATAGTAGTGTGACATAGAGGCTATTAGTTTTTTTACATGTAGTTTTGTTTATAACATGTAGATATGTCGTGTCATCAATTCCACCACAGTTAACCTCGATAAGTAAATATAAACTGTTGGAACTTCCCAGACAGTAAGACTTTCCTGGTATGCTACTTTAAAAATGATATCAATTTAGTGCTCTACGTAGTGTAAGTTCATTTTGCTGTGATACATATGTCCACTACGAATGTACTACATACATGACACATGGGTGCTCTAATGACATTATGTTAATGTTCACTCTATTTCTTCTTAGCAGTATCTAATTAATTGAGGAACTGTAAAAGATGAGATTTATCCTCCCACATTAGTTCTTAATATTACATTATCATTTTCATCCTGTCAGTTCCCAATTTTATCATACCCATGAACATAAGCTGACATTAGTGTCAATTCACTGTAATTAGCATGTATATTGCATATTTAATTTAATCTTCTGTTTTATACATGTATGTTTTTATATCTGCCCTTGTTGTTGTTTTGTGCACAGTCTGAAGATATTAACAATTAGTTACCAAAATTAGGCTGGCCGCGGTGGCCGAGGGGACTGAGGTCTGCACAGCCACTACGGTCGGGGGTTCGAATCCCCCCTCAGGCATGGATATTTGTGCCGTCCTAGTTCGTAAGTAGTTTGTAAGTTTAGGGATTGATGACCCCGTAGTTAAGTCCCATAAGCTTAACAAACATTTGAACCAGAATTAGTAAATAAATAAAAGATTTACAGCACTAATGGCTGAAGGCATGTGTTGGTCTATTTATAAATCATGGTGAATAGTGTTTTAGCTAAATCATTAGTTATGATTATGCTGATATAAAATACAACTGGTTTTGGAGGTGTATGTGTTTTGACGAAAACATTATGGATAGTTCTCTCTTGTGTTTAACTTACAGTCATAATTATATGTAAGGACTACCTTCTTGAACAACCATTTAAGGGAGTATCTATCCATGTTCAAGGGGATCCACTTACTAAACTATTTATGTATTGAAAAAGTCTGTGTTCACTGATGAAGAGTATATACTATTTGTACTTTCCTTCCACTATGTATGTCAAAGCATGATCCTGTACTGCTTCATAAGCCAAAGTACCATATTTGGATTTCAGAATTCCTTCAGGATAATTTTTATACCAAATCATAAATTATTGAGGGATGTCCAGTTGGCCGGCCGCAGTGGCCAAGTGGTCTGCGGCGCGCCAGTCACAGTCTGCACAGCCACTACGATCGGGGGTTCGAATCCCCCCCTCAGTCATAGATGTTTGTGTTGTCTTTAGTATAAGGTTACAATTATATATTTTTGACAATGTAACAATGTTCGATGATGGAAATAAATCACAATTTGTGATCAGTTATGGCTTCATTGTTTAGATGGAATACCAAAGTGTGGCGAATGAAAATTTGTGCTCAGCTAGGATTCGAACCCGGGATCTCCTGCTCCCTCGGCATTGCTCCCTCTCCTGGAGAAACAGTGACCTGCTGTTATGTTCCCTGTGGACCCAGCTGCAATGTCCTGGATCATGACCGTATCATGGGTCCTCTGTATGGCAGTTCAAGAGAATACTTCCCTTCTCCACGATTATTGACGACAGACGTTCCTGTCGTGGCTTCATCAGGAACATTACCGTACTTAGAGTCCTTGAACAAGAAACCATTGTCATCTATCTGCTCTTCAGGATCGTAGTAAGACTTCATGCGCAGGATGTGAACAATGTCTCTTCGTTTTTTATTTTTCGACGACGGCTCATAATCCTCAACTTCATATGTGTCGTCTGACAGATGGCGTATGACACGATACGGACCAAAGTATCGCTTCAATAACTTTTCTGACAGTCCAACCTTTCGTACAGGGGTAAAAATCCATACCAGATCTCCTGGGCTGTACGCAACAGGTCGGTGCTTGTCGTTATACCGCTGACGGTCCTTCTCCTGGGCGTGCAGTATCCGTATGCGAGCCAGCTGTCTTGCTTCTTCGACCCTGGCGATGAGCTGTTTAACACAGTCATCCTGAATGTTGTCTGGTTGGAACAGGAACAGCATATCCATTGTCGTCTCAGCTTCGCGGCCATGAAGCAGGAAAAACGGAGTGAAGCCTGTGGTGTCTTGTCTTGCGGTATTGTAAGCAAATGTCACGACTGGCAGAATTGTATCCCAATCTTTCTGCTCAACATCGATGTACATCGACAGCATGTCAGCTAACGTCTTGTTAAAATGTTCTGTAAGACCATTTGTCTGAGGATGGTATGCAGTTGTCATTCTGTGCACAATGTCGCACCGTGACATTACCTCTGATACTAGTTTTGACTGGAATACTTTTCTACGATCAGATATCATGACATGTGGTGCTCCATGCTTCAAAATAATGTCTTCTACAAGGAACTTTGCGATCTCTGGAGCTTCTGCAGTCAGCACGGGTTTGGTGACAGCGTAGCGTGTGAGGTAGTCGGTGCAGACTATTATCCATCGGTTACTGGTTGTCGACTTCGGGAACCTCCCTAAAAGATCGATCCCAACTCGGTGGAATGGAGCTGCTGCCGGCAGAATCAGTACGAGATGCCCTGGAAGTAATTGCATCACATGCTTCCGTCGCTGGCACTCTTTATAGTGACTCACATAGTGCTTGACAGACCGGTAGAGACCTTTCCAGTAATACCTGCATCTGATTCCGTCTAGGTCTTCACGAATCCCAGATGACCGGATATTGGATTATCATGGAAATATTTGAGAATAGCTGGCTGGAGATGAGCTGGAACTACCATTAGCCATTTGGTGCCCAGTGGATCTTAGTTGCTCTTATACAATGTTCCGTTTATAAGTTGGATCTCTCCAGTGGTCGGTTCTCTTTTCTCCAAGGCCTCTATCATTTTTAAAGTGCTGGATCTTCCCTCTGCTCAGCTATAACGTCATCTAATTTAGTGAGGGCTGAAATTTCATTCATGCTGTTGTGTTCCACTAATGGCTTCCTCGAAAGACAGTCGGCATCCTTGTGTTTGCGCCCATTCTTGAATACCACTGTGACATCGTACTCTTGTTGGAGTCTTAGTGCCCATCTTGCTAGTCGACCTGATGGATCCTTTGAGGTAGTCAGCCAACACAAAGAATGGTGATCTGTCACGACGGTGAATGGTTTGCCAAATAAATACGGCCGGAACTTGTTGATAGCCCAGATAACTGTGAGACATTCTTTTACAGTTGTAGAGTAATTTATCTGGGACTTTGAGAGTGCTCTTGACGCATAGGCTATCACTTTTTCAGCACCTTCCTGAACTTGTACAAGCACTGCACCAATCCCATAACCACTGGTGTCTGTGGGAAGTTCCGTTCCTGCATTCTCGTCGTACAAGGTTAGCATTGGTGCGGAAGTTAGAGCCTCCTTAAGTGCCCGGAAAGCTCTTTCTTTTGTCTCATCCCAGTAAAACTTGGCGTCTCCCTGCAGAAGTTCTTGTAATGGACGTGAATTGTTACAAAATCCTTTTATGAAATGTCGGTAGTATGAGCACAGTCCGAGAAAACTTCTCACGTCACAAATGTGCTGAGGAGTTGGAAATACTGTGACTGCCATTACTTTATCTGGATCAGGACAGACACCATCTCCGTTGACTAGGTGCCCCAGTATTTTTATCTCTTTGCCGAAGAAGAGGCACTTCTTTGGATTGAGGCGGAGGCCTGCAATCTGAACACACTTCAACACAGTTGACAGGCGACTCAGATGTTCTTCAAATGTTTCCGAGAAAACGATAATGTCATCTAAATAGCAGAGACACGTCGTCCATTTAAGTGTTGAAGCAAGTTGTCCATCATGTGTTCGAATGTGGCTGGAGCATTACATAATCCAAATGGCATTACTTTAAATTCATAGAGGCCGTCAGGTGTAATAAAAGCCGTCTTCTCCCTGTCAGCTTCGTCAACCTCGATTTGCCAGTAACCTGTCTGCATGTCCATAGTTGAGAAGTATGTAGCTCCTTTCAAGCAGTCTAAGGTGTCGTCACTGTGCGGCAGTGGGTAGACATCTTTCTTTGTGATTCTGTTCATCTGCCGATAGTCGACACAGAATCACCACGTGCCATCCTTCTTTACGAGGACCACCGGAGATGACCAAGGACTCTCCAACGGTTGAATACTGTCATCTCGCAACATCTTCTCCACTTCCTCCTGAATTATCCATCTTTCAGCTGGCGACACTCTATACAAACGCTGGCTAGTTGTCGGATGATCCCCAGTATTGATACGGTGTTTTATCATGGGCTGTTTCATCTGACTTTTCCGCTGCTGGGGTGTGAATGCACCCGAAAATTGGCATAGTATACCTAACACTCGCTGGCGTTGTTCCTTGGTCAGTCCAGGCCCTATTGGCAGTTCCACGTTTGTTTCCTCTAGCGTGTTGTCTGTACTAACAGCAGGGCATGGGTCTTCATTGATGACGTTTAGCTCACTGTCCTGGATTGGTTCAGCTGTCCCGATACACATTCCCTTGGGGATAAGTTGTGACTGCTCGTGACAATTTGTGATCCAAATCTCTCCTTGACCACCGGTAATGCTTATGATAGCCGCTGATATGTAAATTTCTTTTGTAAGCCTGATAAACTTTTTACTATCAACAAGAACTTCACAGTTTAACCAGTCATCTGTGTTTGTGACTGCAACTCTTCTCATCGTCAACGGCAGGATCGTCACATTCTCAACGGCAAATAACTTCCCAGAAAATTCTGTAGTACGTGTATACGTCGAAACAATTTCTTCAATTTGCAGCTCAGATCTTCCACAGTCAATGATAGCTGGGGATGCCTGAAGGAAGTCCTATCCGAGGATGACATTGTGACTACATTCTGTTAACACAACAAATTCAAATGGCTGGGTCCTGTTATTGATGGTTATTCTTACGACACAAGTTCCTGCTGGCTGGACGTACTTGCCATTTGCGACCTTCAGCACAGTTGCCCCCGTATCACAGAACATTGTCTTCTTTAGTGTGCGGCGGTAATTATCCGACAATACAGAAAAAGACGCACCTGAATCAACAAGTGCCCAGACAGGTGGGCCGTCTATTATGATGTCGATGAGATTTCCCGACATCTTAGCGACTGTCGTCGATGGAGGATTTTCATCTGTGGCGGCCTCACCTCCGTAGATGGTCACCTCGCTTAGTTTTCCTGTGCACAGCAGCTAGGGGAGTAGCTGGTACCTCTGTACGGCGACGGTGAATGGCTGCGGTGTGTCGGGGAGCGACCTCATCTAGGATACGGCGATGGGCTTCTTCCCATAGGTTGACTGAACTCATCAGCAGGTGATTGCCTGGGATAGAACTGCTCTGATGGCTGACATCTTGCGGCAAAATAATCGTCGAATATTCACCTCCTCTCTCTGCAGTAGTGTGCGACATGTTCAGGGCGCCCACAATGGAAACACAGTGGTGTGTTGTCTTCACTCCTCCAGATGTCTGTTCTTCTGCAGGACGTCATAGTTACCGGGGGAGTTGGTTGTGGTTGCGTCAGCCGGTTCATGGGCTGCCATTTGGCGGCTGCAGCATAAGTCATAGCAAGGTGACGCCATTCTTCACGTCAGGTGCGATTGACGGGGCAGACAGGAGCTAATATCTGAAAAAACCTCTTCCTCAGCAACTTCGGCTCCCTTGTGACTTACAGGGCTTACATCCTTGGCCATAATCTGATGCTCGCTCGGTTTAACAGTCCCGGTTGTCATAAATTGTTGTAATTCTTCTCTCACAATTTGTCGTATGAGAGAAGCGAAGTCATGCTGGTCTTCCACAACGGCCATAGGGACTACATTGGGGAGTCTGTCATACTGCTTGTGTCCAACCCTCCTTTGTTGCATCTCTTCAATACGCTGGTACCACTTGACGAACTCTTCTGTCGTAGCATTGTCTTTTATGAGAAGAGCTTGGTACATGTCTTCTGAAATACCCTTCATCAGGTGCGTGATTTTGTCCGCCTCAATCATGTTTGGATTGACTATGTTACACAGGGCCAAAACATTCTGTATGTATGATTGTGTCAGCTCACCATGCCGTTGGGCGCGGTTCTTCAGTTGTTCTTCTGCCAAACGGATTTGTCGTTGGCGGTCTCCAAACGTCTTCTTAATTTCTGTCTGGAACATTTCCCAGTCGTTCAGCTTGTCTTCGTTGTTCTCAAATCATTGCTGGGCTGTTCCGTCCAGGTAGAAATAAACGTTGGCCAAGCACATTGTATGATCCCATCTGTTATACTTGGCAACTCGGTCGACCCCTTTAAGCCATTTGTTGGGATCCTGTCCAGCGTCTCCAGAGAACATCGACGGGTGTCTGATGTGCAGCCGGCTTACTGATGTTTCGTGTCCATTGTTCTTCTGATGATACGGACTTTTGGAAGGATGTACTCGGTATATCCCTTGTATTCTGCTTCTAGTCCGTGTAAGCGACAGCTTTTACGTTGCCTAATCAGAGCCACGGTGATGCAGCTGTTGTACAGGATACCCGGCGCCTCCACCAAACAATGTTGCGTTGAAATGGAAGCAGGCTTGACTTCGAAGGCAACTGAATACACCACTTATACTGAAAGCTGGTTTATTACGAACTCAACATACACGCAGCACTAACTGCCTCTCAGGCAGGCCTTAATCTCTCTGAACACTGTAATAACAATTTACAAAGAAGCTAGGTATTCTTCCAGTTCTTTATAAGGATTGTAAATGTATATGGTGACTCTTCACATGAATGTCCACTGTGAAGAAATGTATGGCCACATTTAAATATGGCTGTCAAAGAATCCAATATGAAGTATTCAGATTTTCTGTTCTAGGGAGAAAGGTGCCGACAGAAATGGTGTATGTCACTTTCAATCACTAAAACTATCAAATCCAGATTAATGACCTGGTCCCACAACCATATGGAAACCAGCAATCAGCATCCTCTCACTACAAACTACAAGAAAGTTCATCCTGAGCAACCATGTATTATTGTTTCGTTCCATTCCATTAGCATATGGAGTACATAAAGGATGACTTCATAGGTATTTCTTATGGACTTTAAGTAGTTTAAATTAATCCCTACAGCTTTGTGCTTGTGGAGCTATGGTATATTTCAAGATTCCTCAAGTAATCATTCCACTTCATATCTTCACAAATAATTGCAGCAACCACTTCAAAATCTTATCGACATCTGACAGAATTCATAAGCAATGTATTTTGGATAGTACTTCATTACGGATAACTGTATCATGAGCAAGAATGCTGATCTTACTATTTTCGTTTCTGCCATATCATTAATATATAGTATGAGCAGCTAGGGTCCCAACACACTTCCCTGCGTCACATCTTAAGTCTGTTTTACAACAGTCAATGACACACTATCCAAGACAATATGCTGTGTGTTCTCTAATAACAAGGGGAAATCCCCATTGCACCCCCTCAGATTTAATGATTGTATGGCCCAATTGATAGCCCATCAAAAACTGAACATAGATCATGGTGCCATGTTTATATGGGTATGGTGTTGGACTTCGAAATGGAAGATCCGTGTTCAGTTCTCTGTGTCTTCACAATTTTTTACTGCAAAATTATGAACTCCCCACCCTGTCATTGAAATGTCTGTTCTCTTTCTGTAATCTTGGACATTGTCATGTTATACATTGGTTATAAAATATGAGTCATGTGGTAAGAATATATTACTATTGCAAGTAAATGAGATGGACAGTTATAGCAGGCAATATGCTGCACAGACTTTCACATATATGAATATGACAAATAAACAGTTTGTGAACTATGTTGCAACAAAAAGATTCAAGAGTCGAATCCTGCAAAATGGAACACAAGTCATGGTCATTGCATGATATACTTGTGTAGGTCCCTTACTTACACCTTGCTGTTGCAAGTGGACATTACACCACAACACGGACACTAAAGTGTATACATCAAATGGATATGTCAGTGACCAGTTGGACAATTCATAATTTTGTGAAGAAAAAAAAAAAAAAAAGATGAAGGAGATTTGAACACTGATTTGCTATTTTGCGCTCTAACACTATAACTATGTAATCACTATACCTCAGCTTTTCAACTCCTTTCTCTGTTAAACATCTTTAGTTTGAAGCATTACCATTTTCTTCCTGTTCTCATGCTTGATATGTGTTCAGTTATTTACTGGTTATCCATGGGCTATATAGCCTCATTTATTTATTTGACACTCCATACATTATAAGTAGGGGTGGGTCGAACCCCAATTTTACTGAATTGAATCCGAATACTGAATCTTAAATAAAACATGTGCCGAATTCTGCACCATAATTGAATTTTCTGGATCTTGAACCCAAATAATCTGTCAACTCAAGTACATGTATTTAAAAAGAATTACTACTCTCACAGCCAGTGATGAAGATAAAGCCTTCTGGAGTGGATCCCAAATGACAATATTAACAGTAAAATTTAAGAAATTTAAATTTCATATAGATTTTTATTTTAAATCTTAAGGATTTTTTATACCCCCTGCCTTTAATACGAAATTTGCATGAAACATTTTGACATATATGTTGTTTAGATGCTCTAAAAGGTAATACGAAACTTCCTTCTCTCTATTACAAACTGTTTCATTTTCATGAAATAAAAAATAATTGCAGAATGAAGTCTCAGAAAGGAAGGATTACGTTTTTCTTTTTTCAAAGGGCAAGAGTCAAAAATAAAACCTGAAAAGATGAGTAGCTATTGTGGAAGTTAAAAAATAGATTCTTAAAAAATAGGCTGTGTAAATGTTAAATAATATTATATTGCCATATCAGGCATTCCATGAGTGATGGACAGGACATTCAGACAGAGAGAAACCCACATTTATTTGATGTGTGTGAACATGTTATTGCCATGTAGACATTTCAGAACTGTGAAAAGCACTTAATGCGCAGATTGTGCACTCCAGAGGGTTAAGCAAGGATATTTTGTACATTTATTTATTCTTTCAAACATTTAAGATCACGTAACTTGTCTCCACAGAATTTTTCTTCATAGAAGATTTGAAAATCAGTACTAGAAGTCAGTTGCCGTGCTTCATTTCTAACTATTCCCATTCAGCATAAGAATAATACAAATGCAAAAATTAACGTCATACGTATATTCTCTTGCATTCGCCGTTGTCCTTCGGGTTTGCTAGACGGACGGAATTTAAATGTGGTAACAGCTAACACGGAAGATTACATGGCGTAGTGTTTACATTTGTATTATTCTTATGGCGAAGAGAGTGTGGAATTTACCAATCACAATTCATAGGAACAATTCCTTACCCCTAATAGAAAACATGTAAGTTGTAGCACGAAGGCAGTGGTTGTAGTGTCAGGCATATTGACGCAACATATGCTTGCCAGTCAGCTTCAGGTTGTAGCATTTAGATAAGATTTCAAATGTAGGGCTATTGATTGACACTAAATGTGGAAATATAAAACAATTTTTTAGACTTATAATACAAATTTTACAAAATGTTTATAATAGTAATTAGATACTGGTACTGCAATTCTGAGTCACAGTTCCTTCATACTACACAGTTTCATCCCTCGTACAACCTAGTACATTTGACATCAAACATTTTTAAATGTCTGTTACACAATCTGATTTGGAACCCCCTTCCATGTATCATCATTCCATTGTCATACTTGTGTGTTTTACATGACCCATTGGTAACAATTGTCTGTCACTTTTTGAAAGGCAGTCCCTGTCGGTGTACATGTGTTTAAGTTTGACCTTAAAAGATTTATTGAAACAGATGTCAAGTGGTTGCTGAATTGATGTCATTCCCTCTGGAGGGCACCAGATTAGATCTTTTTTTCCACATAATAAATAACTTTCTTCATGAAATCCTAGTGCTTTTTACAGTTCACATAACCCAGCACTTCACAAAATTCGATGAAACAATACGTGAAATCAGAATAAGGCAACTCGTGCAAGAATCCTAAAGCCTTATGTATTGTTGGTGTTTATGTGAAGAAATTTATTTTTGTTGCTACTTATATTTGAAATGCTGCTAAATTTGAAGTTGAGCAGTACTAAAGTTCTATTTCCTTCGTTGGATGGTGTCTTAAAATTCAGTAGTCGTAAATATAAAGGAAACTAAACTCGTTTTCCTTTTTCTTTTTTTACGAGCACAAAAGTTTTGGCACCAATATTTATATTTGTGCATGCTAAGTAAGTCTCTGTAGCACTGCTTATATTAGACGGGAAAAGTTACTTGTGGGGGCTCCTAGCGCCATTTATCAGAACTATTCAAAGTGATGTCATTTAGTTTTATGACATCACATTTGTCATCCGATCTATGGAAAATAAATTAAATAACAAAACGAAAGTGTACTGTTCTGCACAGTAAACTACAACATTCGTAACTAAAGGTTTGCAGATAACACTTTGGATTTGGAATTTGGTAGTATTCGGCCATTATGCACCAAATCTCGAATCCGAAGCCAGTGTGCTAGATCCGGCTGAACCACTCGGACACAACCCTAAATATAAGTATAATTTTCAGAAGTCAAAAAATACTGTGTACATCAGTTGGTTTTTTCCGTGACTTTTAGGATGTTATGTGATAAAGTGAAAGTTGGTTTTCAGTTGACCATCATTATCAGAAGCTATTCTGGTTTGAAAGGAGACTTTTTTTTTTTTTTTTTTTTTTTTTTATGAGAAAAACCAAACTGTTACAGGGCTTCTGGACCCTTGTTTGTAAACAAACTCTTGAATGTGCTTTATAAGTAAATATTTGAATGTGACATTAAGTGCATTGTTGTCCTAGAGTTTTATTCCTGTGTCATCTATTAGTGACTGAACACTAAGTTTTGTGTCACTGGTCACATCTGTTCAAAATTTCTTTGCATTTTGTACACTTATTATGCAGTAGGCTAGTTATTGTTTCTTTACTGACTATTCTTTCAGGAATGACACTGCTGCTTTTTATCTTTTTTTGAACATACACAACTTCATATTTATAGTAGTTGCGCTTAATACTATGGTTATCATTGTTGTTGATTCCAAAGTCCCCAATTTCCATTTTAAATGTGTACATACTCTAAGGGCTAATTTTGAGAGAAAGCATTTAGTATTGTTTTGTAGAATCTCACACCCACTACTTACTAAACTATTTTTTTCCATTAGGTTACTGGATGATTAAATTTATAAAAGAAAAAGAACAATAGCAATTCTATGAAGAATTCAACAATATATTGATGAGGTTAGGTTGCTACTCACCATAAAGATGTTTCAATGAGCCGCAAAAACGCTCACATAACAGATTACAACTTACTAAAATGCCTTCGGCCATTATGGCCTTCATTAGACAGAGAAACACATTGTGTCTTCCCTAACATCCTTACACATACATGACCTCCAGCTCTGGTCACTGTGGCAATACTGCAGCACTCTGATGCCTCATCACCCTCACCACTGGTTGCTTTGGCCTCAAGCATCCTGAGCCCCACAGTTTGGCCACCACAGCCAGAGATGGCAGTTGTGTGTGTGTGCTTTATCTCTGCCTGACAAAGGCCATAATGGCCGAAAGCTTTTTAGTAAGTTGTAAGCTGTTATGTGTACCTTTCTGCGGCTCATTGAGTCATCTCTGTGGCAAGTGGCAACCTATTCTTCTCAATAATGTAAAAGAAATAGTTCATACATAGTGCTTTTATATTAAACATTCTCTCACTGAACAGTATTTCTCCCAAAAAACTACTCATATTTTTATCCGTATGCAAGCCATCTTATAGTATTTGGAGATTGGTACTTTGCATGCCTTAAAAGCTCTCAAGTAACTGCCAAAAGGACTTTTTAATCTTTGTACAGATGTTATTAATATCACATGTTTCATATGCGAGGCACCTTAACTTAATTCTGTGCTGAGAGGGAGTGGAGGGGATAAGATAAGATAGGAGTGGAGTGAGAGGGGGATTGGGAGTGGAGTGGAGAAATGGTTGTGAGGGGGGGGGGGGGGGAGAAGTTGTTATATCTCACACATCTACAGATAATATCCTACGGAAACCTAGACCCATTACTAAACATTTTGTTTTTATTTTTATTTATTTAAGCTTCAGGTCACACAAATGGTATCATCATAGTTTCAACTTACCAACAAGACATTATCCAATTATTTAAAGACATTACTTAGTAATTCATCAAAAATAATAAATGTTCTTCATGATTTGTGATACTTGTGTCCTTGGACTCAATTTATGAAAAGAATTTGAAGTTGTTGTTGTGGTCTTCAGTCTGGAAACTGCTTTGATGCAGCTCTACTCAATACCCTATCCTGAACAAGCCTCTTCAACTCCACTTAAGAACGGCAACCTACATCTGTCTCAATCTGCTTACTGTATCCATCTCTTGGTCTTCCTCTGCGGTTTTTACCTCAAACACTTCCCTCCAAAGCTATATTCACGATTCCTTGATGTCTAAGAATGTGTCCTACCAATCGATCCCTTCTTTTAGTCAAGGTATGCCAGAAATTCCTTTTCTCACCAATGCTGTTCAGTACCACCTCATTAGTTATGCGATCCACCCACCTAATCTTCAGAATTCTTCTGTAGCACCACATTTCAAAAGCCTCTATCCTCTGTCTGTCCGCACTGTTTATCATCCATGTTTCACTCCCATAACGGCAACACTCCACACAAATGCCTTCATAAAGGACTTCGTTAGGCTTAAATCAATATTCGATGTTAACAAATTTCTCTTTTTCATGAACGCCTTTCTACCCACTGCCATTCTGCATTTTATATCCTCTGTATTGCGACCATCATTTGTTACTTTACAAAACTCATCTACCTCCTTTATAGTTTCATTACCTAATCTAATTCCTTCAGCATCACCTGATTTTCTTAGACTGCACTCCATTACTCTTGTTTTGCTCTTGTTAATGTTCATCTTATATGCACCTTTCAGCACACTATCCATTACATTCAGCTGCTCTTCCAGGTTCTTTGCTGTCTCTGACAGAAGTACTATGTCGTCGGCAAAATGGAATGTTTTTAATTCTTCACTCTGAACTTTAGTTCCTTCTCCAAATTTCTCTTTGCTTTCCTTTATAGCTTGCTCAATGTACAAATTGAATAACATTGGAGAAAGGCTACAACCCTGTCTTACTCCCTCCCCAACCACTGCATCCTTTTCATGCCCTTCAACTTTGACAATGGCTGTCTGGTTTTTGTACAAGTTGTAAATAACCTTATGCTCCCTATATTTTACTCCTGTTTGCTTCAGAACTTGAAAGAGTTTATTCCAATCAACATTGTCAAAAGCCTTCTCCAAATCTACCAAAGCTAAAAATGTAGGTTTTACCTATCCTTAATCTATCTTCTAGGATAAGCTGTAAAGTGAGTATTGCCTCCCGTTTTCCTACAGTTCTCCTGAACCCAAACTGATCTTCCCGAGGTCAACTTCTACCAGCTTTTCCATCCTTCTGTAAATAATTCATGTTAATATTTTGCAACCATGACATATTAAACTGATGGTTCTGTAATTTTCACACCTGTCTGTGCCTGCTTTCTTTGGAATGGAGATTATTACATTTTTCTTAAAGTCTGAGGGTACTCGCCAGTCTCATACATCTTACACACCAGGTGAAACAGTTTTGTCATGGCTGGTTCTCCCAGAGACTTCAGTAGCTCTGAGGGAATGTCATCTACTCCTGGGGCCTTGTTTCGACTTAGGTCTTTCGGTGCTCTGTCACATCCATCTCTCAGTATAGTGTCTCCGATTTCAGCCTTATCTACATCTTCTCCCCTTCCTACAATATTGCCTATAACTTCATTTCCTTCATAGAGCCTCTCTATATACTCTTTCCACCTTTCAGCTTTCCCTTCTTTGCTGAAAACTGGTTTTCCATTTGTGTTCTTGATATTCATAGAGCTGTTTTTCTTATCTCCAAATATCTCTTTTATTTTCCTGTAAGCCCTATCTATTTTCCCCATATTTATACATTCTTCTACATTCTTGCACTTGCCTTCTGGCCACTTCTGCTTAGGCATTTTGCACTTCCTGTCAATCTCATTTCTTAGTCACCTGTACTCCATTATGCCTGTTTCATTTACTGTATTTTTATATTTTCTTCTTTCATCGATTAAATTTAGTATCTCTTGTGATATCAAAGGATTTTTTGTAGGTCTTGCCTTCCTACCTATTTTGTTGTCTGCTGCCTTCACTATTTCATCTCTTAATATTACCCATTCCTCCTCTACTGTTTTATTTTCCCCTGTTTCTGTCAATTGTTGCCTAAAGCTCCCTCTGAAATTCTCAAGAACTTCAGGTTCCTTCAGTTTATCCAGGTCCCATCTCATTATCCTACCTTTCTGCAGTTTTTTCAGTTTCAGCCTACAAATCATGACCAATAAGTTATGGTCAGAGTTTATACCTGCCCCTGGGTATGTCTTACAGTTTAAAACCTGGTTCCAAAATCTATGTCTTACCATTATAAAATCTATCTGGTATATCCCAGTGTCTCCTGGTCTTTTCCACATACACAACCTTCTTTCGTGATTCTTGACCCAGGTGTTTGTTATAACTAAATTATGTTCTGTGCAAAATCCTACCAGGCAGCTTCCTCTTTCATTCCTTTTGCCCAGACCATATTCACCTACTATCTTCCCTTCCCTTCCTTGTCCTACTACCGGATTCTAGTCTCCCATAACAATTAAGTTTTCCTCTCCATAAATTATCTGAATAATTTCCTTTAACTACTCATATACTCCTTCGATCTCCTCATCATCGGCAGAGCTAGTTGGCATATAAACCTGTACTACTGTGGTCGGTGTTGGCTTTGGATCTATCTAGATTCCAATAATGCAATCACTGTGTTGCTCATAGTAGTTTACCCGCATTCCTATTTTCTTATTCATTATCAGACCTATTCCTATAATACCCCCAACTGATTTAGTATTTATAATCCTGTATGCACCTTACCAGAAATCCTGTTCCTCTTTCCACTGAACTTCACTAATCACCACTATACCTAACTGCAACCTATCCATTTCTCTTTTTAAATTTTCTATCTTCCCTACCCAATTAAGAGATCTAACGTTCCACACTTCGATCCGTAGAATGCCGGTGTTGTCTTTCCTGACAAGTGTTTGCTAATCATTCCAAATGAAAATTTAGGGTAATGGATAGATGGACATATTTGTGCTGTGTAATTTTAAGAAGTTACAAGCCATTGGAAGCAGGTGTCATTCTGATGGGAAAAATGAAATATGGGATTTCAGATAAACAAATTTGCAATGTTGATTACAGAGACCTATGTAGCAAAGACTGTGTTTTGAAGTGCTTCCTAAATGCTGTCATCAACCTGTGGTACCAGGTTAAACAACTCAGCTATTTTGTATTTGGAACCTCATATCAGCCAGTTGAGATGAGAAGTGCTTCTAGCACACCTGATAATACAGTCTGCTGATGTGAATTTCTGCTCTGGCAAGAGTACATACATATGTGCAATTGTTGTAGCATATACATTTCACTTTACCACTGTTTAAATTATTGTAATTTGTGTTCAGACAAGAGGATGGGTGTTAATTTACAAGATGTTTGGTCCTTGATTTTGACGTATCATATTGCAAAGTAAGAATGAATTTTCAGACTTTATTAATGTCTAATCTTATTCTTGCACTAGCTTATATGCCTGTGCTTCGCAACAGTTGTTATAGAGGGACCTGTGTATATCATGGTTTTTTAGGGTTCCAGACCTAGGTCAGCAAAAACAGAATCCTTTTTGGATCGCTCTGTCAATAAACTCAGTTCTCCTAGGCAAGATGTCAAATTTAAATAGAAGTCATTGTCGAAAATGATGAGAGTTCATAAAGTTTTTCATTAAAAAAGTGAAATTAATTTTAGTCCTTACTCCGGAATGATGTAAATTCATTGTTAGTTTGTGTTCATAAAGTTAAGACTAAAATGTGTAATTGTCTGTGTAGCATAAACGTCTGAAAACACTTCTATAGTTGAGATGAGAAATAGTAATAATAATAACTGCACCATGTATTGGATCTGTGGCATAGTATCAACTTTTTATTTCTCACAGTAAGTGTATGCTGAGGTATTAGAATGTTGCAGTGTTGCACTGGGGACAATGTAGTTATTCTGTATGCAGTGCTCCATATTATCGAAAAGTCGACAAATACTGAAAGTCTGGTAATTCAATCAACAGAGCAGTTCATGTATGTTTAAATAACACTTCACAGTCGTGTCAATGTGCGATAAACTAAGTCTGAGTAATCATTGAAGGAATGGCGTCAGCTAATCGTCTGTATAGAACTTTGTATTAAATATAGTAATATTTCCAGCGAATTGTCTTGAATATGTTGATCTTGTGTAATAAAACTATATATTCAGAAGTCGGATTATAACTCTAAGTACAATTGTCTCTGCAAAGGAAGACGTCTTTATCTTAATATAGTCCACAACAAAAGGAAGTAATTACAAATTTTAATCTCAATATTGTACTGAACAATTATGAAAGCAGGGAAGTTTCTGATGAGTTTGTCGCTCACTTGTGAATATTATCTCTAGTGGCAGGTACAGAGCAGAAATATCTCTGGAGTGAGCATTCAGATGCGCAGAACAGATTTTCTGTCCTCAACATTAAGTTGGAAATATCACCTGATATTGTGAAAAATCTAGTAATCGATGACTTCATTTTGGTCCTTTTTTTGTTAGGTTAAGACGGATGACTATGTGTAAATGGCCCTTTTAGCAATGCTGTCTCAACTTTCTTGTTGCTTCTGTGACACATTTATTTAGATATTATTTCATGTTGCGTGGCTGCTCTGCGAAAATGAGTTGAGGCTTCTTTACAGCCAATGTGGTACAAACCAACCCTAAGAGCAAATGTGTGGAAAGAGTGGATTTGTTTCAGTATAACTTGGTAATTCCAGCTTATTGTTAAGAAGCTGCACAGAAGCCAATGCTCACTCCATAGATATTTCTACTCCATGTATCATTTAGTGGTTATACCCATTGAAAGATGCACTTCTTTTCTTTGCATGACATTGCAAAGCATTAGGGATACAGCTAGGAAGGAAAAAAAAAATTTGTGTCCTACCTGGGCTAAACTTTACTTGCAGTGGCAACGGTTTAGTTTGCTACCATTGGCAATGAACTATTCCCTTTAGGAGGATGATTAATTTACTGACCAGAACAGAATAAATTATTCATTTCATCATGAACATAATTATTCCCCTTATTTTATGTGATTGATTCTTGAAAAAGCATTCAACAGCCGTTGCCAACATCAGTGCACAACACCGCCACCTTAAGTAAAAGTGTACCCCTTCTAGTAGTGTATTACACCATAATTATGAGCATGAAACAAACACAGACATGTCATAATTAGTTGTTTGGTGTACTATGTAACTAACACGCCTCACTTTGTCCATTCCTGTACTATGGCATTTTTGAGGCATTCCTAAACAGAACACACTCAAATTTAATGAGGATACATCGAAATCAGAAAGGGAACTACATAAATTCCATATTAGAGCATCGATAGACATGAAGGAATGTCATTATGTTTTAAATTCAAATGATACACGCGGAAAGAAGCATTCTTTTTTTACACTACATCGCTGCTGTAAGGAAAATCATAGCCCTTGTTTCAGTGTATTACACTTCAGTTATGAGAATAAACAATGCAGCAGCACCATCTATTGGTTATTTGGTATATTATGTCAGTAACAGCGCCTTTATTGGATCTTTGCTATACTACGCTGCAAGTCAAACATAGCATACACCAGAAACTACAAATTATGATATATTTTCTTCCCCTTATCTGATTTTAATTAAATAAAGCATATATGATGCACCAAGGTACTCTTAGCTGACCTATGAAACCCCATGAAAAAGTTCGTGTAGTACTCTTGTAGATTGTCTGTACTACACCATACTTATAAGCATAGTAAACACAAAAACTTCAAATTACGATATTTTTTCTTCCTCTGATCCAATTTTGATGAAAATAAGCCTATGTTACTCTCCAAACTATTCTCAATTTACCTGTGGAAACCCATGAAAGTTCGTGTAGTACTTTTGGAGATTACCTTCAACAAATAGACATACACATTGGCTTTTAAGCAAATGATTAAGTTATGATATCTTTATTTTCTGTTATCCGATTTTAATTATTGAAGCCTTTATGCAACCGCACGATGTTTTGGAGATATACGTGTTCAAAGAGACAGACAGACATAGATAAAAAAATTTAAATTAGGATATTCTTTTTTTCCATGATCTGACTTTTATAAAATGAAATCTATATATTGTTCAGTTACGCTCAAGTTACCTGTAAAACCCCATGCAAATTTGTGAAGTATTTTTGGAGGTAAGAGGTTTTTAATAGTTGGAAAAACAGATACAACAGTTACTGAAATCAGTTAAAATTACGATATCTTTTGTTTTCATGATCCAATTTTGATAAAATTATGCCTATATGTTGACCCAAACTTTTCTCATGTTTCCTGTTAAAACCACATGAAGATTTGTCCAGTAGTTTTGAAGAGTGAAGGGAACAGTGACTGGCCTACATTTACAGATTTATGATTAGTACAGATTATGATAGAATAACTTGTAATGTGTTATCTCAGTGGCAGAGTTAGTCTGTCTTAAGGTGGTCAGCCAGTCACATTTTCTTGTGTTCTTACTTTAGCAATGATACTATTGATCAATATGAATTTAACATTATATTTAAAAGAAAAACTATGGTTACAATTCTATCTGCTGTGTGAATGGGTGGGATGGGATGAGCTAAATTATATGAGTTTCTATCACTATACATTTTAAAGAAATGCACCTATGATCATCCAAGTACAGGAACCAAGAAATGTGATGTTGAATACCCTACAAGTATGGCCAACAATATGAATGATGATGTACCCACAGTACATTGAATTTTATTCTCTAATTTGTATGATTCCTTGAGTTACCCACTTTTCCAATCATCTTGGCCCCAGGCCACCACGTTTTACCCTTCATCAGTTAAGTCCTTTGTTTCATAACTTTTGTTTTACCTTCTTTGTCATTATGTTTAGAGTGCATCTAGTGTACTCCTCTCCATTGCAATTCAGTGTGATTTTATGTTTCAAATGGTGACAGTATTTCTTTTTTAATTTTAAATCTCAATGGATTTAGTTAGAGTGTAACATGTTCACCAATCTTAATTATTGTACTTGTAAATGAATATACATTCTTAAGATGAGCCGTAATTTTGGCTTTTTCTTAGAGTGAATGACTGGATTATAATAGAATAGTATTTGGAGAATACATACTCATTTAATTCTTTCTTATTCTTGTAGGGCTATTTCCACAGCTGGATCATCAGAAACGGGTTATTGCCAAAAGCATGAAAAGACAAACTTGGCCCAAGCGCGCCTCCTCGCTGCAACACAAATCAAGATCTTCTCGTACACCTTCAGAAGTGAATAGGCGCTTGAGTGCAGATCGAACTCCACGCAAGGAATAATATTTTTTTGTGATTTTTGGCTCAAAATGATCACCAAAATGTTGGTAGTTGGAATTTTTATTAAAATACGTATCAATTTCGGCACTGATCTCTCTTTAAACTAAGTCACATTCTGGCCGAATGTTGTATTCAGATCTCTTTAATTTATAGCACCAGTGGTTTATATATTATGATTGGTAATTGTATATATTATGTTTCTGTAAGGTATTGTCGCAATCATAGTAAACAACATATAGTTATTTCTTTAATGCAAGTTGTATATACCATAGTGCTTGTAGTAATTCTCAGATAACTGGGCTGACATGTTCAGAATGTGATATGTTGTGATGCAACACTCTCTTACATTATTGTCTTGCACTCGGTCTGAAGGGAGCAAAAACTTGCCTGTTAATAAAGAAATAAGGACAAATTGTGTCCTTTGTACTTTGTACTTGTTATAAAAATATTCATTAAAATATTATTTGTTGTTTCACAATATGTCTAATTTTTTATAGCTTAAGGAGTGCCTTGTAAAAATAAATTAAGCCCGTGCCATGATGAAAACTCAAAATTCAACACCTAGACTATCACTGATGCCTTATGAATCATGTTTAACCTCTTATTGTATAAATTTTCTTTCACAAAAAATTCTCTCTTTGTGGAATTGTACCTTATATAACATCTAAAATGTGACTTCACATTCGCTGTTGTGCAAAATGTAAGGCCAAAAGTAATTCTAGTGTAATATTTTACTGCCAAGTAACATAGGTCATTGAAAGTAGAACCATACAAAGAAAGAGCTGCTACAGTATAGCAGAGAAGGTAACTGAAAGAAATACATGACACAAATATAAATGACCCTTTTATTCAAAGACACTAATTACACTGAGGCTGCTGCCATCTCACGGTCCCCTGGACAATAAAAGTTGACATCGTTTTGAGAAATGTATGTGACTACCACAGATGCATACT
Source organism: Locusta migratoria (assembly GCA_026315105.1). Taxonomy (NCBI): domain Eukaryota; kingdom Metazoa; phylum Arthropoda; class Insecta; order Orthoptera; family Acrididae; genus Locusta; species Locusta migratoria. The sequence continues at coordinate 486,538,615 of CM048746.1, read as the reverse complement.
CTGCAGTAATCTCCCATGCTGGCCACAAGGGTGATAAGGAATTCTTGTAGTAGGCTGTTCCATTCCTCTATCAGCAAGGTTGATAACTGCTGACTGGTTGTTGGTGAATGTGGAAGTGTTCCAATACATCTCCCCAACTAATCCTGCATACATTCCTGGTGGGCATTAAGTCAGGAGAGTCAGGAGAATAGAATTTCACTTGTTGAATATCCTCTCATTCCAAGAGCTTCATGATATACACTTCATCACTGTAGCTGTGTATTGTCACCCATGAAAAATGTATATTCGCATTGTATCTCAGTAAACTCTTGACCGAGAAGAGGAGGGATATCGTCTTTCCCAGAAGAACACCGCAGTTGGCTTACAGGGACACCAGAAATCACTTCCCCATTACCTGTATAGTGAAGTGTCAGGTGCTTCATGCTGACTTTGTTCATGTAACAGTGACATTCAGACCACTGTGTATATATGTTGATATACTTATTCAGAAGTGATGGGTAAGTAATACTACATCACAAGAAAATGTGCACAATAGGAAAAAGAAGTATGTATGGAGTAATGAGTGCTCTGTTGTTTGTTATGTGATTGTAGATTATGTTAAATGGGTGGCACAAGAAGAACTGTTTGCTAATATTATCAGTCCCAACCAAACTGTTTCAGTTTATACAAACAACAGTTTTTCCGTAATAGGGCTTGTCAGAAACAAACATGAAAATAAAACCATTGTTTTACTAGATTTATGAAAGGAAATCCTTCATTACAGTCAGTTTGACATAACTGGTAAGTCACGAATGATGGAGGTCTTTTATATATACATAAAGAGACCTGAAATTAAACAAATTATTTGTTGTTATGGTCTTCAGTTCAAAGACTGGTTTGATGCAGCTCTCCACATTCCGTGTCCTTTGCAAACCTCTTTACGTCTCAATAAGAACAGCTACTTTCATTCTTTTGAACTGATTACTGTGTTTGTCTCTCAGACTTTGCAATTTTTACCCCATACACTTCCCTCCAATGCTAAACTAACAATCTCTTGATGTCTCAGAATGTATCCTGCCAATCTACCCCTTCTTTTAGTCAAGATATATCAGAAATTTTTTTCTCGCCAATTCTGTATAGTATATTGCCATTAGTTACACGATCTACACATATAATCTTAAGCATTCTCCTGTAGCACCAAATTTCGAAAGTTTTTATCCATTTTATATCTGAACTTTTCATCATCCATGTTTTATTTCTGTACAAGGTCACACTCCAGGTGCACAAACAAATTAATATTTGATGGGAAAATATTTCTCGTCTTCCTATAGCAATTTTGGATTTTATATCTTCTTTACTTCTGCCATCAGAAGTTATTTTGCTATGCAAATAACAACACTGATCTACTAATTTTATTGTGTTGTTTCCTAATCTAATTCCTCCAGCATCACCTGATTTTCTTTAGCTAAATTCCATTAGCCTTGTTTTGCTCTTGTTAATGTTTATCTTATAACCTCCTTTCAAGACACTGCCCATTCTGTGCAGTTGCTCTTCCAGGTCCTTTGCTGTCTCTGAGAGAAGTGCAATATCATCAGCTAATTGCAAAGTTTTTATTTCTTCTATCTGGACTTTTATTTCCTTCCTCAAATATCTCCTTCATTCCTTCACAGCTTGCACAATGTGTTTTTGTTGTTGTTTAGGTTTCAGTCCAGAGACTGGTATGATGGAGCACTCCACCTTACTCTATCCTCCAGTGCTAAACTCATCATTGTTTGATGTCTAAGAATATGTCCTACCAATTAGTCCCATCTTTTAGTTAAGGTATGCCAGAAATTCCTCTTCTCCCCAATTCTATATAGTACCTTCTTATTAGTTATTCATTATACCCACCTAATTTTGAGCATTTCATCTTTATATATATATACACATATAGAGGGAAACTTTCCCGGTGGGATAAACAAAAATAAAAAATAGAAAAGAGATGACTTACCAAAAGGACTGGCTCGTCGATAGAAACAAATAAAATCACACACAAACACACATACAAGTTTTCGCCACCACTGGCAGCTTCTTCAGGAAAAAGAGGAAAAATGGGGAGGAAAAAGGGAAGGATATGGGTTTTAAGGAAGTGGAAAAGGAGTCATTCCAATCCTAGGAGTGGAAGGACTTACCTTAGGGGAAAAAAGGAAGGTAAACAAATACACACACACTCAGACATATCGAAACGCAAACACACCTAGACAGACATTTGTAAAAAGCAAAGAAGTTCTTTGTGCACATCAGGTAAAGCTTTTGCTACGAGTTTGCTAAACAGTGTTACAACAACAATATCTAAATCAGTAATCATAACACATGAGCATGTTTATAGGGAGAGGACTGCCATGGCTGACATAGGGGAAGAGGTGGAAAACAGCTAAAACCAAACTTTCTTAAAGGCCATGGGCTGGCATCACTGCCACATGTATGAATAGTCACCAGACCACTCAGAAAAGACACAAACAGAAGGCTGCAATCTACAACTCACCAACAGCAGCAACGACGACGAGAGGTAAAAGGCCCACACCCTAAGTTGCAACTATGCCTGGGGGTGGCAACCAAGCCACAGAAGGGCAAAATGCCAAATACATTCTGCTCATTAACCTCAATATACTAATTCAAAATTGTCCTCGCATGGGAGGCAAGACATTTCAAAGCACATAACTAATGCAACAGCAAAGTCAAACTTAACTCCAAAGCAGAAAACAGCCGGTGACACCAGACACAAAACCAGCTCGGCGACCACACCCGAGCAGAGAACGTTCATGGACCTGGCCCAAGCATCCGCATCGGTTGTCACAGACCCACTCCCCTGGCCATTGTGTCCCGGTGGTTGACAGAAACACCAATGGAGATAGCGCCACCACAGTTAGGAGGATAAGCAAACACAAATCGGGGCATGGATTTCAAACAATGAGCTCACAGCTCATCGATGCACAAATTACAGAGCACTGGATTTTTGATTGACCTTCTCTGCTTTCATTCTAACTGTTACAAATGGTATACATTTCCCTGTTTTAGAATCCGTTTTGTATTGCTTAAACATTGCTCCTTGAAACTTTTTAAGCTGGGTAAATATTCCATTTATTATGGTAAGAGCCATGCTACAAACTGAAGTGCTTCATAGATTAGCTGCACGGTCTAAGGCATCATGTCGTGGATTGGATGGCTGCTCACGTCGGCAGTCCGAGACCTCCCTTGGGCATAGGTGTGTGCCTTGTCCTTAGATTAAGATAGCTTAAGTAGTGTATAAGATTAGTCACATCAGAACCCGCATTTAAGTCCAATAAGCTTAACAAACATTTTGAGACCATAGCTAAATAAGCATATAGCAACATGCCATACAAAATCACCACAGAGCACGCTGAAACGTAGTATACTATCATACGCAATGTTACATAATTCTACATACTGTATATAATTTTTTTGTTGTAGTCCTAATGGGCCAAACATTTGAGATCATCAGTCCCTACCTAGCCTTACATGCTACTTTAGTTAATTTACACTAAGGACGACACACACACACAGATGTATATGTAAATACACATACCCGCACAAGGAGTCTGGCAGGAATGGCCGCAACTCCATGACAAGATGCGTCAGACCGTGTGGCCAAGAAATTACTGTTAGGGCCGGTTACAAACAGGGGTTGCCACGCGGAAAAACATGCAGCAGCAGCACGGTTGCTATGGACATGCCTCACGCGACCCTAAGCCGCAAGCACGGCCATGCTCCCACTAGTGACTGGTGCACGGTAAATGCTGCGGCAGGGCAGGATTGTCATGGAAACGCCCTCTACAGCGTAGTGCAGCAGGCTTAGCAGCATGGTTTGTGCATGTTGAACCATTGCCAGTGCCGCGCAAAGTGCTACAAGTCTCCAGCCAATCACAGAAGGCGCTGAGCATGACATAGGCAGTGTCTACAGGGGCTCACGGGAAATACTTGGCCCCACAGTCACAGCGGCTAGCCCAGAATGTGGTACCTGATTAAAAAACTTATCACACGATTTTAAGAAAACTATTCAGTGAAAAAGTTTGATTCTCTCCTACGTTAAATCTCAATATATTTGCTTGATAAAGGGCTGTATTTGTTTGCCACACTTCCTGTACTGCACATAATGAATGTAAAAAGCTTGGAGATTCAAAAAAGGTTGCAGGCACACAAACTCATCGCAGAAACTTTGTGTATGGTTTATTTTAGGCCACAGATTATTGCTAATGAATTGTAGCCAATATACCTAAATAGTATGTAAAGTTGAGAGCAAAAAGAAATGCAATAATGACCAAGTGTCTCTTTAAAATTGACCACAGCTTCCTGAAAACAGTGAATAAAAAAATTATAGGGAATAGGAGAAGGTCATTGTGAATTAAAACATGTTTGAAATCAAACCAGGGTTTTTATTACAATTAGAATAAATAAAGAATGCTCTCACATGTTAGCAGCAGAGAGTATGAAGAGGCACCCGATCAGTACAAGAGTAGAGAACAGAAAGACTAAGAGCGCTTTCACTGTCTCTCCAGGTTGGTTGAAAAAATTGATAATCATAAAAAAAGTCAGGAAGACTGTATATGCAAGCAACAAGTGTCACAGATATAATTTTATTAAAAATATTTATTGTAATGCTAGATAACAACAGTTATACTAAAGGAACTGCCTACACTACACTTGTCCATACTGCTTTGAAGTATAGCTGTGCAATGTGGGATTCTCACCAGGTGGGAATGACGAAGGATATAGAGAAAGTTCAGAGAAGAGGAGCTCGTTTTGTATTTTCGCAGTGTACAGAGTGTCACAGAGGCACAAATTGGGATGGAAATTGTTAAAAGAAAGACATTATGTTTTGTGGCGAGATCTAATTGCGAAATTTCTTTTATAGCTACTTTCTCCACCGAACGCATACATATTTCATTAGCACACAACTTCATAGGCAGACATGATTATTACAATAAAATAAATCAGATCTAAATTGATAAGATTTAGGTGCCCCTTTTTCCCACGCACTATTAAAAAAATGAAACCGTAGAGAAATATTATGAAATTGGTTCGATAAGGCCTCTACTATACACTTAAATGTGATTTACAGAGTAAAAGTGTAGATGTAGCATTTGTCCAGTTACTGGAACCCACATCTATTTTGGTTTGTTACTATTGTCAGTTATTGGTCTTCATCTGCTATCTTTAAGCCCATTCTTGCCTCCATTATGTATTTTACTATTGCAATAAGTCTTACAATATGTTCTATAAAACAATCTCCTCTTTTAATCAAGTTGTGGAACAATTTACTTTCTCTTTCAGGTCTTCCCAGTAGTTTACGATCTACCCATTTACCATCAATATTAGGACCATATTTTGAAAGCTTCCAAGCTCTTTTTAACTAATCTGCTTGTCGTTAATAATTCACTTACGTTCAAGGTTATACTCCACAGAAATGCCTTTGTTTCACCAATTTCTTTTATAACCAGAAGAAAACAGTAGTAATAAAATATGTGGAAGAATGTATGTCTTGAGCCAACTTCGTGCTTATTTCGTATAGCTTCATAGTATCAATAATGACATAAACTGCCAGACTTGCAACAGTCACTAACATAAATGTATAAATTTATACATTGAAATATAAACCTGTGTCCAAATTAGGAGTTATTAAGTATGTTTCATTGAGTTCTGGTCAATGCCTCAGCCTCGTGGCTACTGCCAGAGTCTGCCGCTTCTGCGAGCTTCCGCGGAAAAAGTTTGCCGTTGCTGCATGATGCGCTCCCGCGCTCTAGTGGAAACTGGCCCTTACATAGACAGATACCAACGATCTATTTTACTTCTTGTACCATGTGTTCTGCACTCCATTTTGACATGTACATTATACTACCACATCTTAAAATCGGTAGTTGGTCAAGCTGATGCTATCTTGTAATGGCTAAGGTATGTTTTAATTCCTGCTGGGGTAACAGTTTTTAACAGTCTCAAATATCCCCGTCTCCACCTCCAGTAGCTCCAAGTAAAGGAATTAGGACTGTGGTGTGTTTCAAATCAATATTACACATATCCATTTGCTACAGACTAAAACAAAGTTGGATTAGTTTTCATTGTTTCCTCAAAATACAAATCCCCTCCAGTCTTTAAGAATAGCATGATCATAATTACTAGCGTACAAGAATGGGAAAGTTGTTATCATCTGAGGTCAACAGTGACGATAGGCATGTAGTAGCAGTCCCAGGCAGCACTAAATTATTTACTGCGCTACTTCTAGCCGAACATGTGCACATCCCGCTAATGGTGAGAGTAAATATTTCATATAAAAAATAAACATTGTTTGACTTACCGAAAGTACAGGCTCGCCAATAGAAACATAAAACACAAACAAAAACACACAAACATTCAAGCTTTCTCCACCACTGGCAGCTTCTTCAGGAAAAAGAGGAAGGAAGGAAAGGAAAAAGGATAGAATACGGGTTTTAAGAAAATGGAAAAGGAGTCATTCCAATCCCAGGAGTGGAAGGACTTCCTTTTTGTCCCCTATGGTAAGTCCTTCCACTCCTGGGATTGGAATGACTTCTTTTCCACTTCCTTAAAACCCGTATCCTTCCCTTTTTCCTCTCCTTCCTTCCTCTTTTTCTTGAAGAATCTGCCAGTGGTGGAGAAAGCTTGAATGTTTGTGTGTTTTTGTTTGTGTTTTATGTTTCTGTCGGCAAGCCTGTACTTTCGGTACGTCAAACAATCTTATATATATACATATATTTAGACACACACACACACACACACACACACACACACACATATATATATATATATATATATATATATATATATATATATATATATATATATGTGTGTGTGTGTGTGTGTGTGTGTGTGTGTGTGTGTGTGTGTCTAAATACCTTCCAGGTAGGAAAATGGTATAAAATAAAGATTTTTGACTTACCTAAAGTACAGGCTGGTCGATAGGAACACTAAACACACACAAAAACACACAACCATTCGAGCTTTCGCCACCAGTGGTGGCTTCTTCGGGAAAAAGAGGGAGGAAGGAGAGGAGAAAGGGAAGGATACGGGTTTTAAGGAAGTGGAAAAGGAGCCATTCCAATCCCAGGAGTGGAAGGACTTACCTTAGGGGACAAAAAGGAAGGTAAACAAATACACACACACTCACACATATCCACATCCAAACACACTTAGGCAGACATTTGTAGAAACCAAAGAAGTTGGACAGAGATGCCACTTCAGGCAGAGGCTCTGTCCACAGAACCGAGGCAAAGATGTTAAAGATGGCGGGCGGGAATTAGAATTTAGCGGAGGTTGAGACCAGGCGGGCAACGGGAAGAGAGAATGTGTTGAAGGGCAAGTTCCCATCTCCGGAGTTCTGAAAGATTGGTGTTGGTGGGAAGTATCCAGATAACCTGGACGGTGTAACACTGTGCCAAGATGTGCTGGCCGTGCACCAAGGCATGTTTAGCCACAGGGTGATCCTCATTACCAACAAACACTGTCTGCCTGTGACCGTTCATGCGAATGGACAGTTTGTTGCTGGTCATTCCCACATAGAACGCTTCACAGTGCAGGCATGTCAGTTGGTAAATCACGTGGGTGCTATCGCAAGTGGCTCTGCCCTTGATCGTGTACACCCTCCGGGTTACGGGACTGGAGTAAGTGGTGGTGGAAGGGTGCATAGGGCAGGTTTTACAACGGGGGCGGTTACACGGGTAGGAGCCAGAGGGTAGGGAAGGTGGTTTGGGGATTTCATATGGATGGACTAGGAGGTTACGGAGGTTAGGTGGGCGGCGGAAAGACACTCTTGGTGGAGTGGGAAGGATGTCATGAAGGATGGATCTCATTTCGGGGCAGGATTTAAGGAAGTCGTATCCTTGCTGGAGAGCCACATTCAGAGTCTGCTCCAGTCCCGGAAAGTATCCGGTGACAAGAGGGGCACTTCTGGGGTTCTTCTGTGGAAGGTTCTGAATTTGGGGGGATGAGGAAGTGGCTCTGGAAATTTGTTTCTGTACCAGATCAGGAGGATAGCCGCGGGATGTGAAAGCTGATATTAGGTTGTTGGTGTACTGGTTCAGGGATTCGGGACTGGAGCAGACTCGTTTGCCACGAAGACCTAAGCTGTAGGGAAGGGAACGTTTGATGTGGAATGGATGGCAGCTGTCATAGTGTAGGTACTGTTGTTTGTTGGTTGGTTTGATGTGGACGGATGTGTGAAGTTGGCCGTTGGACAGATGGAGGTCGACATCAAGGAAAGTGGCATGGGATTTGGAATAGGACCAGGTGAATTTGATGGGACCAAAGGAGTTGAGGTTGAAGAGGAAATTCTGGAGTTCTTCTTCACTGTGAGTCCAAATCATAAAGATGTCGTCAATGAATCTATACCAAACTTTGGGTTGACAGGCTTGGGTGTCCAGGAAGGCTTCCTCTAAGCGTCCCATAAATAAGTTGGCGTACGAGGGGGCCATCCTGGTTCCCATGGCTGTTCCCTTTAGTTGTTGGTATGTTTGGCCCTCAAAAGTGAAGAAGTTGTGGGTTAGGATGAAGCTGGCTAGGGTATTAAGGAAAGAGGTTTTAGGTAGGGAATTGGGTGGTCGGTGTGAAAGGAAATACTCCATCGCAGCAAGGCCCTGGGCATGTGGGATGTTTGTGTACAAGGAAGTGGCATCAATGGTTACAAGGATGGTATCTGGAGGTAACTGGCTAGGCAAGGATTTCAGGCGATCGAGGAAGTGGTTGGTATCTTTGATGAAGGATGGGAGACTGCACATGATGGGTTGAAGGTGTTGGTCTATGTAGGCAGAGATTCGTTCAGTAGGGGCTTGGTAACCGGCCACAATGGGGCGGCCGGGATGATTGGGTTTGTGGATCTTGGGGAGTAGGTAGAAGGTGGGGGTGCGGGTTGTCGGTGGGGTCATGAGGTAAATGGAGTTAGGTGAAAGGTTTTGTAGGGGCCTAAGGTTTTGAGGATTCCTTGAAGCTCTGCCTGGACATCAGGGATAGGATTGTGTTGACAAACTTTGTAGGTAGTATTGTCTGAAAGCTGACGCAGTCCCTCAGCCACATACTCCCGCCGATCAAGTACCACGGTTGTGGATCCCTTGTCGGCTGGGAGAATGACGATGGAACGGTCAGCTTTCAGATCACGGATGGCTCGGGATTCAGCTGTAGTAATGTTGGGAGTAGGATTAAGGTTTTTTAGGAAAGACTGAGAGGCAAGGTTGGAAGTAAGGAATTCCTGGAAGGTTTGAAGAGGGTGATTTTGAGGAAGAGCGGGTGGGTCTAGCTGTGATGGAGGATGGAACTGTTCCAGGCAAGGTTCTATTTGAGTCATGTCTTGTGGAGTTGGATCATTAGGAGTAGGGTTAGTTTTCTTCGTGGCCTCTGCTGGAGATATCACTTTGCCACGAAGAAAACTAACCCTACTCCTAATGATCCAACTCCACAAGACATGACTCAAATAGAACCTTGCCTGGAACAGTTCCGTCCTCCATCACAGCTAGACCCACCCGCTCTTCCTCAAAATCACCCTCTTCAAACCTTCCAGGAATTCCTTACTTCCAACCTTGCCTCTCAGTCTTTCCTAAAAAACCTTAATCCTACTCCCAACATTACTACAGCTGAATCCCGAGCCATCCGTGATCTGAAAGCTGACCGTTCCATCGTCATTCTCCCAGCCGACAAGGGATCCACAACCGTGGTACTTGATCGGCGGGAGTATGTGGCTGAGGGACTGCGTCAGCTTTCAGACAATACTACCTACAAAGTTTGTCAACACAATCCTATCCCTGATGTCCAGGCAGAGCTTCAAGGAATCCTCAAAACCTTAGGCCCCCTACAAAACCTTTCACCTAACTCCATTACCTCATGACCCCACCGACACCCCGCACCCCCACCTTCTACCTACTCCCCAAGATCCACAAACCCAATCATCCCGGCCGCCCCATTGTGGCCGGTTACCAAGCCCCTACTGAACGAATCTCTGCCTACATAGACCAACACCTTCAACCCATCATGTGCAGTCTCCCATCCTTCATCAAAGATACCAACCACTTCCTCGATCGCCTGAAATCCTTGCCTAGCCAGTTACCTCCAGATACCATCCTTGTAACCATTGATGCCACTTCCTTGTACACAAACATCCCACATGCCCAGGGCCTTGCTGCGATGGAGTATTTCCTTTCACGCCGACCACCCAATTCCCTACCTAAAACCTCTTTCCTTAATACCCTAGCCAGCTTCATCCTAACCCACAACTTCTTCACTTTTGAGGGCCAAACATACCAACAACTAAAGGGAACAGCCATGGGAACCAGGATGGCCCCCTCGTACGCCAACTTATTTATGGGACGCTTAGAGGAAGCCTTCCTGGACACCCAAGCCTGTCAACCCAAAGTTTGGTATAGATTCATTGACGACATCTTTATGATTTGGACTCACAGTGAAGAAGAACTCCAGAATTTCCTCTTCAACCTCAACTCCTTTGGTCCCATCAAATTCACCTGGTCCTATTCCAAATCCCATGCCACTTTCCTTGATGTCGACCTCCATCTGTCCAACGGCCAACTTCACACATCCGTCCACATCAAACCAACCAACAAACAACAGTACCTACACTATGACAGCTGCCATCCATTCCACATCAAACGTTCCCTTCCCTACAGCTTAGGTCTTCGTGGCAAACGAGTCTGCTCCAGTCCCGAATCCCTGAACCAGTACACCAACAACCTAATATCAGCTTTCACATCCCGCGGCTATCCTCCTGATCTGGTACAGAAACAAATTTCCAGAGCCACTTCCTCATCCCCCCAAATTCAGAACCTTCCACAGAAGAACCCCAGAAGTGCCCCTCTTGTCACCGGATACTTTCCGGGACTGGAGCAGACTCTGAATGTGGCTCTCCAGCAAGGATACGACTTCCTTAAATCCTGCCCCGAAATGAGATCCATCCTTCATGACATCCTTCCCACTCCACCAAGAGTGTCTTTCCGCCGCCCACCTAACCTCCGTAACCTCCTAGTCCATCCATATGAAATCCCCAAACCACCTTCCCTACCCTCTGGCTCCTACCCGTGTAACCGCCCCCGTTGTAAAACCTGCCCTATGCACCCTTCCACCACCACTTACTCCAGTCCCGTAACCCGGAGGGTGTACACGATCAAGGGCAGAGCCACTTGCGATAGCACCCACGTGATTTACCAACTGACATGCCTGCACTGTGAAGCGTTCTATGTGGGAATGACCAGCAACAAACTGTCCATTCGCATGAACGGCCACAGGCAGACAGTGTTTGTTGGTAATGAGGATCACCCTGTGGCTAAACATGCCTTGGTGCACGGCCAGCACATCTTGGCACAGTGTTACACCGTCCGGGTTATCTGGATACTTCCCACCAACACCAATCTTTCAGAACTCCGGAGATGGGAACTTGCCCTTCAACACATTCTCTCTTCCCGTTGCCCGCCTGGTCTCAACCTCCGCTAAATTCTAATTCCCGCCCGCCATCTTTAACATCTTTGCCTCGGTTCTGTGGACAGAGCCTCTGCCTGAAGTGGCATCTCTGTCCAACTTCTTTGGTTTCTACAAATGTCTGCCTAAGTGTGTTTGGATGTGGATATGTGTGAGTGTGTGTGTATTTGTTTACCTTCCTTTTTGTCCCCTAAGGTAAGTCCTTCCACTCCTGGGATTGGAATGGCTCCTTTTCCACTTCCTTAAAACCCGTATCCTTCCCTTTCTCCTCTCCTTCCTCCCTCTTTTTCCCGAAGAAGCCACCACTGGTGGCGAAAGCTCGAATGGTTGTGTGTTTTTGTGTGTGTTTAGTGTTCCTATCGACCAGCCTGTACTTTAGGTAAGTCAAAAATCTTTATTTTATACTATATATATATATATATATATATATATATATATATATATATATATATATATGTGTGTGTGTGTGTGTGTGTGTGTGTGTGTGTGTGTGTGTGTGTGTGTGTGTGTGTGTGTCTAAATATATGTATATATGTATAAAATAAAGATTGTTTCACTTACCGAAAGTACAGGCTCGCCGATAGAAACATAAAACACAAACAATATATATATAAAAATATGTATAAAATAAAGATTTTTGACTTACCTAAAGTACAGGCTCGTCGACAGAAACATAAAACACACACAAACATTCGAGCTTTCGCCACCACTGGCAGCTTCTTTGGGAAACAGAGGAAGGAAGGAGAGGAGAAAGGGAAGGATACGGGTTTTAAGGAAGTGGAAAAGGAGCCATTCCAATCCCAGGAGTGGAAGGACTTACCTTAGGGGACAAAAAGGAAGGTAAACAAATACACACACACTCACACATATCCACATGCAAACACACATAGGCAGACATTTGTAGAAACCAAGAAGTTTCTCCTCCCCTTTTTTCCCCTTATCCTGAAGAAGCGACCAACAGTTGTGAAAGCTTGTATGTGTGTTTGTGTGTGATTTTATTTGTGTCTATCATCGAGCCGGTCCTTTGGGTAAGTCATCTGTTTTCTATTTTTTATATTTGTTTATCCCACCAGGAAAGTTTCCATATATATATGAAGGGTAGATAACAACTCATTGTAAAGAGGCTCACTGAGCTGCTGACAGGCACGAAAAATAGACACGTTCATACAACTTAAATTTTAGCCCATGGTTTTCATCAGAAAAAGAAACAGAAAAAGAAAGCAGATTGCAGGCCTTCATCAGAAAAAGAAAAATTAAGAAGATTGCAGGAATAAAATGGATAAGTCTGCCACTCTTCAACACACTAAAACCTTCAACCTAATAGCTTAAGTCAGATATCAGACATATTACAATTTTAAAACTTTTGTCACACTCACCTCATCATCAATTAAAACTGAGGGCTAATCACCACTAAGTTTTGTCTCCATCCATTCCAAGTGGTTTAAAATACACTCAGTCAAAATGTGGCATACAGCCATCAAAAGAGTCTGGGCTCTCCAATCAAAGTAAAAAGTCTTTGGTGTATGGACAGTGCCAGATTCAGAGGTGGGTAATTGCCACTTTTTCCCACCTGAGAAGCCAGCAGGAGGATTGTCACAGATGGGCAGTGGGCTTCACGAATCGCAGATTATTAAACGTCATTGACAGCCATTCATCTTCCCACAACTTCAGGGATTGAAACTGCAAAAAAGAAGTGAGTTCCTGCACTGTGTCACATCATGGTCTCTGTAGGCATCTTTGGCGGTGAAATCAGCTTCTTCATTACCTAGAATTCCCATGCCCTGGCACCCAGCAAAATGAGACCTGCTTTCCCCCGACATTGGAGGAAGGACAGTTCATCCTGTATATGTTGCAGCAATATCACAGTTGGATACAGATTCCATAATTATTGCAGCACACTAAGAAAGTCCAAGCAGATAAGAAACCATTTACCCCTAACTCTTCGTATCTTCTGCAAAGCCTTCAGGATTGCATGATGCTCTCTCAAGAAAATAGAATGATTCTCAGGAAGACGAATCCTGATGTCATGGTCAGGGAAAACTCCAGAACAGTTGACAGAGTCCCCCTGTTTTAAAAAGTCGGTGTACACCACGGTAAATCTCTTATGCCTATCTAAAACAGTAAGAAACAGAGACTGAAAAGCCATATCTGAGGGATCAATTTTCTTAAAAGTAGTGAGATCTAAAACACGTCTGGGACTTTGGAGAAGCCAAAATGGAAATCTGCTCCAACCTCGACATCAGCAGTTGCTGAATATGAAAAAGCCATTTCAATGGAGGCTGAGTAGTGGTGTAGCATGCAGAAGTGAAAGGTGTGGAGAGCATTGTGTATGTCTGGCACACCATCAGTAGCCATTGCCTGATGTATAGTGGCAGTTCAACGCAGAGACTTGGTATGAGGCTTGTTATAAATTCCCCACTGGCCAGTTGAATTCCTTCATGTATACTGTGTCCAACATCATGGCTGTGTAGACCCATACACCATGCACCCACAATAATGCTGAGATCACACAAATGCTCTATAAAACCAGAGCAGACAAATCCTGTCTATTCCCAATGAAGTGTGGCTAATAAATTTTAAAATTCTCAGTGCTTTGAGACACTGTCTCTTCAAATTCTTCAGGTGTAGCAACTATGAAAGTTTGGTGTTAAATGTGAGGCACACATTCAGACACTCTGAAAATGGAATGAGTTTGGTTCAAATGAACACACTTAGACTTCTCAGTTGAAAGAGTAAAACCAGTCCTCTTTGCCCATTCATCCAATCATCAAAGAGTGAGTTGTAACTGAAGTGTTGTTGTTGCAAGGTCGAAAGAAGAGCAAAATACAGAGAAGTCATCAACAAATAAAGAACACTGAATGGGACATGATATTGTTGATGGCTATGGCAAAGACAGTCACACTTAACAGCACTACCCTGAGGAACACCTCCTGCTCAAAGTGATCAGAAAGAACACCACCTACGCAATATCTAAAATAGCATGGAGAAAGAAAGGGCTGAATAAAATTGGAAAGACATCAACAAAAACCCCACTCATGAAGTTGCCTGAGGGTAAAATGCCTCCAAGTATTATTGTAGGCCTTCTCAATGTCAAAAAACATACATAAAAGATGCCATCACAGGAAAGCATGTTATATAGCCACCTCCAGGAAGGCCAATTTCTCAAAGGTGGATCAATATCTTCTGAACCCATACTGAAAGTGACTAAGGTGCTGGCTGCAGTCTAATATCCAGACAAGTTGGCAGTTGATCATCCACTCAAAGGTATTTCCCACACAACTAGTTGGGTGACACTATGGGCTTGTGAGGTCTTTCCAGGCTCTAAGACAGGAATTAAAACTTCTTCCTGTCATGAGTTGGGAAAGTGACGTGACAGCCAAATTTAATTAAAAAGGGCGATGAGGTTTCCTGTGTTTCGGTCTGTAAGGTGCCATATCATATTGTAATGTATCCTATCATGACCAGGGCACATGTCATGAGCTGCAGGTAGTGCAGACTTGAGCTCTTACATTTAAAATGGGTGGTTTTAATCTTCATCACGGGTGAACCTCGTGTCCAAAGGGCTCCAGGAGCCTGACTGGCATTGGAAGTGACCCCAATGAAATATTCTACCATTGTCTCTGCAATGTCTCATGGGCTGCTCTGTAGGATGCCATTTCCCATTACAGTAGCCACTGGGCACCTTTCTGCTCTCCCAGATATCCTCCTGATGGTCAACCATACATGTGAGCTTTTGATGGAATGATTAAAGGTATTCAAGAATTTTTGTCACAATCGTTTCTTGCTCTCTCATATAGTTTGGTGGCTTTATGCCCTCACCACCCAAAAGGCTGCAAGGTCATCTGCAGTTGATCGGCTTTTGAACCTGTGCAAAGCTGCACGCCTCATCCTCATTGAAGAGTGGCATTCATCACTCCACTAAGAATCAGGCTCCATTTTCGATCTACCTGATGACTATGGAATGGCTGATGCTGTGGCATTGTGGATTGTTTGAGTAATATGATTCACCCATTCCTGGACATTAACACAATGATCAAGCTCATCTAGTCAGTTGTAAAGGTTCCACTCCACTCTACTGAGCACCCATCAAGGTGATTGCCATACAGGCTTCATTGCATCTGGCTCATGGTTCCAGATTTACAAGTGATGACTTCCAAGAACGTCATCAACCACTTCCCATTGCATGGTAGGGGCAAAGGCTGGGCAGCAAAGCGGAAGACTTATGGGAGAAAATGGTCCCATTGCAGTGCAGAAGTGTATGCTCTTATCTGTATTTAATAAATGTGTGTTAAATGACATTAGAAGCCTCTCAATCACTTGACACTTGGGACAGGTAGCTAGAGAGTCTCAAAGTACATTATGTGTATTAAAATCACCATATAGGATGAATGGGTGGAGGAGCTGGTTCAAAAGATCATTGCTAGCCTCTTCATTGAGTTCATCACTTGGGGGTAGATGGAGTGAACATACAATCAGTTGAGGATGAACATACATTGATGACGCAACTGCTTGAAGATTTGTGGTGAGGGAGAGATGAAAGGAATGGTAAGACACTCCACCTTTATCTCTCTCTCCACTAAGGTCAACCTTTCAGTGGAGAACCTACCCACATTTCTCAGGGTTATCAGAAGCTTTAAAATTATTCTCCTGGAAACAAATACACATTGGTGTACCCTGAGTGAGTAATCAAAGTTCCTCCACATGTGTTCTGACTCCCCACAAGGTCCACTGAAGTATGGGTGCCATCTATCATGGATGTTGTACCTTCACTCCATGTTACGGACACTGAACTGGGTGGAAGTTCGGTCTTGGGGCAGTGAGATATTTCCCCATAGGAACATCTAGCTCAATGAACACTGGAGCAGTGTCAGTGGAGAAATCACGTACAATGACATCTATTTGATCTGATCATGTGTTGTGTTTCAACCTGCACCTGACTTTTTCCTGTTGCCTTTTCTGCTTGGTGGTCTTTACAGTAGGCATGGAAGGAGTGGAGGGTGCCAAAAGCTATGTAACATTGACAACAGTAGCTTCTTCAGATGTACATGGTGGGGCTTTGGGCTGTGTAACAACTACAGTTTTACAGGTGTACTCAAAGGTACTAGTTTTAGTACTGATACTAGCAACCTCAGTTTGGGTGGATGCATGAAACTTGGAAACCAACTTGTTAACATCAGCAACAAAAGAGGTATCAAAGGAAGGAGGCTGCATGACCTTAAAGATCTTTTTGGCCTCACCACAGGAAACCCACATATTTTATTTTTATTTAATTTCATGTACTTTCTTTTCCTCCAAGTAAACACTGCACTCCCTACTCCAAAACAGGTGTTCCCCAGAGCAATTGACACACTTTAGAGGTGATAAATTAAATGTTAGCCAATTTCCTGTCAGACCACACACTGTAATATCCATGCTTTTATTTGTGATACTTGCATTAGTCCTAAGTTCATTGGATCCATGTATACAAAAAGTAATTGTGTGCAGTTAAAAATGGGCTCTTGTTTTGAGTCTTAAGGCATGTACATTTTATCATCACCTTTTTGATTTCATTGAGCCTAAAATTTAAGTTCTACATTTTCCGTAATGCAACAGTTACTGTTTCAAGTAAATGTGCAGAGCAACTGGAAACACCATAGCAGCCTACAGAAAAATAAACCAACACAGTTTGAATTCAAGTATGGATATACCAACCGGAATGTCAATAACAGAGGATGGATAACAACTCCCAAAAAGATGTTTGCTGAGCCACTGTCAGGCATATAAAATAAACAATCACATTCACACAACTTCAATTTTTGGCCTTGGCCTTCATCAGAAAAAGAAACACATATGTTCACACAATCACTCAGACATAACTATTTACACACAACCACTATCTCTGATCACTGCAGCACTACAAGCACCTTGACAGTGAGTGTGGAGGGGAGGGGAGGAGGAAGGATGCCGGGTAAGGTAGGTATGGAAAGTTCCGCATTGTGTGAATAATTGTAAACACTCTGGTAGGCAGGAATGTGAGATGCAGCATTGAAAGTGTAACTGGTGAAGTTTTTCTAAAGAAGATTAAACAAGAAGGGTTGCTGCCTATCGCCTTTCCTCTCAGACAGGACGCTACACTCACCTGCTGATCTGCTGTCCTTGGACCATAAAGGTCTTGGCAGGTGTTTTGTCATCTTATTGAAGATTCATTAATTGAAAAGAGGACAGTAGGAAAGTTACAGATCAAATAGGCAGAATTGTGGTGAAATCTGTATTCATAAAGATATGACAAATTTGAGTTAGCCCTGTTCCATGTTTAATATTATTTCACAATTTTGCCACGAAACCACCTTGCTGTAGGTCAAGGAATTACTAACAATAGTCAAGAAATAAGCACATTTTTTATGCAGATACATTTGCAGTCCCTAGAGAGAGCAGAGAGTGGTTGAATCAGAGAGCTAGCCATGAAGTCGTAATACTAAAATCAGAGCAGGGGCCAAACGACCAAGCTTACCTCACTGTAAACTGAATGGTAAATGTACCAGATCCTTCCACTCATCCATCATTGTAATAGATGCGGACGGTCCTCAAAGTCACTTTCCTAATACGGTACTAACCTCCACCCCAGATTGTCCGCGCGGTGGGTATTTCGAAGCTCTGCAACCGAATGGCGGTGGATGTCTGTTCGCCGGGCATGGCACCACAGTGTGCTTCTGCTGTTAAAAAGTAGTCCCTGAAGCCAACCTTACAGGTAGGGGAAAGAAACCATTGGTGAAGCTTAGCCCTTGCGGGCGGCACTGTGTCTTGGACACTCAGGTTGGGACACCTGTTTGGAGCGCAGGACAAAGCTGGTATGCCTATGCCACGACGACGTTTACGGTTGCAATTTCTAGATTAACCAAACAGGTAATGTAGAAACAACTCTGTCCCTTCCATTCGATTTTCATCTTGAATATGTCAAAGACAATAATGATAAATCTGAAGCATAGAATTAAAATCAACCCCCATGAATCACAGACATTGCCGAGGTGGGGTGGCTTGCGTGCCTCAAGGATACAGTTAGCCATACCATAGGTGCAACCACAGTGGAGGGGTATCTGTGGAAAGGCCAGACAAACGTGTGGTTCCTGAAGAAGGGCATCAGCCTTTTCAGTAGTTACGGGGGCAACAGTCTGGATGGTTGACTGAGCTGGCCTTGTAACATCAAGGAGCACCGGAACTGCCACACAGTTACTGCGAACAGCTGAAAGCAAGGGGAAACTCCAGCCATTACTTTTCCTGAGGACATGCAGCTCTTCTGTATGAAAATATGATGATGGCATCCTCTCGGGTAAAATATTCCGGAGGTAAAATAGTCCCCCATTCGGATCTCCGGGCGGGGACTACTCCGGAGGATGATGTCATCAGGAAGGACAATACTGGCATTCTATGGATCGGAGCGTGGAATGTTAGATCCCTTAATTGGGTAGGAAAATTAGAAAATTTAAAAAGGGAAATGGATAGGTTGAAGTTAGACATAGTGGGGGTTAGTGAAGTTTGGTGGCAGGAAGAACAGGATTTCTGGTCAGGTGAATACAGGATTATAAATACAAAATCTGTTGGGGGTATCACAGGAGTAGGACTGATAATGAATAAGAAAATAGGAATGCGGATAAACTACTATGAGCAGCACAGTGATCGCATTATCATTGTCAAGATAGATACAAAGCCAAAACCAACAACAGTAGTTCAGTTTTATATGCCAACTAGCTCTGCCGATGATGAGGAGATTGAAGATGTGTATGAGGAGTTAAAGGAAATTATTCAGACAATTAAGGGAAAGGAAAAGCTGATTGTGATGGGAGACTGGAATTCGGTAATAGGAAAAGGAAGAGAAGGAAAAATAGTACGTCAATATGGTCTGGGCAGAAGGAATGAAAGAGGAAGTCGCCTGGTAGAATTTTGCGCGGAACATGATTTAATCATAACAAACACCTGGTTTAAGAATCACAAAAGAAGGTTGTATACGTGGAAGAGACCAGGAGACACCAGGAGATACCAGATAGATTTTATAATGGTAAGACATAGATTTTGGAACCAGGTTTTAAACTGTAAGACATACACAGGGGCAGATATAGACTCTGACCATAACTTATTGGTGATGAACTGTAGGCTGAAACTGAAAAACTGCAGAAAAGTAGGAAAATAAGGAAATGGAACTGGGATAAATTGAGGGAACCTGAAGTTCTTAAGAATTTCAGAGGGAAATAAAACAGTAGAAGAGGAATGGGCAGCACTGAGAGATGAAATAGTGAAGGCAGCAGAGGGCAAAATAGGTAGAAAGGCAAGACTTACAAAAATCCTTGGATATCACAGGAAATATTAAGTTTAATTGATGAAAGGAGAAAATATAAAAATTCAGTAAATGAAACAGGCAAAATGGA
Organism: Locusta migratoria; assembly: GCA_026315105.1. Classification (NCBI taxonomy): domain Eukaryota; kingdom Metazoa; phylum Arthropoda; class Insecta; order Orthoptera; family Acrididae; genus Locusta; species Locusta migratoria. The sequence goes on along the minus strand of CM048746.1, from coordinate 486,518,756 downwards.
GTACAGACGACTAAGGAATGAGATAGACAGGAAGTGCAAAATGGCTAAGCAGGAGTGGCTAGAAGCCAAATGCAAATCTGTAGAAGAATGTATAAGAAGGGGAAAAGTAGATATTGCCTACAGGAAAATAAAAAGAGACATTTGGGGACAAGAAAAACAGCTCTACGAATATCAAGAACTCAGATGGAAAACCAGTTCTCAGCAAAGAAGGGAAATCTGAAAGGTGGAAAGAGTACATAGAGGAGCTCTACAAAGGAATTGAACTTAGAGACAATGTTGTAGGAAGGGAAGAGGAAGTAGATCAAGATGGAATAGGAGATACTATACTGAGAGATGAATTTGACAGCGCCCTGAAAGACCTAGGTCGGAACAAGGCCCCAGGAGTAGATGACATTCCCTCAGAGCTACTAAAGTCTCTGGGTCAGCCAGCCATGACAAAACTATTCACCTGGTGTGTAAGATGTATAAGACAGGTGAAATACCCTGAGACTTTAAGAAAACTGTAATAATCCCCATTCCAAAGAAATCAGGTGCAAACAGGTGTGAAAATTACAGAACCATCAGTTTGATAAGTCATGGCTGCAAAATTTTAACACGAATTATCTACAGGAGAATGGAAAAGCTGACCTTGGGGAAGATCAGTTCGGATTCAGGAGGAACGTAGGAACCCGGGAGGCAATACTCAGTTAAGGACTTATCTTAGAAGATAGATTCAAATGTTCAAATGTTTGTAAAGCTTATGGGACTTAACTACGGGGTCATCAGTCCCTAAACTTACAAACTACTTATCAACTACTTACAAACTAGGACGGCACAAATATCCATGCCCGAGGGGGGATTCGAACCCCCGACCGTAGTGGCCGTGCAGACCGTGACTGAAGCGCCTCAGTCCCCTCGGCCACCGTGGCCGGCATGACTACTCTTGGCAGGCCTTGTACCTAGGTGGCGTTGGTTATACCCTGTTGCCGATCTGCCCTCCTTGACCAATGTCGGCGCTCAGAAACACCCAAGTCCACTCCATATTTTCAGATTTTTACCATTCAATTGCATTGTCATTTATTGACATAGGAACATGCAGAAAACGAATTTATGTTTGTAGCTCAGTGTGTGACACGAAATATTTGTCCTCATTTATGACTCACCCTGTATATAGTTAACACAATATCGGCATTTTCATGGTGGCTAATCCTAAGGACAGCACAAATATCCATTCCCGAGAGGGGATTCGAACCCCCGACTGTAGTGGCCATGCAGACCGTGACTGGAGCACCTCAGCCCCTTCGGCCACCGCGGCCGGCGAAGATTGATTAAGGAAAGGCAAACCTACATTTTTAGCTTTTGTAGATTTAGAGAAAGCTTTTGACAATGTTGACTGGAATACACTGTTTCAAATTCTGAAGTCAGCAGGGGTAAAATACAGGGAAAGGAGTGTTATTTACAACTTGTACAAAAGCCAGACCACAGTTATGAGACTCAAAGGGCATGAAAGGGAAGAATTAGTTGGGAAGTGAGAAAGACAGGGTTGTAGCCTTTATCCGATGTTATTCAATTTGTACATCGAGCAGGCGGTGAAGGAAAGCAAGGAAAAATTTGGAATAGGGTCAAAGTTCAGGGTGAAGAAATAAAAACTTTGTGTTTTGCTGATGACATTCTAATTCTGTCAGAGACAGCAGGGGACCTGGAAGAGCAGTTGAATGGAATGGACAGTGTGTTGAAGAGGGTGTATAAAATGAACATTAAGAAGAGCAAAACAAAGATAATGGAATGCAGTCTTAGAAAATCGGGTGATGCAGAAGGAGTTAGATTAGATAACGAAACAATGAAGGTGGTAGATGAGTTTTGTTACTTGGGTAGTAAAATAACAAATGACGGTCACAGTGCAGATGATATAAAATGCAGAATGGCAATGGGAAGAAAATCATTTTTGAAAACGAGAAATTTGCTAACATCGAATATTAATTTAAGTGTAAGGAAGTCTTTTCTGAAGGCATTTGTGTGGAGTGTTGCCTTGTATGGAAGTGAAACATGGACGATAAACAATGCAGACAGGAAGAGAATAGAGGCTTTTGAAATGTGGTGCTACAGAAGAATGCTAAAGATTAAGTTGGTAGATCACATAACCAATGAAGAGGTACTGAACAGAATTGGTGAGAAAAGAAATTTTTGGCATACCTTGACTATTTTACTACCCAAGTAACAAAACTCATCTACCACCTTCATTGTTTCGTTATCTAATCTAACTCCTTCTGCATCACCCGATTTTCTAAGACTGTATTCCATTATCTTTGTTTTGCTCTTCTTAATGTTCATTAGTGGTGTGGTAGTTTAACCGTAAGACATCTGCCTAGTAAGCATGGAGGTCCGGGTTCGATTGCCGGCCCCGCATCACAAATTTTAATTCTATGCTTCAGATTTATTATTATTGTCTTTGACATATTCGAGATGAAAATCCATCTCAGGGATTGTTTATTTGTATTCCATTTGATTGTCCTCTAAGTAAGCAATCATTCTGTGATGCTCCTTGGTTGGTGAAAATTAATACACCATTCTAAATTAATTTATTTAATTTTGCTACTTTTTAATTAAGGACCCATTTGGTGTGTTATTTGTATCTGGCTGTTTGTAATTTTATGGCAACTCGAATTCATGGTCAGAATAAAATATTTAATTTTATTTTGCTCTGATTTCTTTCTTATGGCACAGCCATTGCGGCCGTGTATTGTGTGCCCTCAAAAAATCTGTGCGTTACAAATGCAGTGATAGGAAAGGGTGGAAGAGGATAAAATGGAGGTATAGAGGTGCTTGTGGGGAGGGAGGGAGAATTTGAAACAATAAAATTAATAAGGGAAAAAATAAAAAAGTCATTACTTGTTTATGTATTCCTTTTTATTTTTATTGCTTCAAACCCTCCCTCCCCGCATGCACCTCTACTCCTCCCTTTTATCCTCTCCCACCCCTCCTCTTCACTGCATTCAATGCTGACTTTCACATTCTTACCTATCAGTGCCTTTGCAATCCATCATACAACACAGCACTGTATGCAACTGTCCCTGCTTGTACCCAAATGAACTCACAGTGCCATATTCCTTTCCTGTGCACCTGTTGCCTATCCCTTTCAACTGTCAGTCACTTTCGCCATCTCATACTCCTGCTTCCTTCCTTCTTTCTGTGCGAGGTCTAGCACACAATCCATTTTCCATCTCAACTATTCAAAAAGCTGTTTCCTTTTATGCTTAAACAAAAAATTTAGTATTATATAACAACATCAATGAGGAATAATTGGAATCAATCAGCTTATGCAAATTCTGGGGTAAGATAATTACTGGGAGATGAAGAGGAACAATCACATAGGTTCAGTAGTAGGTAAGGCAGACAGCACATTGATTCACTAGTATGCTGCTGGAAAAATGCAATCAGTCTTGATTGCTTAGAAAACATTCATGTGACCCAGCCTAGAGGATTGTGAGGTATGTGGGCCTCATACAACAACGAGAATAAACAGCAGCATGATGGTGAAAGGCTTGTGTAGTCCATAAAATAACATTACCAAAAATCTAGAAAACCTGTACTTGCATATTTAAGAAACAGCGCCTGGCCTGTGAAAGCCTACTTATAAAATTTCAATAACCAGTATTAAGTGAAGAATGTAAAAATATACATCAATCTCCTTCAAGTCACTCCCAAGGGGTCTAAAAAGACAATATTAGACTAATTAAACACACATCAAGTACTTTGAGTAGTTCTAAAGGGGGCAAGGCTTTTTATCATAATATTCAAGACTGCTCCAACAGAATTGTTATGACACACAGAAAATAAATTCTCTCAGATTAACTGTGAAGGTTATTAAAAAAATACTGACCACATATATTAGTATATCATATCTTTCAATACACATGCAAAAAAAAAAAAAAAAAAAAAAAAAAAAAAAAAAAAAAAAAAAAAATCTGAATATATCTTAAGTCCAATTGATTGGACTTTTACATTCACCATAAACCGGAACCAAACCAAGTGTAAACAAAGTTGTTACATCACTTAATATCCTCTGTTTCAGCACTATATACTTGTTCCAGTTCTCTACAGTTAAATACAGATAAGCTGCAGTAGCTCTCACTGCTGCAATACCAGACCTGTATGTCATGCATGAGGGTCTAATCAGTGAAGCCATGTGGGTCCAAGGTTGTTTGCCTGCTGCTCTCTGTTGAATTATTAGTGTTAAGTTTGTAGCCTGTGGATGCACTACAAGAAACATATCTTGGTGAGACACAATATGAAATTTGTAAGCATCATTTTGATGTGTGTTATATGCCATGTAACAACAGAAGAAGTACCAACAGGAGAAAAACCTCAAAGAGGTATTAAAACTTACCTTTTTCCATCAATATATTATTCTGTACAGACGGATCAAAATTACTGTTCATGTGTAAAACCTCAAATAATAACAGCATTTTAATCACACAGACAAGCTTTCTGTGTTAGTCACACTGCCTTCATTTGCTGCAGGAATTTTATTGAAATTAATCTCAACTAAATTATGTTCCTTTTGTCAAACACAAGGAGGTAGGGATGAAATTTTATAACATTTACACTTTCATTGTTATGACATGTACTGGTCAATTTTATAACATTTACACTTTCATTGTTATGACATGTACTGGTCATTGCAGCATGTAGCTGTTCCTTCTCCAGTGTGAGTGGTAAAGAATTTGCCATTGGTGTCTGTAGTTCCTTAAATAATTATTAGATAAGAACTGTGTCCACTCCCATGAACCACAGACATTGCCGAGGTGGGGTGGCTTGCGTGCCTCAACGATACAGATAGCCGTACCGTAGGTGCAACCACAGCGGAGGGGTATCTGTGGAGAGGCCAGACAAACGTGTGGTTCCTGAAGAGGGGCAGCAGCCTCTTCAGTAGTTACAGGGGCAACAGTCTGGATGATTGACTGAGCTGGCCTTGTAACATCAGCTAATGTGGCTTTGCCACACAGCTACTGCGAACGGCTGAAAGCAAGGGGAAACTACAGCCGTTACCTTTCCCGAGGACATGCAGCTCTACTGTATGAACATATGATGATGGCATCCTCTCGGGTAAAATATTCCGGAGGTAAAATAGTCCCCCATTCGGATCTCCGGGCGGGGACTACTCAGGAGGATGTGATCATCAGGAAAGACAATACTGGCATTCTACGGGTCGGAGCGTGGAATGTTAGATCCCTTAATCGTGTAGGAAAATTAGAAAATTTAAAAAGGGAAATGGATAGGTTGAAGTTAGATATAGTGGGGATTAGTGAAGTTCGGTGGCAGGATGAACAGGATTTCTGGTCAGGTGAGTACAGAATTATAAATACAAAATCAGTTGGGGGTATCACAGGAGTAGGATTGATAATGAATAAGAAAATAGGAATGCGAGTAAACTACTATGACCAGCACAGTGATCGCATTATCATTGTCAAGATAGATACGAAGCCAACACCGACAACAGTAGTACAGGTTTATATGCCAACTAGCTCTGCCGATGATGAGGAAATCGAAGAAATATATGAGGAGCTAAAGGAAATTATTCAGACAATTAAGGGAGAGGAAAATTTAATTGTTATGGGAGACTGGAATTTGGTAGTAGGACAAGGCAGTGAAGGGAAGATAGTAGGTGAATATGGTCTGGGCAAAAGGAATGAAAGAGGAAGCCGCCTGGTAGAATTTTGCACAGAACATAATTTAGTTATAACAAACACCTGGTTCAAGAATCACAAAAGAAGGTTGTATACGTGGAAGAGACCAGGAGACACCGGAAGATATCAGATAGATTTTATAATGGTAAGACATAGATTTCGGAATCAGGTTCTACAGTGTAAGACATACCCAGGGGCAGATATAGACTCCGACCATAACTTGTTGGTTATGAACTGTAGGCTGAAACTAAAGAAACTACAAAAAGGTAGGAAAATAAGGAGATGGGACCTGGATAAATTGAAGGAACCTGAGGTTCTTAAAAATTTCAGAGGGAGCTTTAGGCAACAATTGACAGAAACGGGGGGAAATAAAACAGTAGAGGAGGAATGGGTAAAATTGAGAAATGAAATAGTGAAGGTAGCAGAGGACGAAATAGGTAGGAAGGAAAGACCTACAAAAAATCCTTGGATATCACAGGAGATACTAAATTTAATCGATGAAAGGAGAAAATATAAAAATGCAGTAAATGAAACAGGCAAAATGGAGTACAGATGACTAAGAAATGAGATTGTCAGGAAGTGCAAAATGGCTAAGCAGGAGTGGCTAGAAGGCAAATGCAAGGATGTAGAAGAATGTATAAATAGGGGAAAAATAGATACAGCCTGCAGGAAAATAAAAGAAACATTTGGAGATAAGAAAAACAGCTCTATGAATATCAAGGACACTGATGGAAAACCAGTTCTCAGCAAAGAAGGGAAAGCTGAAAGGTGGAAAGAATATATAGAGGGGCTCTACAAAGGAAATGAACTTCGAGACAATATTGTAGGAAGGGAAGAGGATGTAGATGAAGATGAAATAGGAGATACTGTACTGAGAGAAGAATTTGACAGAGCCCTGAAAGACCTAAGTCGAAACAAGGCCCCTGGAATAGATGATATTCCCTCAGAGCTACTGAAGTCTCTGGGAGAACCAGCCATGACAAAATTGTTTCACCTGGTGTGTAAGATGTATGAGACAGGTGAAGTACCCTCAGACTTTAAGAAAAATGTTATAATCCCCATCCCTAAGAAAGCAGGTGCAGACAGGTGTGAAAACTACAGAACCATCAGTTTAATAAGTCATGGTTGCAAAATATTAACGCGAATTATATACAGAAGGATGGAAAAGCTGGTAGAAGCCGACCTCGGGGAAGATCAGTTTGGGTTCAGGAGAAATGTAGGAACACGGGAGGCAATACTCACTTTACGGCTTATCCTAGAAGATAGATTAAGAAAAGGCAAATCTACATTTCTAGCTTTTGTAGATTTGGAGAAGGCTTTTGACAATGTTGATTGGAATAAACTCTTTAAAGTTCTGAAAAAAGCAGGAGTAAATTATAGGGAGCGTAAGGTTATTTACAACTTGTACAAAAACCAGACAGCGGTTGTCAGAGTTGAAGGGCATGAAAGGGATGCAGTGGTTGGGAAGGGAGTGAGACAGGGTTGTAGCCTTTCTCCAATGTTATTCAATTTGTACATTGAACAAGCTATAAAGGAAAGCAAGGAGAAATTTGGTGAAGGAATAAAAGTTCAGGGGGAAGAATTAAAAACATTGCATTTTGCCGATGACATAGTAATTCTGTCAGATACAGCAAAGGACCTGGAAGAGCAATTGAATGGAATGGACAGTGTGCTGAAAGGTGCATATAAGATGAACATTAACAAGAGCAAAACTAGGGTAATGGAGTGCAGTGTAAGAAAATCAGGTGATGCTGAAGGAATTAGATTGGGAAACGAAGCAATAAAGGAGGTAGATGAGTTTTGTTACTTGGGCAGTAAAATAACAAATGATGGGCGCAGTACAGAGGATATAAAATGCAGACTGGCAATGGGTAGAAAAGCGTTTTTGAAAAAGAGAAATTTGTTAACATCGAATATTGATTTAGGCCTAAGGAAGTCCTTTCTGAGGGCATTTGTATGGAGTGTTGCCTTGTATGGGAGTGAGACATGGACGATAAACAGTGCGGACAGGAAGAGGATTGAGGCTTTTGAAATATGGTGCTACAGAAGAATGCTGAAGATTAGGTGGGTGGATCGCGTAACTAATGAGGAGGTACTGAACAGAATTGGGGAGAAAAGGAATTTCTGGCATACCTTGACTAAAAGAAGGGATAGATTGGTAGGACACATTCTTAGACATCAAGGAATTGTTAATTTAGCGTTGGAGGGAAGTGTGTGGGGAAAAAATCGCAGGGGAAGACCAAGAAATGGATACAGTAAGCAGATTCAGACAGATGTAGGTTGTCGTTCTTATGTGGAGATGAAGAGGCTTGCTCAGGATAGGGTATTGTGGAGAGCTGCATCAAACCAGTCTCCGGACTGAAGACCACAACAACAACAAGAACTGTGTACAATATTTGTCACTGATGTTGGCTTTATAGTGTTAAATAAAAGCTTTTTATGAAGTAATAGTATGACATGTAAAAGACAGTCAATCTGAGCTGCATATATATTTTTATTTGTTGTTACCATAGCAGTATGAAATCAATTGTTAAAATTTTTAATATAATAAGTATTCTTCACAGTATTCTCTCATGATATTATTAACTGTCCATACAGATGCACTTTGTGATAAATATTCATTATATTTATTCTTTGCTCTGTTAATATTAGTGACTTATGCAATCACAAATGAGACTGTCACTGCAGAATAATTACAGATTGTACATCTTAGTGAATTACCTTACTTTAGAAAGCAATATTTGACTAGTGAAGTAAGTTACTTTAGAAAGCAATATTTGATTGTCAATGAGTGGTTGGACATAACACAGATGTGGCATAATTTGATTGTCAAAATTTATAACAGTTCAGGGGGAAAAAATCTTGAGAACAATCTCATGCAATGGCAGAAATGTAACTGTGAATTTTGATAGCAACTATGTAATAATGCTAGTTACACTTGAATTTCAAATTAGATAAACATCAGCTTCTAAACTACTTCCCTGCAAGAAACCAATATAAATTCTAAGAAGGAAATGCACATAACACATGTTTGTGAGTATTCTGACCAGGGTGTTAATTTGACAGATCATCAAATGCTGAAATCAGTCAGTGCTTCCCACAGCACTACATCATAAAATCAGCATTTAAACACAAGTAAATACTACTGCATTTCTTTAAACAATTCTGCATCATACCTACAGATTTTTATGGAAAGCATTCCAGTCTGTTCATTAATGGGGCACTGTGGGGCATAAAAAGAAATTTGCAGAGCACGAAAGAAACTCTAGAACAGAGCAATCATTTGATTAACCTTCTAATAATTAATTTTGAGTGAGATTTTGATTCAATTTAAATATAATCTGACAGCGCTTGCTAAACAAAGCAATGATTCTACCTATATTAGTGCATAAATGTAACACTACTAAAGATTTCATCAACATTGTGAGAAGTTCAGAACTGAAAGTGGCGTCTGAGAAGGAGATTACATAACCGCTAGACAATGCTCAGAGCCTTGGGAAAAACTTTCAGATTCTTAACCAGGGAAAAAGAGGAAGATATACGTGTTAGCAGAACATATCTATTATTGTTAATAAAGATAATCTTTGCTGCTTTGCTTGTACAACCAGTTGATGAGTTTTGTGTTTAAATCAGATCCAAACATCTGGATCGTCAGGAAGAAAAGATAAAGTGAAGAGTGTCTGCTATGCTTTTGCTAAACTGTATATTATTTACAACACAGAGATCCTGATGTGTTTGAATAGATCACTGTGTACTGGAAGCATCAACTTATATACCAGTTAGACATGAATGTGTAAACCTATCAAAAACTGGGATCCTAAATGAACAATGGAGCTATGCAGTTTGGAAATCATTAGCAGAGACAGTAGACCAACAAATACATGTAAGAAGAATTTTGAAGTGAAGGGTGTAAGCATGAGGTAATGAAAAGGAAACCGACATTGGTGGCAGGTGTAACAAGCAGAATGGATAGAATAAATAGTCCAAAGAAGTTCTTTGCCCAATTCCTAAGGATGAGAAAGAATAAAATGATGTCCAAATAGAGTGAGGCGGATGATGGAAAAAAAGAGACATGAATGTGTATAACTGAAGGCTTCAATGGCAGAGAATTGAGAGAGAAAGTCAGCAGTTCAAGTCCAATTGATGGTGGTGGTGACATATAGAAAAATGTGGTATAACAATTTTTGGATAGTTTAATTTTCTGTTCATGGGTGTACTCTCAAGATAGCACTCAAGGTCATAGAAACCTAGTAACAGTTTCACACAATTCTTTAATACAATTAATGAAACAAATGAGGGTAGTTAACACAGTATAAGCAAGAAATTGAAAAATTCAGATTTCCATCTTGAATATTTTCAGAGCACAAACATAGACAGAGTTACATTCTCACTATAATATGAATAAGTTGGGCACTCCTTTACACTAACACTAATTTAAACTGACATTAAAATTACCCTGGTGCAATCATACAAGAGACCAAACGTATATGTTTAATTCTTACAGATCTGCATGGGAGAATGCTGTGGATGCCAGTCTGCAGTAATATTTATCGGCAACTCAGACTTGACTCCATTTTCTGCAACATTCTTTGTCTTAAAGGTGGCTTCAACAGGACGTCTGAATGCAGTGAAGGATATTGCATTTGTTATGCATAAAAATACCATTATCCATGTGAATAACTGAACTATATCTCTACAATGTGAATAAATTGTTATATGTATCATTGAAAATTTTGGTTTTTTACACTATTGCACTGCAGTTTGTCATTGCATCATATCCCCAGAGCACAAATGTATGCATACAATCCAGTTATTACATGTGAAAAATTATTGAAGAACCTCTTACATCAGAAGGCAACATTCACAAACACATTTAACGAAAATGAATATTCCTGCTCCATTTCTTCCACTACCACTTTCTCTGTGGGCTCTTTTCCCCAAATAAAAAACTCTTTTTTATTTTTCGGTCATAGAGTGATAGTGAAGAGAGGCATTTGTTAATATTGTGATCATATAGAAAAATGTAATGCTCTTACATTGTAATTCATGAACACTTTGAATAATTGTTATAAATTTTTATACATTTGATTGCTGCCCCAACTTGTAGATTAAGTTTGATATGATAATAAAGCAAATGTGGGTGCCGGATTTTTTTATGAAGTTATGACTGTCACCTCTAGTGCATCTTGTGTACCTGACATTAGCTATAAGCCAAGTCCAGGACTGGAACATATTACATTTGAAATACCAGTGAGTACATTATTGGTTGTGCAGGAGGAAGGTAAGAGTACACTGCAACTTTTATACCTATGACTTGCATACTATGAGTATGATATTTTTCCTTTTTCTGGCATTCATTACAGAGAATATATGTAGCAAATTAATAATCAGCCAACCAGTTGCAACTTGTTGACTTATTAGTAATTTGCTATCTCTTAACCATTGCTGAGGTGCAGTCATGTTTACAATAGTGCAGAATATAATACATTCTGCAATATATTCTGTCTGCAACAGTACTTGAGTGTTGGAAAGATACAATGGATACACAGAAATCAGCAGGAGTACTGGGAGAGAATAAGATATGTTTTTGAGTCTCAGGTCACACAAGTTGTATCATTATTGCTTTCAATTTATTTCCGAGTTGTCGTCAAGTGTTTTTAATATGTTACATAGTAACTTGAGAACTGAGGCTGCCTGGAGAGGTGCCTTGTTTGTAGGAACAGTCAGTCAGTTACTACATAGCATCTTCAAATCAAGTAACCATTTAAAAACTTGTAGCACCTGTGTAACCTGGTGTTGAAATATACCATTAAAATGATTTTTTTTTCTGACAATTAGATAAAAAACTGTGTCAAATATTGAAGCTTGCACAATAGTTTAATAAGATAAGGACACTATGTCCACTGTGAATTCTGATACTGCCTCTACTTTTGGATGAAAACTGCACTAATCTTATAACTTTAAGAAATAACTGATGTGTTAGTCCAGAAGATAGGTTTTGGTGTCAATTAAATCATATGGTAACCTCATGTTATTACAACGACGGTATATCACAAGCACAGCCTGATATTTCAAAACTTATTATGCAGTTACAAATACTTAAAAAATACTATTTCCTTCTAGCTATATAACATTCTGCTTATTGGGCGAAACAAGTAAACAATCACAGTGAGCAGCATTCCGCTTATGGGGCAGAAAAACTGCAGTGAGCAGTTACGACAATGACACTGAGCCATACAGCAACAAAATATGATTGTGGCTTTCGTAATTTCCCCCCCCCCCCTCCATATTTTATGTCATGGTCGCAACAAAAGTGTGATGGAGGAATTTAAGTCAAAACCACCTGCTACTTTGTGAACTGTTATGTATTTCTTTTAAATAACCATTTATGAGTCAGATCATGCTGATTTACAGGTACAAAGTGACATTATATTCTCCATATTTTTGGAGGGGGGGAGGAGGAGAGTGACCATATATAATTTTAGGTTGGGATGCTGGTTGACATTCCAACCTGGAGTTTCCTTTGTTCATCATAATTGTCAGAAGTACATGCAGTATGTGAAAAATACATCTGAGCTCTGGAGTAATGGGAGTACGGTGGTACATTATCATTATGCTGAAACAAACCAAGCTTGGTAAAAATTTATCCATAAATATAACAACAGAATATAATGTTGTAAAATAAGTGCTACAATGAACATTGTTTTTGTTGTGCTCTCTTGATTACTGGATGTTCAAGACACAGGCAATTAGGATGCAGGATTTCAAAGCTAAAAAATAAGTAGACATTAAATATACCTCCAGGAACGAACTTTTAGGGCAGCAGTGATAGCATGGTATAGAGATAATATAAAAATGGTATTTAGAATCAGAAAAAAATGCAAAGAAAAGAAGTAGAGGAAGAAGATGGAGGGGAGGGGCAGACGGCGGGGGGGGGGGGGGGGTAAGGATGGAAGATAAAAGTTGGTGTATTTCTCATACAGTACACAGGATGAAACTTTGATAATTATTTTTATTGTCAACAAAATATAAAATTTCTTGTTTACTACAGTGTTTACTATATTTACATAAACAATATTGCAAGTAGTAAACAGACCAGCACATGCTATTTAAAGTTCTGCCTAGCAAGTTCTGGGTTAAACTGTGAGTTGTACTTCTGTTTTACAGGTGCTACTGAAGTTTCAGTCTTTTCTTCTTCAACGGTTTCACCTCGTAACCTTGCTAACAGCAATTCTGCTTTCCGCTTTTCTTCGGCTTCCCGTTTCAAGCGTTCTGCTCGTAGTTGCTCTAAGTTTGGCTTTTGTTCATGTTGCCCTTCATCACTGCTAACTTCACTGTCTGCTCCAGAGGTTTCGTCACTGCTAATCCTCTTTGACTTCCGATGCTTTTTATGTTTCTTCTTAATTTTCTTGCTCTTTTTATGCTTCTTTTTCCTTTCTTTGTGTTTTTTGTAAGATTCTGAATTATGACCAAGTCTGCTTGTATGAGCACTTACTTTCTTGTTAGCATCTGATATTTTGTTTTTCCTATTCAGATACTGCTCTTCTGTAACACCCAAGTACTTCCTTATCTCTCTCAAAGGATCATTAAGTAGTTTGCTCTTTGTAGATACTTCTGCATCTGCTCCCATCAAAGATTCTGCTTTCTTTCTATCAGGAACTTTATCATACCACGGGATTTTGCCAGTGGCTTCAACTGTATCCTGGCCTAAGTATGTTAAATAACCAATTTGTTTTTCATATTTCTCTTTTTCTTCTTTTATTTCACGTTCATGCTCTTCATTCTTAAGTGATGAAATAATTTTACCCTCCTCCAGGTCATCAAAGAGATTGACATGCTGGGCTTTATTTGTATTTTGGATCCCATCTTCATCAGGAGACTGACCACTATCCTTTCTTGCTTTCTTGCGGAGCAAAGCAGTGCGGGCCTCTTGTTCCTGAAATAATCAGAATGATTGTCACTGTTGAAATCAAGACGTCAACAGAAGTGTCATAACACAATGCAAAAGTAACAAGTGATGAATGTATCATGCTTAAGACAGTTAAGTGGTTTGCATGTGATGTTAAGAATGATCCAACCTGCTCCATCAAAACTGATGCCTAAAGAATGAGAAAATACTGGTGTAATTAATTTAATCAATGTTAACAAAAATGCAGGTTGGATATTAGTGTTATATATACATCCCAAGTCATCATACAACATATGGAGAAAGGTACATTGTCCCAATATTAACTACTCCTTCTGAAGTTCTTTCTTGAGGTAAAACCAATCACTTTATGCCGTCAGTACCCAACATATTAACTCTAATGGTCCACACATAATATGAATCAAAGAAACAGTATAATTACTGTACAGTTTACATCTGAGTGTCAATTCCCAGAGTGTATTCAATGAGATTCCATGCGAACAAAGTCACATTTCCTCCAATGAGTAATATTTAAGTCTTGTGAGGATCATTTGCCTATAGGCTGTATTGAACCATCACAATCCTAAAAGCATGTGGAAGGTTTCTTCCATGTCTTTCATAACAGAAATTTAATAAGGCCCCAAACACAAGTAAGTCATAGCAAAAATAATTTAAGCCAGAATAGATGCACTGTCACAACATAACCTGCACACAACTAGGTCTTCCATATAATGTACAGTACCTTTGTATTTCAACAATGTGCCATGCACGATAAGTGTTTATTAACTTACAAAGTTGAACATAATGCTTTCAAATTGTTTGAGGAGACATTGTTGTTCAAGCTGTAATATCACAAGGAAAGTTTCAGAAAGAACTTGAGTTATGCAATACTGGTACATCCCGAATGCTGGCAACATTTAATACTTAATCAAGGCATCAAATCAATGAGGAGTTGGTAGTATTTCTTACAAGGTAATGGCTGAATCCAACATGTAAAATGTAGCCTTAAAATTTTATATGTGAAAAGAATACTCCTAAAGGAATGTACTGTCAATTTGTAGCAGTTAAGAAACACTCTAGTATATTACAAATAATGTAGCCCGCCAGGTGGTGAGAAACGTATACCCCCTACTGGTACTGCAGCAACTGTCCTTGCACAACTAGCCTGACTTTGGCCTTGGTCAACTGTACATCTGTAAACAGGAAGACGACGACAAGCTGACTAATTTATAAAGCAAATTTCATGTCATGTTGATAATTTCCCTAACACTACTGTACACAGTTACTCCTCTCAATATCAGTCTAAAAAGAACCGTCAGTGTTCTTACCTTGACATTGATGTTTATGTCATTAATTCCTACCATGCATAATGACAGGAAACCAAGATGGCAGAACAGCTGATTTGTATACTCAATAATAACTACCTCTTAGCTTTCTACAAATGACTACCTTGTTGTGTTTGCCAGTGTATGTGTGTGGGTGTGGGTGTGCTTGTTTACCTTTCCTTTTTCCCCTTAAGGTAAGTCCTTCCACTCCTGGGATTGGAATGCCTCCTTTTCCACTTCCTTAAAACCCGTATCCTTCCCTTTCTCCCCTCCTTCATTCCTCTTTTCCTGAGGAAGCGACCAATGGTTGCGAAAGCGTCTATGTGTGTTTGGGTGTGTTTATATTTGTATCTGTCGACGAGCCTGTGCTTTGGGTAAGTTATCAGATTTCTATTTTTTATATTAATATTATACAGGAGAAATTCCTAGCAGGAAAAATATATATATATATATATATAAAATAGATGAATATTACTTACCAGGCGAAGGAGCACAGGAAGTGATAGTAGCACAAATAAATTTACACACACACACACACACACACACACACACACACACACACGCGCGCGCGCGCGAACAAACAAACAAACCCTAGCTTTCGCAGCCTAGCTGCTTCTTCAGGCAGAAGGGAAGGATAGGGAAAAGGAAATGATGAGGGTTTTAAGAGACTGGGTAAGGAGCCATTCCAATCGCGGGAGAGAAAAGACTTACCTTGGGGGAAAGAAAGGAGGGTAAACATATACACAAATGCAAACACACCTAGGCAGACATACTGTAGAAAGCACTGCCTAGGTGTGTTTGCATTTGTGTATATGTTTGGGTGTGTGTGTAATTGTTTACCCTCCTTTTTTCCCCCCAAGGTAAGTCTTTCCTGTCCCGGGATTGGAATGACTCCTTACCCACTCCCTTAAAACCCTCATCATTTCCTTTTCCCTCTCCTTCCCTTCCGCCTGAAGAAGCAGCTAGGCTGC
Organism: Locusta migratoria; assembly: GCA_026315105.1. Lineage (NCBI taxonomy): Eukaryota > Metazoa > Arthropoda > Insecta > Orthoptera > Acrididae > Locusta > Locusta migratoria. The sequence continues at coordinate 486,502,888 of CM048746.1, read as the reverse complement.
AAAAGGTAGTGTTTGTGTGTGTGTGAATTTATTAATTTATTTGTGCTACTATCACTTTCTGTTATATTTTTATAAAAATTTATCCCACCAGGAAAGTTTCCTTCTATAATATTCAAAAATAATTACACTTCAATTTCAGTCTTAGAAGAAACAAATATTACATATTTTAATCTGATGCTTTTTAGCACAGCATAATGTGAAGAAACTTAAGTTTTGCAGAAAAACATGGAGACACAAAAGCAGGCAATAAATTGTTTAACAGAAGTGTTAAAGTGACAAGTGTGGTTTGTTGATGAAACAAAGTTATTCTTATACTACACAAATTTCACTTAGTTGCATTTACAAAAAGTGTGGTAATATAGACTTCTACCTACTTAAAATAAGTTAAATATGCATGAGGAAAAAATCCATTATTTAGTTACATAGACAGACCACATTAACAAGAAAATAACAATATGACAACAACTGTATTGAGGGTAAGGGGAAGAGAAAGAGAGGATGGAGGAAGAGGGGGGGGGGGCAATTTCACTCTAGGTCTTGTATACTGTTGTTGCACTCTTCATTAAGTGCATTAAAAGTCCTCATTTTGCCTGTATCACCTACACTACACACATTTAAATAAATAACTATCAAAATGTTTCTACACTGTTTGGTTCCACGGAGAAATCTATGTATGACAGACAGGTGCCTTTGGTAGGATTTGTGTGTGCACCCATTTTGGAAGGAAAGAAGATTAGAGTTTAACACCCCATCAAAAGAGTTGTCATTCAAGGCAGAGCTCATGCTTGGAGAGTTTGGGGAAGGAAATCAGCCATGCCCTTTCAAAAGAATCATCCTAGCATTTGTCTGGAGTGACTCAGGGAAATCATGGAAAACCTGAATCTAGATGGCCAGATGTGGATTTGAACCATTGCCCTACCAAATGCGCATCCAGTGCTTCACCACCACACCATCTCATTTGGTCACCCATTTTGGTATCCTTCAATGCATCTTTGTGATTGTAATGATAATATTTTTGAACCCTTCATTATTCAAACAATTGTAGGACCTAAACTAAATGGCTGCCATAAATGGAAGGATGTACTCTGAGATTACATTCAGCAGCACCTTTTTTGTATATCTGGGTACAACTTTGAAAAAACTCTTGTTGGTTCCTCTTTCAGCTCTTCCTAAAATACCTTCCTGTTTTTATTGCCTCTTCAGTATTTTCCCTGGCCAAATAAATATAGCCTGGTATATTTTGACAATTATTCCCTCACACCCATGTTTCTTGCTCTCAGTGACACACACACACCTCAATGTGCAATTCTCAGTATATTTATTAAAAAAAGAAAATGGAGTACCTTTTCACACAGAGAAAATGTAACTGATAAATGATTGCTAGACTTCATTTGCTGCTCTTAAAACCACGAATTTTTGTGACTCCTGAAACTCACTTGATGATCTGTCTTCCTGCAGCTCCACTAATCAACTACAGGATCTATGCTTCCCATAAGGAGGTCCTTATAGAGGAATCATTTGGAGACCATGGCTTGAAACATAATAAGAGTTTAATTGAATTGTACACTCACATAAGAATGCATTTTCAGGTGTAAGTCATCTGTTTCAGTATTTCTCATTGGCTACATAGCACTCTTCCCTTTCTACAATATTATCTCAAAATTTGTTTCCTTTGCAAAGCCCCCCAATATATTCTTTCCACCGGTCAGCTTTTCCTTCTATGCACAGAACTCGTTTTCCGTCTGAGCTCTTGATATTCATACAGCTGATTTTCCTTTCTCAAAATGTATCTTATTTTCCTGCACCAATCTTTCCCCTACTTATGCATTTTCTCTCTAGCCACTCCTACTTCCCCATTTTGAACTTTCTGTCAATCTCAGTTTTTAGTAGCCTGTATTCCATTCTACCTGCTTCATTTACTTCACTTTTATACTTTTTCTTTTCATCAATTAAATTCAGTGTTTTCTGTAATATCCAAGAATGTTTTGTAGGTCTTATCTTTCTACTTATTTGATTTTCTGCTGCCTTCACTATTTCTTCTTTCAAAGGTACCCATTCATTTTCTATTGAGTTATATCCCCCTCCCACCCTATTTCTGCGAGTTGTTGCCTGAAACTTTTAAGTACCTCACATTCCTTCGGTTTATTTAGACTCCAACTCCTTATTGTCCTACCTTCCGGCAGTTTCTTCAATTTCATTCAGCAGTTCATAACCAATAAGATATGGCTAGAGTCTACATCTGTCCATGGATATGTGTTACAGTTGAATAACCTGGTTCCGAAATCTGTGCCCTACCATTATAAAATCTACCACATACCATCCAGTGTCTCTTGGTCTCTCCCATGTATACAACTGTCTTTTGTGATTCTTAAACCAAGTGTTTGTTGCAATTAAATTATGTTCCATGAAAAATTCTACCAGCAGCTTCCTCTTCCATTCCTTTTCCCCAGTCCATATTCAACTACGATTTTTACCTTTTCTACTGTCGAATTCCAATTCCCCATTATAATCAAGTTTTTGTCACCCCTAACCATCCGAATGAATCTCATCATACATTTTTTCAGTCTCATCATCAGCAGAGCTAGTTGGTGTATCTGTATTGTTGATGCACACTACCCCACTTTGGCAATGTCTGTGGTTAGTGGGTGTAGTGCACTAATGTATACAAGTTTTATTACAGCAGTTTTTAATATTGCCACAATCCAAAATTGTGACATATTTTATAACATGAACACATTCCCATTTCAATGACAACACTGACATATATTTTTATGGAGTGAAATCATCTGAGCATTGCAACTAATTCTGTTGAAACTGTTAATGAATGTAATACAGTGTTTCGAAATACGCAATATCAAAAAATGTCAATATTGAATTCAAACCATTAAAATATGTGCAGGAAATTTTGAAACTGTTTTGGTATAAAAATAGAAAACTTTTCCAATCCACATGACTAGTTGCTGCCAGTACTGTACAACATGCAACATGATTCTTTTCACTTTAGAGAAATATGTTGACAATCAGGGGAATTGTCAAGTATATGATGTCATGAAGTGAGTTATGGTAGTTCACTGTACATAATTGCTTCCAACTCTCAAAAAGTATCTACTACTACAATTCATTGGACTACCTTGCAACAAATATTATATGGCCAACTCTGTTGTGATTCATTTTGCTACTGATCAAGGTGACTCAGTTTGCATCAGGATCCTTTCCAAATAAATAACAAGTGTGTAGAAATGACAACCACATTCACACTACTTAAATGTTCAGTCACAGCCTTCGTCAGAAAAACTGAATACATTTCATGTATTCACTTAATCACAAGACCATCATCTCCAGACACAAGGCCCATCTGTACCTTAACAGTGAATGGGGAGGGGAAATGATCAGGTGATGTTGGGGATAGAATATTCTGTGCTGCCTGACTGAATGTAAATTTAGTAATAGGTACTATTAAAGTACAAGTAGGCTATAGCAGCTGGAGATGGCAATCATGTGTGCATGAATTGTGCCTCACTGATTGCATGAATGTTTGAATGCTCTTTTCTGATGATTTAAGTTGTGTGAATGTGGTTGTGTTTTCCATGTCCATGTATGCGGCTTAGGAACCATTGTTACATGAGTTGCTACCTATCCTCTCATTTATGACATTCCAAATGGACCTTCCATTGTTTAACTTTATATCTTCTTCCACTTGGTGTACGCATATCAGTCATTAAAATGGCCCTCTGTTGAGGCTTTGACAACCCTTTCTTGAATTAGTAGAAATTTTCATTATTCACTTATAAAAATATCACTTATTCTTCTTCAGCATTACACCCCTAAATGGGCCTTGGCTTTCTCAACAATCTACCTACAAACATCTCAGTTCTCTGCTTTCCTTTTGCGACCTTGGATCTTGGTCTTGGTGGGGTCATGCAACACTCTGTTCAGCCATCTAGCTCTCAACCAGCCCTTTCATTCTGATGGAATATAGTCTAGCTTTTATAATCTCTTTGGGCAACCTGTTGTCTATCATCCTCTCTATATGTCATAACCATTACAATTCTTTGTGGCTTAATAAATTTCATTATAGCTTTCCCATGTATAAGTTACTGCAGTTCATCATTGTACCTTACTTTCCAACCATCTGCCCCTCTCAAGAGCTCAAAACTATTTCGCAGGATCTTCCTTTTAAAAGCCCTTATAGTGTTTGTCTGCTTCTATCATTATCCACATTTCTGAACCACGTATAACAACAGCCATACAAGGGAATGGTGCACTCTTAACTTGGTTGCTTTTATGTTTGCATAATAGGCTCTTTCTTCCTACATGTAGCTTTTCTCTAATACATTGTTCTCACTGGTTAAGAGAACGACTATGTAATGGGAGCCACCAACAGCCTTAAAACATTTGTTATAGGCTTTCAGGTCATTTGGGTTCTTCTAACTTTAGGATTTCACATTACCTTGTATTTTGTCTTGTTTTCATTCACATTAAGTCAGTTTTTGCTCCTATTTCCATGATTTCATATATTTTCTTAAGGGTGTTAACGTATGCTATGTTTGAAATATCAAGCTGGTTTTCATCATTATTGTTCCTCTCTTTCTTTATTTTGTATCAGACTTTGCAATGCTAAGTTAAACAGGACTGCAATGAGAGCATCGCCCTCTTTCATTCCGCCTGTAAAGTTAAAGTGCTCTGTTATTTTGTTGTTCACCTTTACTCTGGCCTTTGTGTCAATCATTGTTAACTCAATTTTCTTAGCTTGTCACAGATGCCCAATTCTTGTAGTGCTTTACACAATGTTGGCCTGTTAATACTGTCAAAAGTATTCATTGTAAATGAGTGTACTGACTAGTAGTTTTTCACAAATTGATCACATAATTAATATAATGAGATGATAACAATGACTGTTTCACATTTCTATCTGCTGTCATTAATGATTTTATGTGAAGTCTAATGTAATACTTTTATCAACTTTATGATGGTCAGGCCACTGAAATAAATATAGGCCTACTTATGAATCCTTTTTCACTGATAAATTTGAAATGACAGAGTTATCAGATGTAACATAGTTTGACAATTCCATGAAAATTCTTTACGCTGTCAGAAAATATTCTTTATCGAGAGCAGCAGTTTGAGCTGTAATCCACATTATATCAACAGCCATTTTGTTCGAAATTTTGTACACCTATGGAATCAAACTACTGTGGTCATTGGTCCCTACTTAAAGTAACTTAAACCTACCCTAAGGACAACAGACACACCCATGCCTGAGGGTATGATTCGTACCTCCAGTAGGAGCAGTCATGTTGTCCCCAATATGGCACCTGAAACTAAACGATCATTCCTTTGTGGCAGCCATTTTGTCATCCTACATAAAACAGAGGTGTCTTTATGTCCAGACCATCCAACAAAAGCAGTTAATTCATTGCCGCAATTGGTAGGAAGGCATTTGAAATAAAACGTTGAAAAGTATTATTTTTCCTATTTTTTCAGACTTTGATACATCAATTTCAAGATTTTTGCAAACTACACTATACAGTTTTTATTTTTTGGCCCAAAGTTTGTTTAGGTTCCTGAAGACAAATATGCTGCTGTGGGAACAGTATTCAACCATGTTTATGTACAGTCTAATTAGGAGGGCCCAGTCATGTAGATCTACGTCTGTGACAGTGCATTGTCTGCATTATCTTCAACTTCAGAGAGCAGTATCATCACTAAACTAAATAAATAAATTAAAAGACAGGCAAGCTTAAGATTGCTTAAAAATCCTAAGTCAAAAACAAGGCCCCTGGAATAGAATGACAAAAATGTTTCACTTGGTGTGTAAGACAGATGAAATACCCCCAGACTTCAAGAGAAATGTAATAACCCTTATTACAAAGAAAGCAGATGCATCTTGGTTTGAAAATTACAGAATCATCAGTTTAATGAGTCATAAAATATATCACCACATAGTCACAATATTAAAAACTATTGGAATGAAACTTGTATACGTAAATGCTAGGTTCACAAGTATATATATATATATATATATATATATATATATATATATATATATATATATATAAACACGAGATATTTACAGAATAATTTTGATAATTGCATCCCCATAAGTTGCTTTAAAATAATTACAAAAATTTTTATTTTGACAACACTATGGAAGAAATCATCAGAATGTAAAATTACCACATGAGACTTTTACAGAAGTAAGGAATGCTAATGTTGTATTAAGGATTAAAAAACAATATTCTAGTTACTAGCTACCAGTCTGAACAAATACAAATTTTTAACATAGTGGTAAGCCGCTAAGGGGCTAAAAATGTGCCAACAGATCAAGGCGGCATCAGAGTCTGCTGCCACCTTGATCTGCTGGCACATCGGAAGCCCCTATTTTTTTTTTCTTTTTTTTTTTTTTTTTTTTTTTATTTATTTATTTTTTTTTTTTTTACTGCTAGCCAGTAACTAGCATATTGTTTTTTAATCCTTTATATAACATGAGCATTCCTTACTTCTGTAAAGGTCTCATGCGGTAATTTTACATTCTGATAACTTCCATAGCATTGTCAAAATCTAGATAAAATTTTTTTGTAATTACTTCAAAGCAACTTGTGGGGCTGCAATTGTCAAAATTATTTTACAACTGTTGCTGAATATAAGGCCATTTTCAAAATTGTTACTTACAGAAGAAAGGAAAAGCTAATCTTGGGAAGGTGCGCCTCGGTTGCACAGTGGTAGAGTGCCAGATTACAAATCCAAAGGTCGCGGGTTCGATCTCTGCCAGATCCAAGGATTTTTATCTGTCACTTTCCACTTCTTTTACCTCTGGCATTATTGTTCATGTGAAAAATACCGAGTAGCACCGTGGTTCAGAAACCACGTTAAACTGTAGGTCCCCCTATAACTGGCTGGGTAAGTCAGTTCGAAGGTTGGAGGAAGGCAACGGCATACCACCTCCAAACAGGACCATGCCTAGTAAAGCACTGTGGTGTTCAAACCAATCTTCAGATTGTTTTGTTAACTGCTTTACCTTTTTTTAATCTTGGGAAAGAGAGAAAGAGACGAATATAGTAAGCAGATTTAAATAGATGTGAATGACGTTTGTATGTGGAGATGAAAAGGCTTGCTCAGGATAGAGTAGGGTGGATAGCTGTGTCATAGCAGCCTCTGGACTGAATACACCAACAATACATTAGTGCTATGTTCATGAGCACAATGATTCCATTTCTATACATACTGCCTCAAAGATGACGGAAAAACAGATCTGTCGTCATTGTGGCAATATGTACAGAAATGGAGTCGTCTGTGCTTGTGAACCTAGCATTTACGTATACAAGTTTCATTCCAATAGTTTTTAATATTGTGACTATGTGGTGATATATTTTATAACTTCAGCAAATTACTATTTCAATGACAGCACTGACACATATTTTTATGGGGTGAGATCGGAAGATGACAATTAGTTCTGCAGTAAGTGGTTTTGAACTAAATAAATTGTTCTAACATAAGTGATGTTGGCAGTAAATACAACAAACCACACCACAATGCCACAACAAAATGTGTGAGTTATACTACATGGATTTGTTATATGTAGGGTGACCACTTTGGCTGTAGGAGACATGAAATGCTGTAAAACAGGCTAGCAAATCAAAATGTTCAAATGTTTGTAAATCTATCGGACTCAACTGCGTGGCTATTAGTCCGTAGCTTACAAACTAATGAGAATAAGTTAAACTAACCTAAGGACAACAAACATCCATGCCCGAGAGAGGATTCAAACACAACACCCCCCCCCCCCCCCCCCACCATGCAGGAGGCCGCGCGATCCGCAATGTGGCGCTCCAGACCGCTCGACTACTCCCGCGCAGCAAAACAGGCTAGCCTGCAGATGTGATAGGCTACTGTCATTCCAATACAACATGTAATTTCTGTGTGGCACTTCTACATGTATACAATGGACTAAATAACATGAAATAAGAGTAAAGGTAAAGCAGTCAACAATCCGAAGATTGGTTTGAACACAACAGTGCTTTACTAGGCATGGTCGTGTTTGGAGGTGGTATGCCATTGCCTTCCTACGACCTTCGGACTGACTGACCCAGCCAGTTATAAGGGGACCTACAGTTTAACGTGGGTTCCAAACCATGGTGCTACTCGGTATTTTTCACATGAGCAACACTGCAAGAGGTGAAAGAAGTGGAAAGTGACAGATAAAAATCGTAGAACCTACATAAAAGAAAATTGTAAGTATGTCACAAACTTCTGCCTCCTAAGGAAAAATACTTACAGCCAACAAAGCTCTCCTCTGCCTTTCCTTTTCCTCCTCAGCAGCTTTTGCTTCATCTCTTCGAACTCTGGCTATGTTCTCTTTGGTCCGGACATGCCATCTGCACAAAAGACAGTTAAATAATACCCACAAAACAAACATAACAGTCACATATATAAAATATCATGAGGATTATATTTCAAACTGGCAACTAGTTATGGGCTAAGAACACTTTTAACAAAGCCCAAAAATCGGCAATATTTTACAACACAATTGACCCATGACGTCATCAACATGTCGGGAAACCCGTATATGGGATATCTTAATACTTATTTATTGTAGATAATAAACAATCTGTAGTTATTCTTGTAAATTACAGATAACAGAATGTACCATCAATCACAAGTCTCAGCCCAAAAATTTATACCTCCAGCACACACATGCGGGAAAAAAAAGAAGATCTCTAAACTAACCTATACCTTACCATTAGAGGGAAGCTACAGATCACTTTCTAAACACAAAATATTAATCTATAAACTGATCTGTTTGTAAACAAACTATCCTCTTTAACTCAGCCAGCACATAATTATTCACACCTTCTACAAACATGCACGCACCTCAAAACTACCATGTTGCGACGACGTCATGGGTCAAAGCTGACGGGTGGAATCGTGTCTTATAAATGACTCCAGAAATCAAGGATATGGCAGTTAATGTTCTCTAATGTTTTCACATTAATCTCCCCAAATTTTCTACATTAAAGTACCCAATTCTCAGGGGGTGTTAAATATTATATTCCACATTTAATTGTCATCATTGTAATAAATGGCCTCCACCACACCCAAAATACAGTTTTCCCCTTTTTTAATACACAGCTGTTCAAAATAGAAGGAACAGATTTAATACATGTATATCTTCCAAACTACAAAATAAATAACCATAATTCCAACATTTCTTGACAGACAATAGTGCAAAGTTTGCATTAGCATACTAGATTATATGGAAGTAGACAACTGTTCTGATTGATTAATTTTCTCTGATGAATCCAGTTTTCATCTTTCCAGTAAAGTTAATCAGCATAGTGTGACTGCGTAGGTTTTCCCGGCGTAATGCTTCATAATATTCTTCTTGGGTTTCCTGCCGGAAACCCGAGAAGAATATTATAATCAGCATAGTGTTTGTACAAGTGATAATCCTTTGTCATTTAATGAACATAAAAAGAGATTTGTCAAAAATCAAAGTTTTCTGTGTCCAATGAGTAAACAAACTTTCTGGACCTTTCTTATTCACAGAGAATACTGACGGGACTAACCCATCTAGAAAGGCTTCAAAATTGGTTACTTCCTTGACTCAAAGAAGATGTTTCCCTATTCCTTTATTTGTGCACATCTGACATTACATGAATGACATCATTCCAGGACATTGAATTGGGCAAGGAGGAGCAGATCAACTTCATTGCCCGTGGCCTGACAGGTCTCTGGACCTTACACCTTCTGACTTTTCAAATGGTCATATTCTTAGAGCCAAACAGCTGTGATAATCAGTCCCTAGACTTACAAACTACTACACAAGGGCAATTACATTTGGGATCTGAGGAAGATAAATTAACACATCTGCTCTCATTTTGTAAGTATTTATTGTGTATCTTGTTCTGACATGTTCTACATCCAAGAGGATCTCCTCAATTTGGACTACTGGAACCAAAGGTACATCTAATCTTAAACTAACTTACGCTCAACCATGTCTGAGGGAGAACTTGAACTTTCGGTGGGAGCAGCGGCGCAGTCCCTGACATGGTGTCTAGAACATGCGGACTTTTATTTGTGGTGCCACATATAAGACAATGTTTTTATCTCCCCTATGCCTGATACTTCTGAAAGTCTGTAACAACGAATTGCTTAACCAATGAATTCGACAAAGAAAAACCAGGTGCTTCTTGTGGCAAGAAATGAGCTGCCATTTTGATATTTTTTGTGTAACACATAGTGCTCATATTTAATGTAAATCTGAATTTTTCCATTAGGCCTATAATGTAGATATTTATGTTAGCCATCTATGCAACTGAATAATCAACTACATAATCAGTCCTAATAATATGCTTTCTTTTCATTCTCATGTGGTTTGTTTACACTTTTCCAGATTTTCTCCACCCTATAACCTGTTTTGGACACTATTACAACCACCAAACCTTTGTGCATTACACTGTTGACTAACTGCAGTTGCCCACAGGTTCAACAAGGATTACCTTCAACAATTCTCTTGAACAACTTTTTCTATTTCTTTTTTCTTAGCTGAATTCCTTTTGCTGTCTGTTCACATTTATATCTCTCCCATTTTTATTATTTTATTTCATTATTTTGCAGTCTGTTATTCAGCACATATTTCTCACTTTTCCATCCCATACATCATGCCACCCTCACAACATCCCTACGAGTTCCCTTTTCTACAGCTTAGGTCTTCGTGGCAAACGAGTTTGCTCCAGTCCCGAATCCCTGAATCAGTACACCAATAACCTAATAACAGCTTTCACATCCTGCAGCTATCTTCCTGATCTGGTACAGAAGCATATTGCCAGGGCCACCTCCTCATCCACCCAAACCCAGAACCTTCCACAGGAGAACCCCAAAAGTGCCCCTCTTGTTACCGGATACTGTCCGGGTCTGTATCAGACTACGAAAGGGGCTCTCTGGCAATGGTACGACTTCCTTAAATCCTACCCCGAAGTGAGATTCATTCTTCCCACTGCACCAAGAGTGTCTTTCTGGCACCCACCTAACCTTCGTAACCTACTAGTACATCCCTATGAAATCCTCAAACCTCCTTCCCTACCCTCCGGCTCCTACCCATCTAACTGCCCCCATTGTAAAAACTGCCCTATGCAGTTAAGGGGGGGGGGGGGGGGGGGAGGGGCAAGCTTGGAGCCCTTACTCTTACAGGAATTAGTACATAGTGACTACGAGTTTGAGTACTGTGTGGAGGGTAGAGATAAAAGTTTGCATCTGATGAATGGCATGCTTAGGTAATCCTCGGAGATGCAGTGATCACTGTGTCCCCAGTGGTGTAGTGGTCAGCGCAACTGCCTAGAAAGTGGCAGACGCGGATTCAAATCCCAGGTGAGTACACTCTCTCGGCTTTGCCCATGCGCAGTTGACATCACATATTCGTTGAATATGAAAGTTTTTTATGCCTGAGATGACATTATTATGTCGAGATACTGACCAATGTTTGGCAACTGTTACAAATGACCTTTACTAGAGCAATAGTGATACAAACATTACAGATTCCAAATTTTGACTGAATGGCTGTAGCGGTGAAGAGTTACTTAGTTCCCTTTACTGATTTTTATTCAAATTTTATTTACTGATGTAGTTGAATAAATAAAATAGTAAGGCAAACTATAATCTTCGGCACACTTCTGTATTAGGTAAACAGTCATTCCGCTTCAATAGCAAAATACAAGATACATCTGAAAGTATGTAACATGGAGATGGAGAGAAGAGTGTGTGTGTGTGTTTGCGGGGGGGGGGGGGGGGGGGGGGCTTTGAAGAGGGGGGGTTAAAAACTGTAGAGACATACAAAGAGATAAATAGGTAAAACTGCAGTGTCTGTTGCCCATTTGTTATTAGCATGACGCTTATGTTGGCAACTTTTCCGTGAGCGACTATGGGAAAACAATAATTTGAGTGTTTCTGAACTGAAGATTCAGGCACTTCGCGCCCTCACATACTAATAAAAAAAACTTCTTGTTTAACCTATACCTAACCTAACTTTCAGTTAAAATGATCACTGTTTCGCACAGATCATAATATAAATAAAACATGCTATACCTGCAGTATGGTTGACTTCTGTGGTGTATACATAGATATTCTGTTGCGTCGCCAACATTTGCAGCGCGTGGGCAACAAACTCTGCAGCTTAGCCGATAAATACAGTAAAGTGGTTCAAATGGACTTAAGTTGTGCACAGTTATTCATAGATGAAGAGCCTCCTCACAATAGTGGGCAAAACATTGGTGAGTGTCACATGACACAATGGTCATATAATCACAGAAGTTGTACTCGATATATCAGATTAATTCATTTTCATTAATTCGGTACTGGTGTCTGTAAATTTTTTCTTATTATGTATGAAATACATAAGGAGATCCTTGTGGATGTGGGACTTTTTTCCCCCCCAATGGACTTTAAGATCTAACCATAACATCAAAATGTACTTGGCTTACAGTGTAAGTTAAATACCTCACCATAAGAACATTAAAAAGGTCATTTAAATAATCTCACGTGTTTTATGTGCATGCAATCAAGTTTCCATGCTGTTTACAAAAATTACAAAATGTAAACTTGTAATATTGCAGATTGACTCCCTGAAAACCATTCTGTGCATAGTGTACAGCAAAGGAGTAAAGATACAACACAATTTAAGGTTTCAGGCAACTAAACAAGATGTGGTATTAAGTGCAACGAAATAAAAAAGTTAAGCCTATGATTATTACCAAATGATCATTACTACTACTTCACTCACTGAGCAATAGTAAGAATGGTTAGTCTCAGTTATGTAACAAAATGGAGATGCAGAATATACAGGAAAAAGATTAAGGCAGTGTGAAACTAGCTGATAAAAAACTGAGTACAAAAAGCCTAGTCAGTTGCTATAGGCCTACTGGAACAAGTGTCAAAAAAGCATATTCACAAGAAGAGCAGATATGAATCAAGAGATAAATGAGATTATGAAGATAATTTCACCAAGTAGGCTTATGGTGACGAGTAAATAAGCTACATAAAAATAACACTGGGAAAATACTTCAAGCAATTGGACAGCTGTACGGACAATGAAAAATATATTACAAGAATCTAGCTGCTATGCAAAATGTTTATTTGTTTCACCTCTCCCTGTCAGCACCAGGAGAAATTCTGAGACAGAATAAAACTTCAAAATAATCTGGCCAATGTTCGATCACCGGAAAACAGCTAGACAGTTATACCAAGCCACATTTTTAGTGGGGCAATATAAAAATATGCTGTACGGGAAATAAAACTTCATCACTGTTAGAGATCTGTGAACTCCCTCAGCAAAGAAAGCCTCAAATTGACCATTTTTTACCTTTCATGCACCAGTTACTAATTACATTATGGTCCTGTAGCCTAACTGGGAAGTTTAACAGTGCTTGAAATATACCCAGATATGTATTACAATATCAACAGAGGCATATGAATAATGTGATTTAACCAATTATCTTTCACACTATGAACCTATATTCTGTGTGTGACTTCACGCCTATTTTAACTGTCAAAAATATATGGTTTCCTACATACTGTGCTGAACACAGTAGTGATGATAACGTCAGTGCCGAGGAAAATAGCAGTACCACAACCTTCCGCTCAACCCCAATGTGATCAGTAAACTGGCTCATTCCACGTCATTTACGAAAATTGTGAAACTGAAGTAAGTAACTGACTACCTACTCACATAATAATGTCTTTAACATATCTGTCCTGATATATGACTAAATGCCGGATCATCAACAAACATTGGTAGAATTTCACATGTATGTAATGTAGTGTAATGCAATAGTAATGAACATGGCGACAAAAAACTTCTAAAGAATAAAAATAGCATTATGTATAGAACCCACCTCTTCTTCGGAAGAATATTCATTCTTTCTGTCTGAACAAGGCAGGATTACTTTTTATGGCAACGCTGATGCCTCGTAAATCACTTCTTCATTATCTGTTATATCCCTTGCACAGCACATCCATCATTTCTTACCCGTCAACTGTCAAACTATTAGTGACTAAAGTTTTACTTATTATTTATATGCACTACCATAGTACCGAACATGCACGCGCTAATATGTCAACAAAACGTCACAACAATAACATTACCAGGCCATAGATCTTACAAAAGAGAAGACTGCCTGTTGCAAAGAACTTCAATTTCATAGGGTGACGACACAGTCACGACACTCCCACAGATTTTTGTTAAACACTGCAATAGCAGCGCTCCAAGCGGCCGGCAAGCTACGTTTCTGAATACGATAGTTGATGAGTGCGAATAGTATCGTTTAAATTGACTTCAGCATACTTTTTACATCAGGGAACGTATGTAGTGCCTTATAAATAGATAATAATTTAAAAATAGCCTCCCATTTGTCTTTCTTAGGTTTCATAAGATCACTGATAAGGTACGAAACGGTACATTACAGGATAGTTAATTTACAATCACACTGTAACGTACAGGCTTTAAATGAGTAATTTCATTTTCTATTAAAAATAAAAATGCCTAGGAAACACTTGGAGACATGCCCTGTAGCAGAGAGACGTCAATTTCTACGCAGGAACGTTAAGTATTCTTCATTACAATTCCAGTAAAATCGCCGAGGGCGTAACATAGGAAACGTATATAAAATGCAATAAATACGGTATTTAACATACCAAATAAAACATCACTACTGTAGCTGAAGAAAAACGTCACAGACATGGCAATATAACGATAAAATCAACCAAACTTTTCCAACAAAGAAGCACCCAATTCCACAATTGTTACTACATCTGAACCACAAACGGCAAGAATCATCAAAACGTTGTTTTTTTTAATCTATAATAATTACACTTAAAAGAATATGCACGTATGAGAAAGACGAGTGACGTGTAAAAATGTGAGAATTATTAGACTCCGTACCGAATTGATACACGTCAAAAACTGGCTGTCATAGTAAGGACAGACCATAATAGAAATTTATTATACCATTATTTTTATACGCAACTTACTTTCAGCGGAATAAGCTGCAAATCTACACATATTCGTAAGTATTTGTTCATGACAGAGTTGTTCTTTATACCATTTAATCATTTAAATAAGTTTGTTTTTATATTAATTTTCGTATTATATTTGTCTCTAGATATTTTAATAATGCCTGTAACGCAAAAATTATAGTAAGTATTTCGTTAATTAGGTACAAAAGCGATTATAAACAAACATAACTACTTCGGCAGCTTGTCCACAGCTAGGGGCGCTAGTGTCGCAGCAAATATCAGTTGGTAACAACTATCACAGTAGTGAGTGTCGTGACCATGGAGGTAAAAAGAGGGGAGTGGGCATGACGTCACAAACTTGAAGCCGGCAAACCTAGCTCCGCCATTACAGTTTGTTCAAAACATTAGTTTTCTGCTGAGCTGCTGTGTTGAGTTGTCGAAGAGTTGCAGTTGATAATGCCTGTGTGTGTTATTTGTGGTTGTATTAACAGTTTTGATATCATTAATAATGTGAAGAAAATCACATTCCATTATGGTCTGTGAGTCTTTTGAACAAACAAACATGGCTGCTGACTGGCTTCAAACAGAAGTACAGCAGACGCCAGTAGTGGCATCTCCCCTCTTGGTCGTGACTGTATATGTTAGACTGTGGTGACGATCGTTGGTTTGCTGCAAGAAGGTTAGATGCTGATCTCCTTGGTTTGCTGTGAAGGAGGTTAAACAAATTTTAACCTATTTGTTGGCTGCACGAGCCTTTATTTGAAAACCCGTTTTTCAGTGGTACTGCGGCTCTCGTCTCAGGAGGTTTTCTTGGAATGGGAGAAGGTGTCTGTCTCTAATGCTCTGTATGATTTTCATATCTTTTTCTATGGTGCTGGGCCCGTGATGTTCTTGTTTCAGGAAGTCTGCAAACGTTGAATGGTATGTACCATACTTCCATGCTCTGGTGTGTTCTTCATATCTAGTGTCCCTGGCCGCGGTGACCGAGCGAACTGTGGCACGCCAGTCACGGTCTGCATGGCCACTACAGTCGCGCTTCGAAACCTTCCTCGGGCATGGATATTTGTGCCGTCCTTGATGTTAGCTAGTTCATAAGTAGTTTGTCAATTTAGGGACTGATGACCCCGCAGTTAAGTCCCATAAGCTCTACAAACATTTGAACATTTATCTAGTGTCGAATGTTCTGCCAGTCATCCCAATGTACATTTGACGTATTTATAAAACCCACCACCTCAGACATAAATATATGTTCCACTTCAAACAATGCACAAAGTCACAAACAAGCTGCAATAAAGTACATGCTAAACAGACTCAAAAGGATTCCCCTAAACACTTCTAATTACCAAAAGGCGCTAGCTATTACAAAACAAATAGCACTAAAATGGGTACAAAGAAACTAAACAGGAAAATAAAGACACAGTTGAAAGAAGAAGTAACAAAAACCACATTGACACAGACAAACAGCACACACAATAAAAAAAGTTGCATACACTGATCTACCACTCCAAATTCACATACAAGATACCGATAGGTAATATATTCAAGAAACAAGGCATAAACGTTGCCTACAAAACAAGCAACCCAATTCAAAAACACAATCCTAAACTAAAACCAAAAACAGACAAATACCAACAATCTAGAATCTATCAGCTCAACTGCAGGGACTGTGATAATATATACATTGGGACAACTGGCAGAACATTCGACACATCAGAGCATGGAAGTATGGTACAAACCATTCAACGTATGCAGACCACCTGAAACAAGAAAATTACTGGCCCAGCACTATAGAAAAGGATACGAAAATCATACAGACCAGTAGAGACAGACACCTTCTCCCTTTCCTCCACATACACGTCACACTATAAACAGTTACTCAATGACCAAATAAATATTGGAAACCAAACATTGTACAAAATAATAGAAAAAAGTTTCATAAAACCCTCCCCTTCATGCCCCTAACTCTCTCAGTCTTCTACCACATCTCATTCCACATCCCACTATCAACACTCCACAGCTAATGCGAAATAAAATCACATTCCCACCTCTCCCCTAAACCTGCTCGCTCCCTGCTAACATCCACTTAACCTTGTTCTCCACACTGCTACCCCTCATCACATACTACGAGCATGGCCTCTACATTCAATTGTGGGCCCTGGACCAAGAATCAGAGATGGGCCCTCACCCCCTGTCCTTTTTTACTGTTGTGTGCCATAGTATGTAATTGCAAGTTTATATCTCAATAATGCTCTTATTAGAATGTTCTTTAACTTTGTATAACAATGTATAAATTTGATACAGTAAGATTTATTTATAAAATTATTTTACTTACAATGGTCACAGGAGGCCCATAGTCAGAATTTGGTTTCTCGGAAGGGGGGCAGGGGATCAGCCAATTATGACATACATTCTAACTTGTGAAGCTTTACAAGATAAGTCGAACTAAAGGCGCAGATGTATTTCAACAGAGACAATATTCAATTTTATTCAAAATAAATCTCGAAGGAGCAACTTCAGCATACTTTTGAATTACTTTACAGTATCACAAATTAGGTGAAAAGTGAGGCTTCTCTGGCGGGGGGGGGGGGGTTGATCCCATTCATCCCACCCTTGTTATGGCCCTGGACCACAGCAAGCCCCAGTTTAGCTTAACAGAACACTTTGTACTTCTGGCAGATGCTCTGCAGGAAGTTGGTAAAAAGAAAAAAAATCTATCACTATATTACATCGAAAGCTGATCCATCAATTCCTTTTCAAGCCACGCCAGAAGTAACGTCAAACTGCTGCACCAATGGCATGACTTGAAAACGACTCCCTAAGCGGTATGACAACCAGAGTAAAATGGACAAAGGAACTAATTATATTATGTTTTTTATTGATTGATTGACTTATTCACCATTTATCATTTACATGATATGGGTTTCGTCAATGTGTATGTACATAAAGAAAATACATAAAATATGTCAATGTGCATAGATAAAGAAAATACATATAATACATATTTTTCATATGTAGGTACACTATAACACACTATACTGTACACAAAAACTTTCTTATTTCGCTTAATGATGAATTTTTTTTACATTATTCTGATTATTTTTCACAGAAATAGTCTTCTATTGTATAATAACATTTTGAAATTACAAACATGTTGACAGCTTTTTTTAAATCTGAACATCTTATCTATTTGTTTAATTTCATGAGGCAACTTATTGTAAAGTTTTAGTCCTTGGTATTCACTGCTGTTTTGAGTCCTACATTTGTTTTTTTCTGGGAAGGTGCAGGTGTTTCCTAATCCTCGTATTATGATAATGTGTAGCACTGTTTGTGGCATAGCGATGTACATTTTTTCTTACATACACCACTGTTTGGTAGTTTGCTATCTAGTCTACTTGTTAATACTAGAAGGATCGAATGCAAGCTACTAGTATAAGTACCTCTGGGGCCAAATTGGAACCATACAGTTTTATTGCTTAAACAGCCAGACTGTGAAAGATAAATCAGTGTAATCATCATATGTGGTTTTATTGCTTTTTAACAATGGAAGGACCAGATTGGAATGTTGATAATATGAGGATAGCTAGCAACTCACCATAAAGATGATCGCTGAGCTGCCAACGAACTCATATTCACATTCATACAACTCGTAAAAGGCTGTGGCCTTCGTGGCCTCTGTTACACAATCAATCACTCATGCATAACTCATCCATACATGACCGCCATCCCCAGCTGTTTTACCACAATCAGTGCTGGAATTTTTGTCGCATATTGAAACAACAAGGAGACAACATTTGGTTTTATTTCATAATAGTACTGCAGAAAACATGCCAAAAATACAGAGAAATGCTATGAAGGCTCAAACTGGCCCAGCGGTCCTTCCAGGTAGTAACTTAATATTTAGGAATCTATTTGAAGTAGAACACTCTAAAAGAGGGTGCACCTTACTTTGGTCACCTTAGTTAACACAAACATACAATACCAACCAATGACAATAATTAAGAGAATTAATCGAAGTAATATTTTAAGATAAGCGGTTTATCATAAGTATCTACTACAATTACCTGTAAAATTTTCTAAAATTTCGTTGGATGAAAAATATTCAACATGTTTTTTCTAGTTTGTTTTTAATTTCAATAACCAAAAAATTGAATCATTTGGGGCTGAGCTCAGGTCCCCTTCAGCACTGGGCCCTGGACACATGGGTCCATCCAGCCCTTGTGTGGGCCATAACTAAGAGGTTCACTACAAAAGAAATGCACACTATTTAAAAAAAACGGTTTCATTCTGCATGTTTGAAAGTTTTACAGTGTGTAGATACATTCTTCCCGCTAGTTTTTAAACTTAGTTCAACCTGTTCCTGTGAGTGGCACCATTACAGCGTGTCTTCAAGATGGCTGCTACACTTGACGCTCCTCAGAAGCAATGTGCTGTCATTGAATTCCTGTGCTGTAAAAACGAGATAGTGGGAAACATCCACAAGAGGTTGAAAAAGGTGTATGGAGATGCTGCTGTCGATCCCAGTATAGTTAGTCGGTGGGTAGGCAGGTTACGTGATGAAAGTTGGCATGGCAATATTGAGGATTGTTCTTGCAGCAGCAGGCCTCGTACTGCACACACTCTAGACAATGTGAAGAGATTTAACGAGTTGGTGATGCATCACAGTGAACGAATTGTCACACTACGTTGGGACAAGGAAAGGAACTGTTAGCAGAATACTGAAATTGTTGGCGTTAAAAATGGGTTGTGCAATGTGGGTTCCCAGGATGTTGCAGTGGCTCACAAAGAAACACGAAAAACGGTATGCAACGAACTTTTGGAACAGTACAGGAATGGTGCAGATGAATTTCTTGGAAGAATTGTGATGGGTGATGAAACATGGCTCCATCATTTTTCACCAAAGACGAAGGTGCAATCAATGGAGTGGCATCATGCAAATTCACCCGAGAAGTTATGGCTATGGTGTTTTTCGATTCCGAAGGACTCTTGCTTCTGGACATCATGCCACGTGGAACCACCATAAACTCTTATGTGTATGTGACAATGGTGAAGAAACTTCAAGATCGACTGAGTAGTGTTCGACCACATCGGCAAAAGCAGGATGTTTTGCTGTCGCACAACAATGCATGGGCACAAGTCAGTCAAAAAACCATGGAAGTGATCACAAAACTCGGATGGAGCAAACTGACACACCCGCCTTACAGTCCTGGTCTGGCTCCATGTGACTTTCATCTCTTTGGGAAACTGAAAGACTCTCTTCATGAAACAAGGATTGAAGATGATGAGCCGTGGTGGAGTAGCCGAGCAGTCTAAAGCGTCTCGCTGCGGAGCGTGCGGTTGTTCGCCATGGAGGTTCGAGTCCTCCCTGGGGCATGGGTGTGTGTGTTGTCCTTAGGTTAATATCCCTAGGTTTAAGTAGTTTGTAAGCTACGGACTGATGACCACGCAGTTTGGTCCGATAGATTTACAAACATTTGAACATTTTGAAAATGATTACTCCCTTGTGTGTGCTGCCAAACAGTGCTACAATGTGTTGCTCCAGAATTTTACTGTGCGGTTATACAGGCGCTGGTGCCCAAATGGCATAAGGCAGTTGAGAGGATTGGAATTATGTGGAGAAATGAAAATATTGTTCCTATAGGATGTATCTACACACTGTTAACACTTTCAGACATGTAGACTAAAAACTGTATTTAAGAAAAAATAGTGTGCATTTCTTTTGGAGTGGCCTTTGTAGTTTCAAAAAAAAGCACAACTTCCAATTGCCCCCCCCCCCCCTCTCCCCTCATACACACACACAACAACAACACACTCATACTACTTGCATTACCACCACCCAGAAGTTTCAATATTACTGTCACTTCTTCACAATGAATACACAGCACCTTAATTATGTAATAAAAGCCAACTGTCAAATTTCTCCCCTCTCCCAACCACCACTCCACCTCCTACCCATCGCTCTTGTCTTCCATCTCACTTCACACCCCATCTTACCACATCCAATCACCATTCATTCATCTTTTCCCTACTACTCACACCCCCCAATAATAATAATACTGAAAAAATAATTATATAATAAAACAAATAATAATAATAAATTTAAAAATTAAAATACACCCATTCCACAAAGTTATAATTTTGCCACTATTCAATTCTGTTTTCATAAAAATTAAATATACTGTAACACAATTTATTATAAATAAAAAAAAAAGGAAATTACAATTGTGATATTGGCAACACTCCTATAACGCGAGAAACAATTATGGACAGTACAAAAGTGAAAGTGAAATTAGTGGAATGAAACAATGACACAGCATGAAGAATCGTCGGTAATGCATGAAACAGACCGGCATTCCATGAAGTGAGGCGAAAACAAGACAAAAATTTCCGTAAGTAACAAAACATTAGGGCTACTTCCCATATTTCGCTAACGATCTAAAAACAAAACCAACTGTAGAGATCATTTATTGCAGACCACAGAAGCTGTCTTATTGTCATTAAAACAAAACGCATCTGGTGAGAAAAATCGCATTTTATTTGTAGTTTCAGAGACGGACAAACACTGCCATTCATAATTAGGCTATATCACGGCCTCCTACAAGTACCAGGCTGGTATGTTCGGTCTGGCAACGCTGCACTGACTGCCTCTCATTGGCCAGTTGTGGACAGAACACACAAGATGCAAGACAGATCACTATCACTTGTTACATACATTAGATGTTATGTGATGTCCGCCTTATTTGCATAGCGTAAAATATAGCATTTGTTGCTACTTTTTTCAAGTATCCCTTCAGCCAAATGTTTTATATAATTTAAGAATCGGTAAATTAAAGCATTTTACGTGTCAAGACTAACTGCCTATGTAAACACGCAGACGACAAGCATCATGCTTAAATTAAATTTAATCATTGTTGGTTGGAAAAAAAGCGTTGGATGGCTATAATGATCGTAATTCGTGATTTATATAATTTTTCCGTTTCCACAGTTTCACACACTTATTGTGTGTGTAAAATTACGTGAACAGAAACAATAATTTCGATACTGTCATGTTTAAAGGGTTAAATTTTTACTTAAGTTATCAGCAACGTAGTGTGCTGATGTTATAGTAGGCTGTGGCTATATGTATTATTGCTATACATAAGAAACACCAACATTGAATTAGTTGCTGTGCTGGTACAATCATCTCGCAAAACCTCGACAGCTGTATCGTTGTATCAGTGCCGAATGTAGGTGGGTGGGGGGGGGTGTAGGGTCTGCACCTGGCACCACCCTCAGAGAAAAGTTAAATGATATCCAAAAGAACGTGACGTGCCCCAGAAGAGCAGGAGGGGGGACACCAAGAACAAGGCTGCTGGCTGAGCTGGAGGGGGGTGGGGGTAACAAGAGTGGCGCCGAGTGAGGGGGGCGCTGAAGGCCAAAAAGAGGAATGCCTGGTTGGGTAATGAGCGCCAGAAAGATGAACGCCGAATGTGGATGGGGGAGACTATTAAGTGTCCCAGATGCCAAATGTTGAAGATCCGGCAGTGCGTTGTATGACACTCGCCATCAAAATATCATACAAGATGATTGGAGAAACTTAATAAACCAGCTTCAGCTTCCATTTGTAACAGGTGGAAACCCATGTAGCTTTGGGAGAGGACATGACAGGCATAAGTAGTAGGATTTGATTAAAGTTATCACACATCAGATAGTGATACCCAACAATGGCACTCCTATTGTGCCTTTTTCAGCTTTCCATAAACGCAATGCAGTGTGTTAAAACATATTCATTTGGATTGGACCATCTACCAATACAGTTCCACATTAGCATCAATATAGAAACTTCTGAAATGAATTATGCGAATAGTATGTGGAAAATTAAGGAACCCAAATCGGATTTATACAAGAGAACAGGTAGATAAGCACTTGCAAACATGTTATATGACTTCCAGGATGAAGATGCTTACCAAGTTGTAATCCACACTGTGAAAAGTGCTGCAGATGTCAGTAAGAAAAAAAGAGTTTACTGGAACGAAGCAACATTGCCCTGCTGGATGGAATTCCGAATTTTCTAGAGAAACTACAAAACATAGGCTTCCTTTGAAAACTTATCGCCAGAATCCCATCTTGTATGACTTCTTGGAAGTGAAAAATGTGAATGGGGAAATTAACAAATTCCCGAAATAGACAAAAAGTGGATTGTCTATAAAATTTTGTGTTCCCCTCAATAATGAAACCAGTACTATATGACAAACATCTCACATAAAACAAAGCCCTTTGGATCAAACAAACTAATCTCTTCTGCTGCTCTTGTTGCTGTTAGGTTAGAGGAATTTATTGACATAGATGTCCCTCACATGACCCCAAGCTTAAAACGTATGTTTTCTTTTGAAGGATATCAACATCATGTGGTATTTCACCTTTTTTTCCTAAGAAGAAATTTTCATTTATAGAATGACAGCATTCCGAGTATCGTTGTATTCATTACTCTATACTCAATAACTTCTCCATCGAAACCAAAGATTTGCTGTTGTCCACTTTTAATCGATAGTGGACGCAAAAGGACCTCATAGCTACATGAAAAAAGTAGTAATCCCAGTTCTTAAAAATGTCAAAGACCCAGATCTAGCATCTAGCTATCGAGCAACTGCATTGCTTTTCCGTGTCGGGAAAACCCTGTAAAGGGTGGTAAAAAAGGATACTAGAATATAGGCCTGGAAATCGTAATGTGATGCCTCAGAATCAATACAGCTTAAGAAAAGGGAAAAGGTCTTTGGACAGCTTCTTTTATTCACTTGCTATGAATATCACATCAACCTTCCAAAAGAAATAAAGAGCTGTTGGTGCTTAGTCAACTTTAAAGGAGCATATGACATGTGAGAAATCAGTTGTCCTGCACAAGGTGGTGGGGTTGTGCAAACGTAATATGCTCAAACTTATCTTTTCTCTGATGGCTTGCCGCAGGGTTCAGTTTTAAGTTCCCCTTTTAAGTCTGTATATACGTGACTTGAGATGCACAATTTCTACTCCTATTAAAATATTACAGTATGCATATGATGTATGTATCTGTTCCACTGTCATTTCGAATATACACGCTAAAATGGCATTATTCATTGCCACTGACCATGTCGATAAAGGGTTATCTACCAATCAGCTACAATTTCTTGCTGAGGACTCAGTAATTGTCCCATTTCACAAATTGACAGCAAAACAAAATGAGGCTTACATTATGTGTGGAAAGTAGACTTTTCGAGCAAAATCTAACACTTGAATTTTGGAGATTATTTTTATAGTTTAGGCTAAGTGGCTGGTTACCTCATATGTGATCACTTGAAGTTTGGAGATTATTTTTTAGTTTAGGCTAAGTGTCTGGCTACCTCATATTTGTTCAACTGTTCATAAGTTCATTTAAAAGTGATCCATTCATTCACTTGGGATCTCTGATGGATTATGGGTGTTTACTGTACCAAAATACATCTTAGGTTCATCTTACTGAAGTAGATACTATTTAGTACAAAGCCATGTGTACCTCTCATGGAGCAATGCAATCGCAAATCCAGGAAGAAACATCCACCGTGGAATTCTGCATGTGAAGCTGCACTGTATGGACGAAAGAGAGTCTTACAGGAAAACAAGTCGCAAAATTAATCAAGAAAAAATGGAGGCATGTGGAGAAGTAACTACAGTCCATCGAAAAGCTACAGTTGTTACAACAAACGAGATTTCTGCAAGATTTTCAGGAAAGAATCGTGCTTTAGAAAACAAGATGGAAAACTTGCACTGACTAACCAAGTTAATTACATAGAGGTGGCTATGTATATCTCAGAGCCACTCATCTACTAGCGTCTAGGGACAGTAGTGCATCGGCCCCAGTTATCCGTACCAACCGATAGATGTCTCAATGGTCGCAAGCTCTGTCTTCCCTTTCGTATTTTCATGACTTTTACCTTATAAATCGTGTGTTGCTAGTTCAAAGTAATGACACACATAAGAGTTACCAAGAACATGTTCTTAATACAATTAGTTGTAAATTAGAGTCAATAAATGTGATATTGGCGAGTAACCCTTGATATTGGTGGTAATGTGAAACAGAGTGATTTTGTAGATGTGTTTCTTGGAGCACAGCGGATAAACCCATAATGTTGAGGAGCTGATGAGCGTCGGCGGTGGTTCGCTTCCTGGTCCTGACTTTTTTTTTTTTTTTTTTTTTTTTTTTTTTTTTTTTTTTTTTTTTTTTTAACCTATACTCAGAAAGTTTTCTTACACTGTTATTAATTAAACGGAATTTACATTTTGCGATATTTCGACATATTTACATATACAAGTGCTTTCCCTAAAAGGTGAGTTTGTTCTCTTTAGTGAAAATACCGTGAAATAGGGGCCAACGAATTGTAAACATTGTCTCATGAACTATCTGCACATAAACTGAAGACACACTATAATAATTGTTCTGAATGTCATGCTGATTCAAATAATGTATTATTTAGTTTATATAGTAGATTCTCTGGCAAATGTAGTTTTTTTAATGAAACTGAAGTGCCTTGTACCTTTTTTGCAAAAGCTGTTATACACGTTCTTGCGTCCTATATGCATTGTTTATGAGATAACTGTGCTAATACTGTAGCCGTTTAACTGATATCAGGAGCTTTGTCTGTACTTTATAGTCAATGTATGAAACTATTTGTATCAGCATGTCATTTGCAACATTCACTATAACATTGTGTCCGCACTTTATGTGCAGGTATTGTAGTTCAGAAGACTATGTTTACAATTTGTTAGGCCATATTTCACAGCATGGTCACTAAATAGAACAAATGCACTTTTGGATCCTATCACTTACCGGTATATTACCACCAAAAATTTACAACTAAACCTACAAGACAAAAAATATAGTGCCACCACCACTTTCACCATAAGCTAAATTAACACGATATCGCCAATTCTTCACATGCCACTGTCAACGAAGGGAGGAGAGAAAAAGAAAGTAATCTTCCTGTAGAAGGAAGGATACAGATGGGTTCAGGGACCATCTTCAGATCCATGTGGCACTAGCTGTGGTCCACAGAGCAGACGAACATTGTGCAAATTGCAGTTACCAATTTGCTAACTAGTATATTATTAATGTAATGAAAAAAATTAGTTACAAACTTGCAAACTATTGCATACTCTGCAAATAGCCTTACCACCACTTCGTTTGAAGAAACCTTCCATTTTGCATTGTACACCTACTCTTGCAGAAACGTGTCCATACAATAAGTAGTTTTAGCCTACTTGGTATTCATCATGAGAACAAAGTTAAAGTTCTGAAACACCAACAATAGCTTAGTCTCTAAAGTACTTTTCACTTTTACAGCAAATCAGCTTAATTTGAGCACTTATGGAGATCTCACTTCCATTATTTCTTTTGGGTGGCATGGTGGAATACATTCAGTTTCCTCTAAAAGTCGATCTTTACCGTCCCCATCTGTGAAATAATAATATTTAATACACCAGTACCATTCATTCTCATGTAAGTGTCACTCTAAAACTAACATGCGAATATTCTCAATAACAAAACAGAAATTCATATAGAACCTCAGCTCTACTTTCCGATTTATTTATTAGGAAAGTATTCTCTTCTTTATTTTGCGTATTTTTACAGTTTAAGTTTCGAACTTCAAGTTTTAGACTGCTGGAAAGTCTTACTTGTCATTTTACTAGGGCAGTGTTACAGAAATATAATGAAATATTACAGACACTTCTATTACAGTAATACTGAAGTCTTAGAATTTCGAATTTCAAAATGTGAAGGTAGAAGTATTTATGTAATAATAGACTTAGTAAAAATAAACGTAAATTAAACAGCTGGAATGATATACAGAAACGCTGGACTCGCATAGCATCATGGTAGCATGACCGTAGAGACATCTATCAGTTTGTATGGCTAATTGGGGTCCGACACACTACTGTTCCTAGACGCCTGTCACTCATCTAACGAGAATCAGTATCAAAATCACATGGAGACTCCTACACACACAAATCATGGATCTCAACCACTCACCAAATATGAAATCGGCACACACAAACTCAGACTCAAAAACAAGAGAACATCTGTGGTTCCCAACATCAGTGATTTTTGTGATAATCATTAACAGGCCCTTGGTGTACTGCACTCCATGTGATCCATCCTGCTAAAATCATTTTATGTATTTTTTTATGTGTAAGGTGTCTACTTAATTTTATAAGTTTTTCGACAAATATAGTAAACTTGAGGCTATTCTTTTCTGTTGTGTGGCAGAACATTGCCTAACAAACCCACATAAAATTCAGTTTTAAAATACGATAATTTTGTCCCAAACACTGTATTACTAGGAATCTATTATGAAAGAAGCAAATTAGATTAAATAATAACAATTTCAACAGAGGCCAGGGATACACACTCAGCACGGCGTGGGGTAGACCTTTGGACGTGAAGTGGAAAAAGGTCTGGTGCTTGTTAAACAGCGAGAGAGCCAGGTTCAAATTCAGTGCCGGCTGTATGTGCCTCACAACGTCAACTCTGTACTGCAGCACACTGCCCGCTGTGGCGTTCCACACACGCACTCTGTTGCCCTCCAGAAGGTTCCGTACTCAGCTTAGCAGTTACATAAGCAGAACAAACAGCCAAAATCGGCAGTCAGTTTTACTCCTGAGGGTGATGACGGAGCTCACCATCGAAATTGCAAGAATTTTATTTGAAGTGATGCAGCTTTATAAGTGTGCAAACAGAGTCAAATTACACCTAAATGTTTGCTTGTATGGTTAAATATGGTAGAAAAAATTCAGATGAAGGAATGTAATTAGTTCAAATCGGTACTTTGATGATCTATTTTCAACTACACGGAAATCTTTATGGAAATACAGATTTATTAATATTATGAAAGTCTGCTGTACAAGAGTTGAAGCCTCATATAGTTACATGAATGTGGCCTGGCATGCATGTGGAATACAAAACATTTGTCAAGCAGTGTATTGCTTGTTTGTCGAATAAGATCATGCAGGACATCTGGGCATCAAAATGTTCAAATGTTTGTAAATCTAAGGGACTTAACTACGTTGGTCATTAGTCCCTAGGCTTACAAACTACTTACACTGACTTATACTAAGGACAACACAAACACCCATGCCCTGTGGGAGGACTCGAAGCCCCGACGGCGAACGGCCACACGCACCACAGTTGGGCGCCTTAGTATGCACAGTTATTCTGCCACACCATCAGAGCATCACTGGGTTGTTTTCTACCGACGAACTAACGTTTCGATCATGTGTACGCTGATGCTGTAGGCCTACTCGTAGTCTCGGAAGGCTATAGTTATTGTCTCATGGTGGTGGATAGGTGAACAAGGAAAAGTTTCCCATTAAGGATATTACAGCGGAGTCAGTAGCACAGACATTTTTCCGCAATTGGATCGCCCAATTCGGAGTACCTCTACAGATCACCACAGATCAAAGCATAAGCTACGTCATTAGATATAGAGTTATACATACGGTATCCTATCATCCCTCATCAAGCGGCATAGTCGAGCGTCCATATCGCTAACTCAAATCAGCTCCAGGCTGCCACACAGCACAAAATTGGATGGAGGAACTACCTATTGTTCTACTCAGGGACTACGGACAGCGTTCAAAAGTGATCTAAGTGCTACAGCAGCAGAATTAGTATAAGCCTATGGCCAAACCCTACATCTAGCACAATAATTCATGCACAGCATGTTCAACGGTACACTCAATGCATCAGTTTTCATGGCTAGACTGTGAGATCATATAAGCCAGCTTAGGGCAACAGAGCCTAGGAGTCAAACCGCAAGACACTTGTTTGTGTTTGCATATCTTGGCAAATTCAGACACGTTTCCTCATGTATTGATACAGTATGGAAGCCGTTGCAATCGCCATACAATGGGCCACATTCACGCAGAGGCGACCACACATTCCAAATTACAATAAATGGTTTGCTGCCACCGTCACGCTGAACCGACTTAAGTCCGCGTTTTTAGATGCAGTGGATACAAGGACTACAGAATTTTCAATAGGAAAAAACGAGAGTGAAACATCCAAAACCTTTCTGGTACACCAGAGTCACCATGAGACGCTGCAGACGTTACACGCCTCAGTTAAGAAAACGACTTTGCATCCCGTTGGAACCATCGACTCTAGTGGCAAACACCAGGCTTCAAGAAAGAAGTGGTAACGCATGCCAGATGATATGTGAAGTTTAATCTGTGATATCGTAAATACTAGGGGAGAGATATATAGCGACTCTACAGTGATTAAATAAGCACTCCGTGTGACTGCAACACTAGTTTCTCTAATAACATTATTATTATACCATGCACGCATGTTCGTAAATGGCGCATACGAATTCACAATTCTTCAAAGGCTCATATCTCAGGTTCTATTGACCACAAAGTTAAGAGGTAAACTCTTCTGGATAGCCCTTGGCTTAGTGATCATACATATTAGAAGATAGGCAATATTGTACCTGTACTACAGTACAGTGTCAAAATATTAAATGTTACACACTTCCTGGAGTCCAGCTAAACTAAGAAAATTGGTTGGTATTTGCACTTTACATGTGGTCTACTGTGGAATTTAAACAGTATACAAAAGCAACACTTTTTTTATAGATGGTTATTGAGAAAATCACGAAAAACCATTATTTTTGGGCACTAAAATCATGAATTGTGGGTAGGCTATGGTTACTGTTGTAATTTAAGCATCATAACGCCTTGTATTTCACAATTTATTTAATAAACAAACAATAACACACAAACGTATATCTGTAAAGAAGGATACATTCCATATATCACAAATTAACCATAACCATAGTGTTAACATACATGGAAACAAAGTAACTAGTACAAATAACATACATAGTTTATCTTTGGCAAACTTTAAATTCCGAACATTCTTCCCAACCTGAAATTGTGCAAATAATATCAGTCACAAAATGTCACACATAACCTATGCCTACAAATATCACAGGACATTTATTCAGAAGAGTATTTTGGATTGGGAACCACTCTGCGACCACTGCGGGTTCTGTACCCTTGGGCACTGTTATTAGGTGAAGAGATTTTGGAAACCAAGGGGTCTTCACAGGTGTCTACCTCCAAAGGATACAGTCGTTCAACAGGTCTTTCAGCTTCAACTTAGCTACTCGGGATACACCGTCCTTGCCAGGAAAGAGTGACATTATTCTTGCCAATGGCCACTCCGCTCTCTTTTGGTGCTTGCAACCGACTAGTACCACATCACCTTCTTTCAAGGTCAATATTCCTTTTCCTTTAGGGCGCTGGATCAGCTGGGACAAATATTCCTTCCTGAAACGTTGTTTCAGTTCTTGCATCAGGTTTTGTCTGTAATGCAGGGGTGACTGGAACTTCTCCTTCTCAAGATGGTCAATATCTTGCACAAAATTCTCTCCAGCATCGTTAAGAAACATTGATGGTGTCAAAGGACTCAAATCCTCAGGGTTCTCAGATACGTAAGTCAGTGGGCATCCATTGGTCACAGCCTCTATGTCACAAAGCGAAGTCAGCAGTTCTTCACAAGTGAGTACCGAGCTTCCGAACATTCGTATCAATAATTCTTTAATGGAACAGATCAGACGTTCCCACCACCCTCCCCACCAACTTGCAGTAGGGGGATTGAATTTCCATTCTATCTCTTGAAACCTAGATTGTTGTTGAAGTTCTTGGAGATCTAGGCTTTTCAATGCACTGGAAGCTCCGACAAAATTAGTACCAATGTGTGAGTAGGTAATGGATGGATGTCCCCTTCTAGCAATAAATCTCGGTGAAATAATAAACACTTCAGTACTTAATGATGAAACCAGTTCTAGATGGATTGCACCATAAATGGCACAGGTGTATAGAACAATCCATACCTTGGAATTATCTCTGAGGCATAGTGGTCCTATCATATCAACACCAACCACATTGGCATCCTTTACACGATCTTTAGGTAGAGGAGCTGACTCTGTTTCAGCATTCTTTTGTTTATGGTGCTTACATCACAGACATCTTGCTACCTATCACCTTCTTCACCGTCCTTCTGGTTTGTATTACCCAATACTTTTTTTCTCAAATAGGTTATTAAGAACTGCACACCAGCATGACAGTGAAGTTAAACTTCTGATCTCTTTTACCCTTTTGCTAACAAATGTAGCCCGTGGTCCATCTCTTCTTATCCAAGCTAATGTGGTTGAAGAGTCACTCCAGAAATATTCTCTTACTTTTGTATATGTAGAGCCAACTTAACTGATGATACAACTCTACTTCCAACTAGACAGCCTGATAACTCCAGCCTGGGAATGGTGATGTCCTTGAGAGGGGCCACTCGCACTTTAGCTAAAAGTAGTTGTACTGAAACTCCCAGGTCACTTTCAGTTCTCAAAAAGGTCACAGCAGCATAAGCGTGTTGGCTAGTATCTACGAAGGTATGAAGTGTCCATTGGCTCCCTTCCTTCACACCTCCCGTGATTAACTGAGGGACTTCTGCCTCCCTTAAGCAGTTTATTTCCTGATAACGTTTGCAAAATTCTTTATCAATACTCTCAGGTAATGACGAGTCCCACTTCATTTTGACCTTCTTGGTTTCGCTTCCTATGCTCCATGTTTTCTGCAATAACAATTGAAAAGGGAGAAGTACTAGTGTGAGAAACCCAATGACATCAAAAATCTTCTGTACAAATGCTACTACTTCAGGGAAGGCTGGGAAGTCTGTATTAAATTCGACACTCAGCGTGTCTTATCTTCTGTTCCACTGTAGTCCGAGAACCTTTGTGACGTCTCTCTTCTCTGTTTCACAATCCTCGAGATTTTTTCTGTCGAATATTCCCAATTCCAAAATTCCATTTTTGGGTCATTCATTAGTTTAACACATTCAGGTTGAAACGTATCAATTTGTTCCCTTGAATCAATCGAAGTCACACAGTTGTCAACATGTATGGACTCCATCACTTTTTTTGTGCTGTTAACTCGTCTTCTTCACGGACATTGGTAAAATGGTGTTCTATTACAGCACCTAAGATAAACGGGCTGCAGGTAGTTCCAAAAACCCGCGAGTGTCTGTAAACTTTCATTTTCTTCACATTCCTATCCTCCCACCATAGAAAACGCAAGAAATCCATCTTTTGTTACAACCCCAGTCATTTGGAAGGCTTTCCGGATTTCTGAAGAAACTTCAATTGCATTCTCTCGAAATCTGAGAAATATCTCTGGGATTAAATGAATATGATTGGGTCCCTTCTCTAGGCAGTCATTCAATGAAATACCTTCTTCTGCCTTGCGGGAAGCGTCAAATACTGGACGAACTGGAGTTGTCAGGCTTGTTAATTTAATTACTGGTCGACGAGGAAGATAATGGCACCGTCTTTCTAATTCTTCACCCGGTACCTCTTCTATGAACCCTTATTTCTTCCAGTCATTAAAAATCTCATTGTAACTCTTGTATAGATTTGCCTTCTTTAGTTTGTCAGTTGTAGACTCAAGTTTCTTCTCTGAAATGTGCTTATTGCAATTAATCTAAGGGTGACCTTTCTTCCATGGGAGTTTTACTATGTAGCGGCCACTGTCATCTGTTTTCAATGTGCTGAGGAAATCCTGTTCGACCTCTTCATTTGTTTTGTCTTCTACCAGATCGCAGTTACCAATAGTCCTTAGGTCCCAAAGCTGAGTTATCATTTGTGCATCATCACAATCCATTGAGATGGTGAGATTACTTAGACTTACATTAACAGATTGATCTAGCCTCTCTCCAGCCAAAGTCAATCCAAATTGTGTTTCCACTGCTGTAAATCCAATCTTCAACTTAACCACCTTTCCTGTATCTTGGCATATATATCCATTCCTATGAGGAGTTCTATCTCGCGGAAATCATCCCCCAGGTCACTGATCAAAATCTTCTTCCTTTCCAACTCTTGAAGCAAATCTGAAGATCTTGGCACTTGTGGGATCGATTGACAAATTCTAGGATGATCCTTTAACTCTATTTCACAACTGAATTGTCCATCATTTCTTCCTATGTTAATTTTATATCTCTTGTGTTTAATGCTAGAAGTAAGGTTTCCACCAAACAAAATATGGGATACTATTTCTTCTGCACAAGGTTCTAGTCTCAACTCCAAAACTGTATGCTGAAGGAGGTAGCTTGGTTGTGAACCACAGTCTAAAAATTCTCGAACTATTTTTCTGTTTACCATTCCCTTGTAATAAGACCAACAATGTTTGTAGGACAACGTGATCAATACAGTTATAGTTAGCTAGGTTTGATGTAACTTGGGTTAGCTGAATTTCTTTCTCAATCTTTGATTCACTCTTTTCAGTTCGTGATAGATCTGGACACATAACGGTATTGTGATTGTTTCCACAAAGCAGTGTATGGGAGACTTGCAGTTCTCAGCTAAGTGGTTGGGTCTTAAACGCAAATAGTAGCGTCCTTTTTCTTTCATTTTTGATCACCTTTGTTCTATAATCATTTTCCTGGCATGAGAATATGTATCACTTTCATGACATTTACTACAGAAAATGCATGCCAATGTAGTGCTGTTGTGAAGTGCAGCAACAGTGGGAACGGATTTATCTACATATTCTTTGTTATGTTTTTTTCTCAGTCTTGGAAGAACCTAACTTCTTCGCATTCTTACTCTTCACAGCCAAATTACTAAATCCTGAATATGTCAATAAGTTACGTTGACACTAGCTATTAAAACGGCGCCATTTGACTTACGTCACGGAAAACGCTATAGTCCGATTAAAACTACTTGCAAGCTGACGATTGTCAGCTGAGGCTACAGTGTTGCCACGACAGCTGCCGGCTGAGAGCTGGCGCTCCCTACAGGCGGCACTGCGCCGAGTACTCTTAGCGATTTGCACACGTTCTGTACTGGTAGTTGTTGACGATACTCATTAGTCAAGCTTTAAATGCACTGAGATGACCTTCACAGTTAAATATTGTTAACATTGTCCACATCAATAATACTGTTGACATTTACTGTTAACAATGCGATTTTCCAAGTCTATGATCTCGAACACCAAAAAGAAAACGTGTACAGTAATTATTTTTGCTGTAACGAATACCACGAAAAAGATGGAATAGTTCTGAGAATTGATGAAAAAATACGACTATGGATGGATGTAAAAGAACAGAGTTGTTTTAGGTTATTTACTGACTAAAATGTTGATGTGACATACAAGAGATAAAATTCGTTAATGGGATCAGCAATAAACAAAAATCTTTAATGGGATGAGAGATTAAATGTAATGTAACTGATATTATTGGCGACAGGAAGTTTAGTGCTGCAATATCAGCCAACACAATTAGCAAAACTGTTGCTAAAACTAGTGAAGTAATTATAGTTGGGCTGCAACGATACAGTCAGGTAACAAACGTAAAATACATTTTTTTACATTTTTTCGTAATCTGATAAAGCTGATTCATATTTAGCAGTCACTGAATATTTACATATATACTGCAGGAACTTCCATGTTTCCAAATTAATAAAGAAAGACATGCTATAGTGAACACGCTGTTTACCACTGTAAATTGTTAATATGACCACTGTTCCATAGTTTTATTAAAACTATCTAGCGTTAAAAGATCCCTTGAAAATCTGAATCTGACAGTTGTTATACGCTGTGTGGCTGGTTCATCAAGCTTTTTCAACATCTGAATGTAGAATGCTGTCAACATGTCAATACTCGACAATTAAAACTAATATCTATGAGCAAATTCGAAACACAAGTCAATGCTAAAAACAAACTATAATTTCTTGTCTTAATTAGTTGCATGAAACTGTCCTCAATGAGCTTACGCGTTATAGCTGATAGGCTACACAGTCACGACATATACATTGCAAAACAAAGCTCACTGTTTAAAATTAATGAAATTTTCTTTGTGTACATACCTTCGCCGACTGCTAACTGCAAGCTGTTGCATCATCGGAAAGAGGGTAGATACCACTCATTTCCAAATCACTAGAAGTTTCCGAGATGAATGAACCGCTGAAAGTAATGATAAGTTCCATCACACTGTCTCCCAGAAGACCTTAATTTTTCCATGCTTCACCTATTACTCGCTTTGTATGCATCACAACAGCCCTCCAGTCAATTTCGGTGACACTTTCCAGGCCCTGAATAGTTAGTTTTTCGACTTCACTCACAGTAAACTTTTTATTTTCATAAGCAACATATCCTTTCACTTGAGCCCAAATAAGTTCAATCGCATTAAAGTGGCAGTTCAAATGTTGAAATGTTTGTATAGTCTATGGGACTTAACTACGGGGTCATCAGTCCCTAAACTTACAAACTACTTATGAACTACTTACGAACTAGGATGGCACAAATATCCATGCCTGAAGGGGGTTTCTAACCCCCGACCGTAATGCCCGTGCAGACCGTGACTGGAGCGCCTCAGACCCCTCGGCCACCACGGCCGGCTTAAAGTGTCAGTGGTATGGCGGAAGTCTTAACACTCTTTGACCATATTTATAAGCCACTTCATCGATAATGTAAATTGGAAATTGTGGTTTATTACGTGATACGAGTTCCTTCAATTCTACTTTTTTCACTGTATCGTGGACAGTAACTTTATGTTGTTTTAACCACTGAATAATGTCTTCCTTTCGAGATGACATGGTCGGAGCCTTATCCTTCAAAACTGAAAGGTATAAAGCATTATCAAGAATAATTACTCAGGGATTTTCTAAACTTGGTAGCAATGTATTTTCGAAACAATTACGAAATGTTTCATGATTCATTTCTTCATAGTAGTCAGACATTTTCTTTGATCTGAATAACAGTTGACAGCCAGAATAAATCACGGCACATACCAACATTCAAAAGAGTTATTCTTCTGCCTTTGCCGGTAGGGAGAGCTATACCTTCCCCTTTATCGTCACTCCAACCTTTCGTAACTGTATGACCTGCATTCACCCATGTTTCATCTGTCCATACAATGTCCTCGAAATTAATGTCTTTCACATCACGCAAAAATCTGCACCGCCATTTGGCTATGTCTTCTCGTTCCAACAACATTTTACGACCTGAATATTCTTGTATTTGAAACCAAGATTCTGCAGAACTATTCACAACGACGATTTTCTGCCTTCAAAAAGTTCGGCCTCACGCAATGTAGTTTGAAGCCTATCTAACGTAGGCCGATTTCTGTTATGGTAATAGCTGTAAATGTGACGACGAATAGCTTCTTGTGCGAAAGGATCTAACTCTGTCCCTGGAAAAAGGGTCCTGCTTCACTTATTTCTTTTTCATACTTTTCTTTGCCAATGCGCATTACAGTAGCTTCACTAACATTAATGACAGCTGCAGTTCATGCGACTACTTTGGAAAACTGTAATAGAGGTCCCCCATTGTCCGTCTCCCTCTCAAAGTATTCTTGCACAATGTGCATGAGTTGTCGCGATTGTCCTTTAAACGCAGTTTCTTGCCCGCTTTTCATAGCTGATGTCTTTTTATCTTGAAGTCAGGGCCTGCCCATCTTCTTCCGCACATCACCAGACATTACGATGACACCAAATAACAATGCACAATGACAGCAACGAAAACGGTTCCTAACCTAAGACGCACGCTTCTACACAGCACTAGCCAAACAATGGACATGAGCTGTCCACCTGTTGTGGAAGTTTGGCAACAGGGAGCAGTCTGGGCGTGACATTGAGTGCTCTGATTGGAGGAAGGTAGCTCCAGCCCGTGAACTGTCAACTAGCAAGTAATTATAATCAGAGTATAGTGTCAATTGCAAATATTTGGGTGGCGCCACTCAACTGTCGCCATTTGACAAAGTTCAGGTTATTTGCATTTTGTGACGCCAATTCTCAGAATCAAAACAAACCGCCGCCGTGTTTATTTGAAGGCTATTGCTGTATTTGGGGTTTTCGTGCATTTTTGCCTACGTTTTACAAATTAAATGCATTTTAATTGCTTATCAAATTAAAGATCTTTCCAAAACATGTGCTTTTAAGTATGGTTTGTTGTGTATCAGTGATAGTTAGACATTGGAATGCAGGACAAAGATTTCATGAGCATACTGTAGTTAATTTTCGTATTTTATGATGTTCTTATTCAGTGTATGCTTAATATTTGTGTGTGACTACACAGGTGTTATTGAGTGATTACTGAAGGGAGATTTGTAGGTACACAACAGACTATTTAATTCTACAAATGCGGAAAATAAATATGGTGCTGGCATTGTATTCAGATTCTGGAATTGGCACCTTCATTGCTCATAAACAGTTGCCACATGGATTTTAGAAAGGAAGTGACAAGATTCATGTTGTAACTTCTGATTGAGAGTATCTGTTAATTAAGGGAATGAACTGTATTACAGTAACTGTCAGTGCAGCTGTACCAAGCATAACCTCAAAAATTGGTATAAATTAAAAAGCTGTCGTATTTAACTGTGGGGAAGTATAGGTACCTATATTAGATTTCAAATAAGCGTCCATGACATTGTAAATGGCATCCAGAACATTACATCAGAACACTGAACTTGTTTTGATGACAAGATATCAAGTTTGAAGAGATGACAGGTAATGGTCAGGTGTCAAATATCACAATGACACTTGTAGTATCACTTGATCAAGTACTGCGTCTCTAATGTTGATATCAGACTTTCTTACAGAGCTTGATAAGCAGATCCCAATCGAAATTTACTTTTTTTTTAATTCGTAATTGGTTTAGTAATAGAGGTTTGTTTACATGTGCTACTTTTTTATACCTGTCTTTAATATATGAGTGTTGTTTATATGCAAAATGCATTTCCAAACAACAACATTTACAATTCATTTCCCTCCTATAGTAGTCTCATATCAATTCTAATACGATAACCTAAATGGCAACACCAATGTCCGTTCGAAAAATGTCAGCTGACGCCATATTGGCAGCCATGCAACCAAGATTCTGACAGTTGCGACTGGAAATGGCTGTGATAGAACCACTTCCATATAAGCCGTAGTGCCACATGCTATGGCATCGTTTTTGTTTTCAGTGTCACGTGCGCTTATATCCCAGGCGAAAAAATCTTTCCCAGAGATACTACCTGTTGGCATTAGGCAAAGACCTAAAACGTTCATGCGGTACGGATGTAGAGATGTCAGCATACGATGTTGTTCTGAGTATTTTGTATACACTTGAAACAGCAATTAAATTTATCCTGATAGTATCTTAGTTAACCTCACACACTGTAATCGTGACACATTCAGAAACAAAGTACCAAATATTGGTGACAAGTAAAGAATATCAAGCTAAGCACACTCTCGAAAATCTCGATATATTTGAAACTAAGCAGCAAAATATTGGGCAAAAACAAGAAATATCAGTCTTTCCATACCCTCGGAAATCACGAGATATTCGGAAATAAATAGCCAAATCTTTCTGACTAGCCAATAGCGTAGGACTAAATGTCATTTATACTCGTTTCACTTACTTTAGCAGCAATTTAAACGTTCGCATAGTTTTGTCTCCAACAATATTCTCGAAAACTGTAACATATTTGGAACAAAGTCAAATATTTGTGAGAAGGAAGAACACAAATGTCATTGCTGATCGTACCACTTGCAGCAGTAATTTCATTATCCGTTGTTCAGTCACACATAAGTCACCAAATCGATGTTACTAACTCCTGAAGACAGCACATAAGATTACTGAATAACAAAATACTGTTATGTGAATAAGAAAATCCCACAAAGTGTTGTGGATAAATAACTTCGACAATGTGTTACAAAAGATAAGATGAGAAAAAATATTTTTATTTGGAGGAGCATTGAATCCAGCACTCCACCCATTACACTACAGGAACTCGACGCCATTTTCTTCTTTAAGATTTGTATACTAGTTCCTACATGTTTGGTTCTCAATATTAATACGATTTTAATTACATTTAGTTATAATAAATTGATCTAGATGTGATTTTGTAATTCATCTATAATTTGCTGTAGCCCTGAAACTGTTTACTGCGAGTTATATAACCAAAACTTTGAGATATACGGCAAATCAAGATGGCGTCTGTGACATGGAAGGAACAAGTTAATATCGTTTTCACGTCACTTTCCAAACAAGTGAATATCGTTTTCATGTCACTTTCCAAAGTCGTCATTCATTGGCTAATGTAACAGCGAATTTCATTGGAGGGAAAGAAATTTTTGCCTGGGATATAAGAACTCCTGTCAGTGTCAACGTACCTATAGAATCTGCTGTTAATTTTGGACTTCAGTATGTAGAAATTCTATGAGGCACTCAAGTCGAGAGCCAGTTTCTCTGTTTATACTTTCTTTCTGTTTCGATAACTGACCTCTCTCCAAGTTCGCAGTGTCTCTTCTGGGATGCTAGATTTGACTAGTGAAAAAGCCATGTACTTGGGTCTGCAGATGCTAAATTCAAACTGTTGAGAGATCAAAGAAGTGACTCTAATTTGATTAACAATTTAACAATGTGGGTAATGGAAGCTTATCCTCGTGTGTTCATTCGAAATCACTAACTTCAATAATTCTCTTACATACACTTGTAATAGAAGATCCATTCTTCCAAACCGTTCCTGCAAAGTTTGAATGACTTTTGGGTAATTTTCTGACGTCTGTTGATAACTAAGGACAATTCTGCAAGATTCTGTTTCTGTTTCAATGACTTGCAAAAGATACTGAAATTTGTCACTACCATGCAAACTATCGTCTTCATGAATCTTCTAAAACTGTGACCAAAAACTTAACCATTTCAGCAAATCGCCATTGAATTTCTTAATTTCAGTCTTAGGAAGTTTATAGTTTCTCTGCCTATTCTGACTGTGACATGCGGTCCCGTCTTATATGTCACTTAAAGAATTGTCAGATGTTCGTGGTGTCAACGCATTATTCACCTGTACCCGTATAAGCTCAAATGCATCATTGTACTTTTCCAAAGTTTCCTTTTCTGATTTGATAACAGTCATATCACGAGTGCTGTCTATAAATGCATCCATGATTTTGATATCTAATTCATATGTTGCGAAAATTCCTTTTATATCGTTTATCTTTATCTTCTTTCTCACCGCCGTCCTACCTTTCTTCAATTTCTCCATTGCTATTCTTCTCGCTTGGAAGAAACACTAATGCCGTACTATGTGTTATTGTACTTAACATTCCATCTCTTCGAGTATAGAAACAAATATACAGCATCCAATCACGTCGGGGTCACCACAAAATGTTGTATTTTAAGCACCATAATGCCATGTATTTCACAATTTATTTAGTAAACACACAATAACAAATAAACGTACATCTGTCAAGAACAGTGATCTCTATAGTAGAAATCAATGGTCAAGAAGGATACACTCCATAGATCACAAATTGACTGTAACCATAGTGTTTAACCTCCTTGGTGTTAACAAGCCCCTACCATGTAGCGGAGAAGCGAGGCAACTGTCCCTAAATTGAAGCAGCTAATCGCTGCCATTTGCAGGGAAGAATCCTACTACTGGGGTTGTGATTTCAAGTGTATCGGTCGCAACAAGAGCAAAATAATGTTTCTTTACAAGAAATTACTGATTATTGCAATCTGTTTAAAAAAGTATTCTTAAATTAATGAAGTTTCGTAATTACGTCTGCATAGATACACAAAATTTAAGAATGTAAGACTCTTTTCTGATAACGTGGAGTGATTTTGCATAGAGATATTTGCATAATATGATTTCATGTTACCTGTAAAGTAGCAGACAGTGCGATTATTAATTAATTCACGTAATTTTCTGTCAGGTCCTGTTTACTTTTTGCGGATTTACTCTGTACGTTTTGCATGTTTATTTTTGCACAACACATTTTGGTCTACATTACTTTCCATACATGTTACATAGTATTTTTCTTTCAATGTCATCGAATTTGGGTATGAATATTTGTAATAACCCATGAAACTTTAAATAGGCATTTCATTCGCACATTACTTTTTAACAGAGATAGTACTTCTCAAAGTGGAATTTCATTCGCACATTACCTTTTAACAGAGATAGTACTTCTCAAAGTGGTTGAGTATGCAACATTCGATCAAATAATGACCATCTACGAAATACAATCACCACCTGTTGAGTGTCTAAAAGCTATTATTCGACCTACTTCTGCATCATACTGATATATGTGATTATAAAATCTAAATTCCTCTCATACGCCTAGCTCTTCATTCAGTTCAATTTAATATTTTTAGTAATTTATATGCAAATAAAATATAAGTACTTGACATGCAACAATGTACTATTCTCAGTTTTAGAGAATCATTTGTAAGAGGAAACCTAAACAACAACAACAAACGCTCATGATTTATTATTTTCCATGAAAGTACTATGAGGTATACAAGTAATGACTGAACTGTGAAATTTAACATTGTTTCTGTCGTCATCTTTGTTTCCATTCTTACTGTTACAATTAAAAGCAGCACTTGAACGAATCATAATTACGCATGGTTTTCCTGCAAATGGCGGCTTCTCTCACATTCAATGTGGGGGACTGTGGTGGGGGACGCAACACTAGCGCCAGTGAGCGGTCTAGTTTTTATTTAGTAAGTCTATGGGTGTTAACATACATGTAACAAAGTAACTAGTACAAATAACAGACATAGTTTATCTTTGTCAAACTTTAAATTCTCAACAGTCACTTTGATATTTACTATTCTTTACAAATCGTCGAAATTTTTACCATGTGTTCTTAAGATGATATTCTCTATAGGGCCTACCCTTTTTAAATTTTTGCGATATCTTTATCCATTATGGAGATCAAGATGTTGAAACTGGTAGTACTTTGCACAGAACCCGATTTTAGCCATTTTGCTACTCAGTGGAAAAATTTGATTGTTGTTCATCTTACAGACTGATATCTTCGCTCAATGAAGTGGTGATGTTATTTTCGTTATTCATCACATTTAATGTCCATCATCCAGTTTAGTCAAGTATTTATTACATATTTTATGACTGAGCCATGATTTGGCACTCTGGAATAACTTATATATTTTGTAGCTATGCCTTGGGGCTTGACAAGTAACACCAGACATGTATCAGTTCGATTGTGCATGTTGCACTGAAGATGACTATTCCATAGTCGAAATCGATTTGCAATTAATAAATGGTAATTTACAACCACTGCTGGGGCGACCATAATAGTGAAAAAGTCATTCTCGTTGCCCTTTAATTAGCTGTGTGATCACCTTGGATGACCAGTACACTTGTACACCTCCATGGAATGGACAGTATGAGGTTATTAATCATCTCTTGAGGGATATTTGGCCATTCTAATTTGAGTGCAATATCCAGCTCTGCAACCATTGTGGAAACGTGTTGGTCTGGCTATAGTGTGTATGACAAGTGCATCCCAGACATGCTCAATCGGTTTTACACTCCTGGCCATTACACTCTTAACGTTGACAACATTAGTAGAAACTGGGTTCCAACGGAGTCTTAAATCAGCTGCAGTTTTTGTGGACTTCACAGTACCTTATGACACTGTGTGGAGGGAAGGACTAATGTTGAAGCTTATACAAATCATCCCATGCCAAAAGCTTGCATTCCTAGAGAACAACATGCTCTCGGACAGACGCTTTAAGATATTCCTGAATGGACAATCTAGCAGATGGAGGACGCTAAATAACGACCCACCCCAGGGCTTTGTTCAGGCTCCCGTTCTGTGTAAACTATATATACATGACATGCCAGACACGAACTCCACGAAAATCCAGTATGCAGATGACCTAGCATTACTCTTCCAGAGTAACGACCTCAAGCACTGCGAGCAGGTACTGACGAGTGACCTGATTAAATTAAGTGATTACTTTCAGAAATGGAGTCTTCATCCAAACCAAAATAAAACTGATGTTACTGCATTCCACCTGAATAATAAAGAAGCCCAAAGGAAGCTACATGTGACTTTTGATGGAACTGAAGTGCCACATAACTACAATCTCGTATACCTAGGTATCATTCTAGATCGATCCTTGACATTCAAAGAACAGTGCTTAAAGCTTTCAAAGAAACTTGCCTCAAGAGTGAACTTGCTTTGTAAGATTGCTGGCAGCAATTGGGGTACGGACGCCAATACCCTACGCTCTACTGCGCTCACTCTTTTGTATTCTGCTGGGGAATACTGCGCGCCAGTGTGGGAAAACAGCGCTCACACAACAAAGATTGACGCCCAACTTAATGAAGCCACGAGGATTATCAATGGCACTGTCAGATGTAAGCCCATTCAGTGGTTACCTGTCCTGGCTAAAATTGCTCCACAAGATCTGAGGAGGAAAGCAGCTAATGTAAAATTGATAAAGAATGTCAAGGCTCACAAGAACTCTCCCATGTATGATGTTCTACAGGATCCCCCAGCATGTCGTCTGAAATCACGAAAACCTCCCTGGTGTGCACAGAAAGCACCACTTCCTTCGACGTGACCTCTAAGTGGCAAGAACGCTGGAACGAAAATCCATCGCACAACAGCCAACTCGTGCAAGATCCATCAAAGAAGGTTGAGGGATTGCATCTACCACGCCAAACCTAGTCGAGAGTGAACCGCATCAGGACTGGTCAAGGGAGGTGTGCTTACAACATGAAGAAGTGGGGTTTTCTTCCGTTTTCTGACTGTGACTGCGGGCAGAGGAGCAAGCTGGCCGCGTTGGCCGAGGAGACTAAGGCGCTCCATTCACGGTCTGCACGGCCACTACGGTCGGGGGTTCGAATCCCCCCTTGGGCATGGATATTTGTGCCGTCCTAATTCGTAAGTAGTTCATAAGTAGTTTGTAAGTTTAGGGACTGATGACCCCGAAGTTAAGTCCCATAGACTATACAAACATTTGAAACATTTGGAGCAAACCGTGGGCCACATCGTCAAACAGTGCCCACTGCGAACATTTAATGGTGACTTGGAGAGTTTACATCAAGTGACAGAAAGTGTTCTGGAATGGTTGTCAGATTTGGACATTTCCATTTAATAACTGTATACATATATTGTTGTATACTTGTAAAACCATACGATAAATAAAACTCCTGGCCATTAAAATTGCTACACCATGAAGATGAAGTGCTACAGACGTGAAATTTAACCGACAGGAAGAAGATGCTGTGATATGCAAATGATTAGCTTTTCAGAGCATTCACACAAGCTTGGCGCCAGTGGCAACACCAACAATGTGCTGACATGAGGAAAGTTTCCAACCGATTTCTCATACACAAATATCAGTTGACTCGCATTGCCTGGTAAGATGTTGTTGTGATGCCTCCTTTAAGGAGAAGAAATGCATACCATTACGTTTCCGACTTTGATAAAGGTCGCATTGTTGCCCATCATGATTGCGGTTTATTGTGACATTGCTGCTCGCGTTGGCCGCGATCCATTGACTGTTAGAAGAATATGGGATCGGTGGGTTCATGAGGGCAATACGGAACGCCATGCTGGATCCCAATGGCCTCATATCACTAGCAGTCGAGATGACAAGCATCTTATCTGCATGGTTGTAACGGATCGTGCAGCCACGTCTCGATCCCTGAGTCAGCAGATGGGGATGTTTGCAAGAAAACAACCATCTGCACGATCAGTTCGACGACGTTTGCAGCAGCATGGACTATCAGCTCGGAGACCATGGCTGCAGTTACCCTTGACGCTGCATCACAGACAGGAGCGTCTGTGATGGTGTACGCAATGACGAGCCTGGGTTCATGAATGGCAAAATGTCATTTTTTCAGATGAATCCAAGTTCTGTTTACAGCATCATGATGGTGGCATCCGTGTTTGGCGACATCATGGTGAACGCACATTGGAAGCGTGTATTCGTCATTGCCATACTGGCATATCATCCAGCGTGATGGTATGGGGTGCCTTTGGTTACACATCTCGGTCACCTCTTGTTCACATCGAAGGCACTTTGAATGGTGGCTGTTACATTTCTGATGTGTTATGACCCATGGCTCTATCCATCATTCGATCCCTATGAAACCCTACATTTCAGCAGGATAATGC
Source organism: Locusta migratoria (assembly GCA_026315105.1). Classification (NCBI taxonomy): domain Eukaryota; kingdom Metazoa; phylum Arthropoda; class Insecta; order Orthoptera; family Acrididae; genus Locusta; species Locusta migratoria. The sequence continues at coordinate 486,457,919 of CM048746.1, read as the reverse complement.
ACAACTGCATGTTGCAGGTCCTGTACGGGGCTTTCGACTGCTGCCCTGGCCAGCACATTCTCCAGATCTCTCACCAATTGAAAACATCTGGTCAATGGTGGCCAAGCAATTGGCTCATCACAATACGCCAGTCACTACTCTTGATGAACTGTGGTATCGTGTTGAAGCTGCTTGGGCATCTTTACCTGTACACACCATCCAAGCTGTTTGACTCAATGTTCAGGCGTATCAGGGCCATTACAACAGTCAGAGGTGGTTTTTCTGGGTACTGATTTCTCAGGATCTATGCACCCAAATTGTGTGAAAATGTTATCACCTGTCAGTTCCAGTATAGTATATTTCTTCAATGAATATCCGTTTATCATTTGCATTTCTTCTTGGTGTAGCAATTATAATGGCCAGTAGTGTAAGTGCATTGAACGAGCAGTTTTAAGCATGTTGTCCACCAGTGCACCTCTTGCTGGATGAGTGTTATCGACCACCAGAAGAAACCCATCTCATATGGCACAAGCATAGGTTACAACAAAAGGTGGAAGAATCTCACCTCTGAGCAGTCAAAGTGCCGTTCTGAAAAACATAGAAGTCAGTATGTCTGCCACCAATACTGATTCCTGCCCACACCATTCATCTAACACTACAATATGATGATGTTTCCTGCACATAAGCAGGATTGTGTCCAAGTTACACGTTCTTTCCAGATGAGGGAATGACGATTGTCTGGATGAACACAAAATCTTGACTCATCTATTAACAGAACCCAGTGGTATTCATTACGACTCCAATCCTGATGTTCCTCTGCCCAGTTTCTGCGGGCTAAATGATGTGATTTTAATGGGACACACACCGTAGGCCTCCGTACATGGAGGCCACATTCTCGAAGGCTGTTTCGGACTGCTTGTGTTGTTTTACTTGAAGGGTGTGTTGCAGCTGAGTTGCATTCAGCCTCCTGTCTCAATGGGCTGTTAACCAGAGATAATAGTCACCTCTTGCTGATGTTACTCATGAACGACCTTGTCAGTGCATTCTTTTAACAGTTCCTGTTGTCTGAAATCACATCCAGGTCAAAGAAATTACACTTTTGGACACTCCAATAGCTGCAGTTGCTGTCCTGCTTACAACCTTCCTATGGCTGCCCATGCCATAGCTTCAGGTAAGACAGGTTGTTGCACTGCAGTACCTACTCACTAATGACTATCTGAACCCAACTGCTTGTGTAATATGTTTGGTAGAGTAAACACCGACTCAGTCTGCAGCAGCATTCTGTTGTTGTCTCCACTATGTAGAACCAACAGTAAGATGTCAAACAATTTTAGTTCATTATGCCGATGAGAATATTTCAGAACCTAGATATTGCAACTGATCCCCTAATTGTTTTGAGCAGAATACAATGAACTATGCAAGAGCCATTACATTTTATATCAAACTGATCAAAGAGTCATATGGAGAGACAGTTAAATCACAGCTATACATATAATGAATAAAAGGTTAATTATTATCAAGCAAAGCATTACACCAGTGAACAATTTTTTTGAGGAAAGACCAGATCTGTCAACACTTAAAATTTTTAAAGCAAGATATTTTGCTACAAACTAGGCCACTTTAAGAAACTAAAATGAAAGAAGTAATCTACACAGTTTTGTAAGTAGATTCCTTAAATAAGTACACACTGTTTGATGGAGAAGTGAGAAATATTGTTGTATCAAGGTGGTGTCACACAGAGTGAGAAAAGAAAGACTACAGAAAAATCTCAAAATCTTGTTATTGTTGAACTATAAAACAATGAAAAAATAGAAAATCAAGCAGGAAGATCACATCATTAAGACTGAAGAAACTACAATCTAAGTGTAGAACCAATTTAAAGCAAACCCTTAAATATTACATTTATGAAATAACATTTCTTACATACATGATTAGTCAGAATATTATGACCACCTACCTAGAAATATACCTATTCAGGTGATAGCAGGATCTCATATTGAAGAATTAAGTATCAGACACACACACACAAGGTACATATAGTATAGTGAGTGTGCTGTCCTTCAGATATTGAAGACTCGGGTGCTCGGCTCAAGCATTTAGGAAAGTGCATGTGTGAGAAGTGCTGTGATGTCTTGGGTAACCTCCCCTCATTACAGATATCTTATGTCATAGGCTAATTGGACTAGTAAAACAGGACAGGTGGCAAACTGTGGTGGGATGAACATCAGACTTCAATGCCGGACAGAGTACAACCATTTCGAATATATAATGCACAGAACAGCTGTAATGATGGGTCTTTACAGCCAACAACCCATGCTTGTGCCACTGCACCACATCTCTCTGTCTCAAACAAATAAATTGGTTAAAAGCATTAGAAAAAGAAAAAAAATCACTTGAACATAATGAAACCTGGAAGAACAAGCAAATGGATCCTGTCAACAAGGAAAGGATATAGATTTCAAGATATTATTCACCCTAGTAGTAGACATATGTTTGCAGGACTTGTTTACTCTGAGAGCAGAGAAATTGTTTTGTGTAACTGTGTGTAAAAATATCACTTCTCTGTTGGGAACTGGATGAAGAGATTTTTATAAAGGATATAAAGGAACTAGATAAAAACTGACAGATTTCCTGAAAACAGAACTAATTCAGTTTAAATTAGATCAGTACATAATCAAAGATGTAATTGAATAAATGTACAATTAGTAGTAAAAAGATTGTCCAATCAAATAATTTAGAGTTCAAAAATGGAGCATTGCACATGCATAAGTTCAGAAGTGCCATTACTCCCAACTCTAGCAGTCGGTGGAGCTATAGCTTAGTGTTTACATTGGCATATAGAAGAAATATAATAGGAGACAGTATTTGTGTAAATTCATTGCAATTTAACTCATTGTATAATTTATTTTGAAAATCATTATTTGTGTACATAGGACCAGCTGAAATATAACTTCATGTCAGTAGAATTACTGCAACAAGGAGCATTTCATAATTGTTTCAATGGCTGAGTGGATAGGCTGATTTTTTTACGAACATAAAGGACAAGTGTTCACATTTAACTAGAGTCAATTTTTCTAATTAATTTTATATTTAACACTGTGCATGTAATCAGGTAATATTTTAAGCCTTAATTTACTACAAATTGTGCAGTGTTAGGCTTTCCTAGGTTTCTCATTCTATTAAAAGATGTTATTTTGTAATAATGTAATCTTTAAAGAAACAGACATTGGTCATAGTAAAAATATTGAAAATGGATGTATTTCTTTGTAATTACTTCAACAGTGACTTGGTCTCTCTTCAGTTTTCAGATCTGGTAAACAGCTCGTGGGAATACAACATAGGCCTGCTTCTTAATCACTGATGTGAAAGTTGAGCCATTATGATGTTGATCCTTCCACAGCAAAGAGATGGGTTAGGCGATTGAGAGATAATGGTGAAGTACCAAAATGTTCAATACCTGGAACACCATGAGTCTCTACAGAGAAACAAGGTGGAGAATTGGTCATGGTGGCCCAGAATGCTTTGTCAATCATCTGGAAAATAAGGATATTCATTTTTTTTTTTTTTACATATCATGGCGAACTGCTATTAGAAGATTAAAGGACCATGAAATCAGGTCCTGACATGTTCTTATCAAAGAACCATTTACTGCTGAACAAGCCATAGATATACTAGCAATTTTGAGTCCTCGGAAGATGTTGACCTCTACTTTTTAGCATAACAGTCAAATAGATCCACTGTAACTGAAGAACTAGTATGAAACTGGAAGGCACAACCACTTCCTGCTGTAAACTGCTTGTAAGATCTCAGGAAAACATTTGTCTATGAGTGTCCAACAAGTGCCTAATTGATTCTACAAGCAGAAGTCCTGCTCTTGTTTACCATATATATGAGGAACGATATGATGTGTATTTCATGGGCACCTGTGTTAGAAGCAGATGCCTAAGTTTGACATTTTGGGAGTGGATGTCTTACATAGGTGCAGGAACTTAAGAATATTTCAAATCATGTGCAGCTCCTAATTTTAGGTATAGATTCTAAGCAGATTATAAAGACTGCTAAATCTGCATATAGTCTTCATTGGTTTGCCACTGGATAATGTTGTGTAAATCCCACAATATTTCTTCGGAGCAACTGTCTCATCTTCAGGTGGTTGCACCTTGCTGATGGCCAAGTACGACTGACGGTATCTGCATATGGGCACCACTGTATACAGGGTGGTCCATTGATAGTGACTGGGCCAAATATCTCATGAAATAAGCATCAAACAAAAAAACTACAAAGAACGAAACTTTTCTAACTTGAAGGGGGAAAACAGATGGCGCTACGGTTGGTCCACTAGATGGCACTGCCATATGTCAAACAGATATCAACTGCATTTTTTAAATATATACCCCCATTTTTATTACATATTCGTATAGTATGTAAATAAATATGAATGTTTTATTCATACCTTCTCAAACCTTCTTGTTTCCTGCTATATGTGGATGACACATTAGTGGTGTGGCCACATGGACTTAACACTACCTAATTTTTTTCAGCATTTAAACTCGCTCCATCCAAATATAAAATTCACAGTGGAAGTGGAAAAAGTTGGCACTATACCGTTGCTTTATGTCTTGGTATGAAGGAAAGCAGATGGGACCTTGGAACACAGTGTCTACTGCAAACCAACACATATAGATCTATATCTGCAGGCCACAAGCTGCCACCATCCTGCATAATGTGGTAGCGTATTACATACGCTGGTTCATAGAGCATGGGTGGTATCTGATTCTGAAAGCCTGTCATGTGAAATGGAACATTTGAAGACAGTATTCCGACGAAATGGATATTCTGAGAGACAGGTACATAATGCATTCAGGCCCAAGAGATTTCAGTCCACAGAGCAGAATGAAGACTCAAATACACCTTCCACCTTAGTGTTCTTGTTGCACTTTGGTGCCATGTCATTGAGAATTGAAAAAGTCCATGGAAGATACGAACTTAAGTGTGTGTTTCAGCCATCTCCAAAACTGACAAAAGTGTTATGATTGGTCAAAGATGATCTTGGTATGAGGAAACATGGAATATATATGATCCCTTGTCAGTGTGGAGCAGCATATATAGGCCAGACATGTCGCACAGTACAAGAACACCGTGATGCACATCAGCGTCATACACTCCTGTATCAACCAGAGATGGCGACAATTACTGAACACAGGACATCACATGTTTTATGAGAAGACAGAAATTTTATCCCTGGCTTCATCCTTTTGTGATTGGATCATTAAAGTTGCAACACATATCCGTACATCTGATAATCTCATCATCCAGGAGATCCAGGGGATTTCAATTGAGTACAGTCTGGAACCTCATCTTGTCTACTATCAAATCATGACAAGAAAGTCAAAAACTTTTCGATAATGGACCCGCCATAAACAGGTTTAGTAATACCTGGCTGTACTGTTTGCAAACACAACGTACAGCGCACATGCAAAATAGCTGCTCTGTGTTACCCTGCAGATGGCTTTTTAGATCAACAACCTCTATTGACAAATTATTGTGCATGCTTAATTAGAGCGTCTGCGCAGTCTTCATAGGTGTGTTCTATATAAAGCGGTGCCCAAATGCAGATATTGTCAGTGGCAAACCCTTGAAGACTATATGCAATATATCCATTGAGATAACTTGAAGAGTCACACTGCTAAATCTCCATACAGGAGAATAGTCAATCCACCATAAATTGATTATTTTAGAACACTGCTCAAAAATATGAAGTGGAAAGATGTTGATAGAGCTCATGACATGAATGAAAAATGTAACAGATTCATTAATAGTGTCAGTATCATGTTAAAACTGTTGTTCTCAAAACCTAACTCACATTAAGCAGAAGGATTGCACAAGGAATAAAAATTTCAGGTAAGACAAAAAAGAAAATGTATCTATCAGGTAAGAGTAGTTCCAATGATGATGATTCAGCTAACTATAAGGAAATCTGTCAAATATTAAAAAAGGTAATTCAGACATCTAAATAAATGCTCTATGAAAAGAAGATAGCAATATCAGGAACAAAATAAATACAATATGGGATATAGTGAAAGAGGAGACTGGTAGAACCAGTAAGGAACAGGACCAGCTAGCATTAAGAGTAGATGATACATTAGTAACTGATGGGCATAGTGTGGCAAATCTATTTAACAAGTACTTTATATCTGTTACTGATAGTATGGGATTGTCAGGATCAGTAAATAATGCCCTTAAATATCTGAGACTAGCACTTACAAATAATTTCAAGTACATGAATATATCACTCACTTTCACACCTGTCAACTCCTATCCCTGATCAAAATCCTCAACCTTTCCACTCCCACATCCACACCTACAGTTCAGAACATCCTTTTACAGGCCAACCACAAATTGGAACAGCATGCCAGCCTCCACCTCAAAAAACTATCCAAACTCCTGGTCACCCACCTCCAGAAAGGCAATACACTCTCCCTCAACAACCTCTCCAATAAACCACAAGCTCATCTTATTGCACAGAAACCCAGTCTCTCCCATCTGCTCAATCTCCCACTTCCAGCTCCACTCCCCCCAAACCTCACAATCCTAATCCACACAATCCTGAACCACAACATCCCAATTCAGTAGTCAACGTCTCCTCTAAACCTTTCTCCCAATCTGAAACCTCCGTCCTATCCAAAGGCCTCACCTTTAGTCCCACTCCCAAATTCAACCAAACAGCCCTTGTCAAAGACCTACTATCCTATACTCGTAGCCTTGGCTGGAGATATCACTTTGCCACGAGGAAAAGTAATCCTACTCCTGATGATCCAGTTCCCCAAGACATCATTCAAATTGAACCCTGCCTGGAACAGTTCCGTCCTCCATCACAGCGAGACCCACCCGCTCTCCCTCAAAATCACCCCCTTCAAACCTTCCAGGAATTCCTTACTTCCAACCTTGCCTCTCAGTCCTTCCTGAAAAACCTTAATCCTACTCCCAACATTACCACAGCTGAATCCCGAGCTATCCGTGATCTGAAGGCTGACCATTCCATCGTCATTCTCCCTGCCGACAAGGGATCCACGACCGTGGTACTTGATCAGTGGGAGTATGTGGCTGAGGGACTGCGCCAGCTTTCAGACAATACTACCTACAAAGTCTGTCAAGACGATCCCATTCCTGATGTCCAGGCAGAGATTCAGGGAATCCTCAGATCCTTAGGCCCCCTACAAAACCTTTCACCCGAGTCCATCAAACTCATGACCCCACCGACACCCCGCACCCCTACCTTCTACCTACTTCCTAAGATTCACAAACCTAATCATCCAGGCCGGCCAATTGTGGCCGGTTACCAAGCCCCCACAGAACGAATCTCTGCCTACATAGACCAACACCTTCAACCCATCATGTGCAGTCTCCCATCCTTCATCAAAGACACCAACCACTTTCTCAATCGCCTGAAATCCTTACCCAGCCTGTTACCTCCTGAAACCATCCTTGTAACTATTGATGCCACTTCCTTATACACAAATATCCCACATGCCCAGGGCCTCGCTGCGATGGAGTATTTCCTTTCATGCCGACCACCCACTTCCCTACCTAAAACCTCTTTCCTTAATACCCTAGCCAGCTTCATCCTAACCCACAACTTCTTCACCTTTAAGGGCCAGACATACCAACAACTAAAGGGAACAGCCATGGGAACCAGGATGGCCCCCTCGTACGCAAACTTATTTATGGGACGCTTAGAGGAAGCCTTCCTGGATACCCAAGCCTGTCAACCCAAAGTTTGGTACAGATGCTTTGATGATATCTTCATGATCTGGACTAACAGTGAAGAAGAACTCCAGAATTTCCTCTCCGACCTCAACTCCTTTGGTCCCATCAAATTCACCTGGTCCTATTCCAAATCCCATGCCACGTACCTCGATGTTGACCTCCATCTGTCCAAGGGCCAACTCCACACATCCGTCCACATCAAACCTACCAACAAACAACAGTACCTCCATTATGACAGCTGCCATCCATTCCATATCAAACGTTCCCTTCCCTACAGCTTAGGTCTTCGTGGCAAAAGAGTCTGCTCCAGTCCCGAATCCCTGAACCAGTACACCAATAACCTAATAACAGCTTTCACATCCCGCAGCTATCCTCCTGATCTGGTTCAGAAGTAAATTACCAGAGCCACCTCCTCATTCCTCCAAATCCAGAACCTTCCACCGAAGAATCCCAGAAATGCCCCTTTTGTCACCGGATACTTTCCGGGACTGGAGCGGACTCTGAATGTGGCTCTCCAGCAGGGATACGACTTCCTTAAATCCTGCCCCGAAATGAGATCCATCCTTAATGACATCCTTCCCACTCCACCAAGAGTGTCTTTCCGCCGCCCGCCTAACCTTCGTAACCTCCTAGTCCATCCCTATGAAACCCCCAAACCACCTTCCCTACCCTCTGGCTCCTACCCATGCAACCACCCCCGTTGTAAAACCTGTCCTATGCACCCTTCCACCACCACTTACTCCAGTCCAGTAATCCGGAAGGTGTACACGATCAAGGGCAGAGCCACTTGCGATAGCACCCACATGATTTACCAACTGACATGCCTGCACAGTGAAGCGTTCTATGTGGGAATGACCAGCAACAAACTGTCCATTCGCATGAACGGTCACAGGCAGACAGTGCTTGTTGGTAATGAGGATCACCCTGTGGCTAAACATGCCTTGGTGCACGGCCAGCACATCTTGGCGCAGTGTTACACCGTCCGGGTTATCTGGATACTTCCCACCGACACCAACCTTTCAGAACTCCGGAGATGGGAACTTGCCCTTCAGCTTATTCTCTCCTCCCGTTGCCCACCTGGTCTCAATCTCCGCTAATTCAAATTCCCGCCCACCATCTTTAGCATCTTTGCCTTGGTTCTGTGGACAGAGCCTCGGCCTCAATTGGTATATCTGTCCAACTTCTTTGCTTTTTACAAATGTCTGCCTAGGTGTGTTTGCGTTTCGATATGTCTGAGTGTGTGTGTATTTGTTTACCTTCCTTTTTTCCCCCTAAGGTAAGTCCTTCCACTCCTGGGATTGGAATGACTCCTTTTCCACTTCCTTAAAACTCATATCCTTCCCTTTTTCCTCCCCTTATTTCCTCTTTTTCCTGAAGAAGCTGCCAGTGGTGGCGAAAGCTTGTATGTGTGTTTGTGTGTGATTTTATTTGTTTCTATTGACGAGCCGGTCCTTTTGGTAAGTCATCTCTTTTCTATTTTTTATTTTTGTTTATCTCACTCACTTTACAATAAGAAATAACTTCCCTAATAAAAACTTAACAGAGCATTCTAGTGGTTATGATGAAATATCAACAAAGTTAATTAAAGTGTGTTCCTGTGAATTTAGCACAATTTTAAGTTATTTGTGTAACCAGTCTATTATAACTGGAAAATTTCCCGATTGGCTAAAATATGCAGATATTGGAATCTCTGTTCACGAAAGGGGACAAAGATATACCATTCAACTACAGACCAATTTCACATTTGCCAACATTCTTCAAAATGCTAGAAAAGGTGATGTACAAGCAGCTTCTCAACCATCTGACCACAAATGACGTATTGTCCAGAACACAGTTTGGATTTCTGAAAGGTTCCAATCTTGAGAAGGCTACTTACACCTACAGTGAGAATGTACTTATTTCATTGGATAATAAATTACAAGCAGTGGGTATTTTCTGTGATTTGTCCAAGGGTTTTGATTGTGTGAACAACAACATCTTTTTAAATAAATTTGAATTCTATGGTGTCATGGGCAGGGACTACTGAATTGAGCTATCAGTCATCATCAAATTGGAAAGAAACTACATGTGGTGTCCCACAAGGATTCATCTTAGGGTCATTGCTTTTTCTTGTCTACATTAATGACTTCTCGTGGAGCAACATTGTGACATACATTGTTTGTTTTGTTTGCAGATAATACAAGTATTGCTGTAAATATCATGTAGAGCATAGTGCTAGAAAGGTTTGCTAATGATATTTTCATGAACATTAATAAATGGTTTAAAGCCAACTCATTGACATTAAACTTTGAAAAGAATCACTATGTGCAGTTCAGAACATGTAAGAGGTTTACATCCAACATATGCATAAAGTATGAAGAAGAGCAGATAGAAGAGGGTGAACAGTATTAAATTCATGGGATTGCAGCTTGATAATAAGTTCAGTTTGAAGGATCACACTAAACAACTGCAGAAACAACTTAACAAATCTGTATTTGCAGTACGAGTATTATCAGACATAGGAGACATAAAAAAAAAAAAAGTTGCCTACTTTGCTTACTTTCATCATGTGGTTTAATATTTTGGGGTAACTCTTCAAGTCAAGCAAAAGTGTTCCGAGTCCAAGAGTGTGTAATACATATTATTTGTGGAGTAAATTCATCATGTAGAAGCCTCTTCAAAGAACTGGGTATACTAACTACTGCCTTGCAGTATATTTATTTCTTAATGAAATTTGTCATAAATAATATATCCCTTTTTCCAACAAACGGCTCAGTTGATACACATAATTCTATGAACAAAAATGATCTACACAAGGACTTAAAAGCACTTATGGTACTTTACTTCTAAAACGGTCAATTAGTCAGGAACAAACATTTTCAATAATTTACCAGAAATTAGTTAAAAATTAGCTACAAATACAGATCAGTTTAAGAGGAGCCTAGAAGACTTCCTAATGGCAAATTCCTTCTACTCCACTGACGAATTTTTAAATAGAACCAAATGAAGCATGTATCTGTATTCACACATTACCATTATTAATTTATATTATCAGATTGTAAAAAAGAAAAAAAGAATACATACTCCACATCCATGGAGATCCCCTTAACAAGGATCTATGGAATGAACAACTAATTTAATCTAATCCAAGGCAAGTTCAATTCAACATGCTATTAACATTTTTTTGAAGATGTAGTCATCCCAAATGACGTTTCACTTACCAACATGATAATCATCCATCACACAACAGAATTAAGATTCAGAGCTAGTTTCAAAGGAGGGAGAATATTATTTATTGTCTTTTTTGGTCACTGAACTCATGTGATCACAGTCGCATAGAGTACTTACGGACTCAACTTAAGAGGACAGCTAAACAGTGGGAACTGTCATACCCTATGGGATTTTGTTCATTCTTCATGGGGGAGAATCACAATGGTTGAGAAGATTTTCTATAGACTTGTAAATTCAATACATTGAAGGAACCACACTATTCTTGACAGCAATGGCACATGGAGAAAATATTTAAGCTATACATGCCTTCACATCATTTTATATTACTTCACTTTTCTGTTAATGGACTATATAGTTATTAAGCAAATGATAGTTATTTCAACATACAAATCTACTTGCTACATATTATTTCTAATCATATGGGAGGACAGTTTAATATCAACCTCCAAGGAAGATTATTTGTAATTATTATTGGAGGTCAGAGAAATATTACCTTCCAATAAAGATTATTTTTAGACATCAAATTCACAAACCATAATTAGTTATGTAATGAAGGGAATATTGAAAAGAATTTAAAAAATGAAAATATAATTTAACAAAAATAGTAGGTATAGAACAAAACATTTGGAAGGTGATAATATAAAAATTAATAAAATGCAGTGAGATTTGATCTGATTCAGACCACAGTTGCCAGCTCAGTAAGCTGATATACCCATAAGGAGCTACTGATCTATTCTTTTTAGCATAACAGGCAAATAAGTCTACTGTAGCTGAAGAACAGATATTAAACTGGAAGGCACAACCACTTTCTGGTGTAAACTGAATGTAAGGTCATAGGAAAATATTCCTATCAGCTGATAATTTCTCTTTGCTGAAAATGCTACACACACCAGGTGGTGGTCGAACTATTTACAATATATACTCCCATTTTCAATATATTTTCTATAACCATATACAGGGCTATTCAAAAAGAAGAACACAGATTTCAAAGATTTATTTCTGGCAAACAACAGAAGATAGAACCATAATCCCAATGTTCCTGGACAGACAACAGTGTAAAATTTGAACATGAAACAGATTTCCTGAAGACTAATGTCTGCTGTGCCTTTCCTGTTGATGGAGAAAACTGCAACAGGACTAACCTATCAAAAATGGTTCAAAACTGGTTATTTTTTCAATTTGAAGATGGCTTCATATTCATGCAAGATGGTTCTCTGCCTCATTTCTGTACCAATACCCAATGTTACCTGGATGACACCATTCCAGGGTGCTGGATTGGATGAGGAGCAGCAGAAGATCAATTTCATTAACCATTGCCTCCCACATTTCCTGACCTCACACCTTGTGACTTATGTGAGACAGTGCATCTAATCCCATTGTTGCCTGAACCACTTGAAAGTTTTTTCTACATCAAATTGTTGAGACTGTGAATTTGATAATGAGAAACCAGCTGCTTTGTGAGTGGCAAAAACTGAGCCACTGGTTCAATATTTGGATGTAACACATGGTGCTCATATAATGAAAAAAAAAAAAAAAGAAAAAAAAATTGACCCTTTCTCTTTCCAGGAACATTGGAATTGTATGTCCATCTTTCATAGTTTGAAAAAAAAATTTGTTAATCTGTTCCTTCATTTTGGGTAGCCCTGTATATGTTGGTTTAGATGGAATCTTTTTGAAAAATGAGAAACTATACCAATGTGGATTTCTTATATTCCAACCATTTCTACATACTCTAATGATGATTTTAAAATTATATGCTGTGTTAAATTTAAATGAATCTCGGCACATACTGTATCCTAATTATTTATTGCTTCTATTTGCCAATGTAAACACCAAGCTGAAGCACCACAGACTGCGAGAGTTGGTAATAGTTGCATTTCTGAACTTGGCCACGCACAATACTCTGTTCTTAGACTCTAAATTATTTGGGCTGGGCAATATTTTGCCTCTCAGGCCATATGGCTAAATATGTTGGTGATGGAATCATAATAGGGAAAGACTTTGATATAATTGAAAATATAATGATGAATTTTCAAAAGAAAACAATTATACAATTGGAATGTCAAAAATAGAGGATAAATAACAACTCACCAGACAGACACATACTGAGTCATTTATAAGCACATAAGATAGACAATCACATTCACGCAACTTAAATTTTCACCATAGACTGCAGCAGAAAAAGAAACACACACATCCACACAATCACTCAGACATAACGTGCACACATGACCACATGAGAGTGGAGCAGGAAGGATGCTGGGTAAGAATGGACATGGAAATTGGGGGGGGGGGGGGGATGTGTGATGCAGCATAGAATGCTGTGAAGAAAAGAGGCAGGAGAGGATAAAAGGGAGGTGTAGAGGTGTGTGTGGGAGAGCGGGGGGATTTGAAATGATAAAAATAAAAAGGGAAAAAGATAATAAAAATTACAAGATAAAAAAGTAGTTCATTATGGGATATTGTAAGGGATGACATACAGTTGGAAGGAATAAAGGATGAGTGGGGAAGGGGATGGGGGAATTTTATGCATAGGGTGTAGGAATGGGTTATCTTAGGTTGAGGTCAGGATGGTTACAGGACTGTAGAATGTGTTGAAGGGGTAACTCCCAGCTGCACAGTTCAGAAGAGCTGGCAGTGGAGGGGAGGATCCAGATAGCCTGGGTAGTAAAGCAGCCATTGAAATCTAGAATGTTATGTTCAACCACATTCTGTACCACAGGGTGGTCATCTTGATTCTTGCCACAGTTTGATGGTGGCGATTCATCCTGATGGACAGCTGGTCTGTTGTTATTACAATGTAAAACACAGTGCAATGAGTGCAGCAGTGTTGGTAAATCATTTGGCTGTTTCACAGGTGGCCCAACCTCTGATGGGGAATGATAAGCCTGTGACAGAACTGGAATAAGAAGTGCTGCGTGGCTGGATTGGGCAGGATTTGCTTCTGGGTCTTCCACAGGAATACAATCCCTGTTGTAAGGGGTTGGGATTGGAAGTGGCTTAGGGATGGACTAGGATGTTGTGAAGATTAGGTGGACAATGGCACACCACTTTAGGAGGGGTAGGAAGAATCTTTGGTAGGATGTCTCTCATTTCCTTGCGACTATTCCTAAAATGGTGTTTCTTCACCCTCCCAGTCTTCACAACATCCTAGTCCACCCTTAAGACACTCCCATTCCCAACCCTTCACTACAAGGATCATATCCCTGTGAAGACCCTGACGCATAACATGCCCAATGCCCCCACCCAGCACTTCTTATTCCAGTCCTGTCGCAGGCTTATCATTACTCCATCAGAGGTCAGGCAACCAGTGAAACAGCCATGTGATTTACAACTCTGCTGCAAACATTGCACAGTATTTCACATTGAATTGACAACAAACCAGCTTCCCATAGGGATAAATCACCACCATCAAATTGTGGCTAAAAGCATGATGACCACCCTGTGGCACAGCATATGGCTGAATATAACATGACAACAAACCAGCTGCCCATCAAGATGAATGGCCACCAACAAACTGTGGCAAAAGCAAGATGGACCACCCTGTGGCTGAACACAACTCACTAGATTTCAATAACTGCTTTACTTCATGTGCCATTTGGATCCTCCCCTCCACCATCAGCTTTTCTGAACTATGCAGATGGAAGTTGTCCCTGCAACACGTTCTACAGTCCCACAACCACCCTAACCTCAATCTAAGATAGCTTGCCACCCCTACAGCCTAAGCTTAACATTCCTACCCCCTGCCCCCTTCCTCACTCATTACCCTGTATCCTTCTAATTCATGTCTTCCTTCCAATATCCCATAATTACTTACTTTTTTATTTTATATATATTTTTTGTATTTTTATTTCTATCATTCCAAATCCCCCATCCCTGCCCACAAACACCTCCCTTTTATCCTCTCCTACCTCTTCCCTTCACAGCATTCAATGCTGCATCACACATTTCTTCGTGTCAGAGCCTTTACAATCCATCATGCAATGCGAAAATTTCTATATCCTCTCTTACCTAGCATCCTTTCTGCTCCACTCTCTTCCTCACTCACTTCAAGATGCACTCACTTCAAGATGATTGTAGTGCTGGATCAGATGGAGATGGAGGTCATGTGTGTAAGTTATGTCTGAGTGATTGTGTGTGTTTCTTTTTCTTATGAAGTCTATGGCTGAAAATTCAAGTTGTGTGAATGTGATTGTTTATTTTACATGCCTATCAGTGGCTCAGTCAGTGTCTTTCTGGCGAGTTGTTATTTAGCCTCTGTTATTGAAATTTAAGAAGTATTTATAAATGTCTGTGTTCAAAGGGGTACAAGTAATGGAGACATAGAATATTTCTATATCAAAAACAATATGTTAACATAGTATTAGAAAATTCAAGAAAACTGACTATAAGCTGTTAAGACTCCTTTAGTTCTAGAGAAGAAAAATGAAGAAGATTGAACAAATGAAATTTCTACATCATAAGAAGCTGTACGTACTCTTGTGTATTTTTTCATTTATAACCAGGCGACTTCTTCAATTTAAAGTCTATTACCAGACTTTCACTGAAGACTTTAAAAGAAGGGATTACTAACATGTAAAAATGATACCTTCAAGGTCACACCAAATCTGGCCTTTTCCATAAGAAAAAAGAGGATACCACTTACCTAAATGTCTACAGTGGTGTTCAAGATTTGGCAGACAGAAAGGATACAAGCGCATACATTGTTCTTCATTGCCCCCATTAGTTGGTGTTATAAGAAGCAAAGTGTAACAGCTACTTCACCAACTCCAGCAGAATACATTTCAGTTGCAGGCGACATTGAAGAAATAAAACACATCACGACCCTACTACAAGAGAACTGAAGATCATTCTTTGTGTAGACAAAGAACTGCTATCAAAACTAACAAATCAGAACTGTTCGTTAGACCAAGCAAAAGCACAGACATGAAATTTCACTATGTGAGTGAACAGTACAGAGAAGGTTGGTCTGATATAAAGTACAGAATAACAATTAATAGACATACTGATCAAAGCTATGCAAAGATACCATTTTGAGAAATTTAGAAACATTATTATAAAACAATTACCAAAAATTTGTTGTAACAAAGTATCAAATAACAACTGTTTACTGTGTGCCAAACTAAAAATGCAAATTTTATTATGTAACATTGAAACTTCCATATTGAAATTGCACAATATAATGAGGATAGTTCACAAATCACTGCAAGTATATTGGCAAGCTATAGCAGGAACATAAAAAATACACTCATACACATGCATCTTAGCTTTCTTCCACAGCCTTAGACAGAAAAACACACTCTCATTCATACATCACACTGTGATTATGTGTCTCTCTCTCTGAAAAAGGCTGTGGCTGAAAGCCAAGCTATATGTTTAAGAGTGTCTTGTGTCTTTTTAATGCTTCTATTGCGGCTCGATGAATGTCTTTGCGGTGAGTTGCCAGCTATCCTCATTATATTGTTGAATTTATTATTTAGATTTACAGATAAACATTTTAATAGGGCATGTTGAACAGGTAAAACACCATGCTGGGTGTGTTTAAGAGTTGGCAGTCAAACAGAAACTCAGTCCTGTAAGACTATGTAAGGGAATACGTACCTCTCTGGTTTTTTGTTGTTATAAAATGTAGTGTGTGTGTGTTGCCTAACCAGTATGTCTCTTGTTATATTTAGGATAAAAAAAATTACATCATCTTCATCCTATCTCCTGAGATAAATTGTAATAGCAGTATTGCCTTGTGTGTTCCTGTATCTATCTGATATTATTATTATTATTTGCTGAAGCCCAGTAATGCCGAATCTCAGTAATGGATAAAGATATCGAATAGAACTAGTTTAAGAATGTGTATCTTTGGAACATATGAAAAAAGTTTGACGGTTTGCAAGGAATAAAAAATATAAAAGTGGGCATCATCACAATTTTTAGTATTGGCACCCAATTTATGGTTTTTTATGGTTTCCTCAGAAAGTGCCCATATGCAAATGATGCTTTTTATAAGCTGTATGAAAACCGCTCTAGACCATGTGTAATGAACAAAAATGAACCAATTTGCTTAATTTGGCAGCACTGCAAGAAGAGTGAAATGTTTAAATTTTGCTTGTGAACTGTAGGAAAGCTACATTATGCTCACTCTTTTGTTAGATATACGAAGGATCACAAGGCCAAGAGATATTCAAAACACACTACTTTTTTTTTTCTTCTTCTCCTCCTCTCTTTTTTGCATGTGGCATTTTAGGACATATTACCATGCAACCCATGACATAACACATTGCCTGCCACAGACTGATGAATGTTTCACCACCAGGTTGCACCATGCACTCAAGTGTTATGCACAAGGCTTTGTTGTAACCAGTCGTCACATCAGGCGAGCAGTTCTGTTGTGGCCACCACCAGCCATTGGTCAACAACTTGGTCAATTTACATGTCAGTAATATTAAGATGAACAACAGCTTTTTTATAAGTGGAATTACAGCAACCTTGAATGTCTAGTAATATTTCACCTGCCTCAAATATCTTTCATATCAGGTGAAGTAAAGTCACCCTGATATCCTCTCCAAAAAAATCTCAGTATTCTGAGGGACATGTCATCTAAATCAGGTACGTTGTTCCAACTTCGGTATCTCAGTGCAATATTAAATGATTTGTATATTATTTGTACCCACAGCAGAGTAAGAAGGTATTTTCCTATGCACTCATTCTGATTTGTTACCAAACTTCATATCTATGGCCTAGGTAAAGGAGGTAATTTTTCTGAACTAAAAAGCAAAAACAGGTTTGCCAGATGCCAAATAACTTTCAACTTCAAGGCCACAACAGCAACTGTAATCTCATTGCTCAATATTTTTGTGTGATAACCATGTGTGCAATAGTCACTTGTGAATTTTATTTGAAACACACAGATATCCTCCACAAATAATTCAATATAATTCATCAAATGGTGCTCAACTAAAGAGGTTCCACAACAATTCCAGCAAATACATAAACAGTGCATTAGTAGAAGCATGCTGCATTATTTTGATTTTTGTTTTTTCCTTTCTTTTTTGCTAATACATGATATTTTAAGTAAAAATTTTTAATATGAATTATAAAAAGGAGACCAATGAAAGTTATATACTTCAAAATGGACTTTGTCATAGAAGTGCACAAAATAATACTCTTGTGTTCCAGCTGTTAAGAGTGTTAAAAGAAGTAGATGCTTTCATGTCTACAAACCTGTTATCTTTTCTACCACTCTTAAAATCTCAGTATTAATAGGTGAAAACTGAAAACTGATATGTACCAACTTCAGACCTGTGTACACAGCAAACGAAAGTAACAAAGCTTCATAAAATTGTATATACTTTTGACAAATTACAGCGTTCAAATGAATGAAATAAATCGCAATTTGCTATGTTATGGCTTCACTGTATTAGGTTTAGATGAAATACCAAACTGTGGCAAATGAAAATTTGTGCCCAGCCAGGATTTGAACCCAGGATCTCGTGCTTACTAGGCAGACGCGTTGACCACTCCACCACCGAGGGCACAGTGATCAGCCAGACTGCAGAGGACTCTTCCCTGCACGTCTCCCACCACACACAAATCTCCATTCGCCACGCTGTCTCTTTCCTATACCACGGCCACAGCAGGAAAGAGACAGCGTGACGAATGGAGATTTGTGTGTGGCGGGAGACGTGCAGGGAAGAGTCCTCTGCAGTCGGGCAGATCACTGTGTCCTTGGTGGCGGAGTGGTCAATGCATCTGCCTAGTAAACAGGAGATCCTGGGTTCGAATCCTGGCCGGGCACAAATTTTCATTCGCCACAGTTTGGTATTTCATCTAAACCTAATACCGTGAAGCCATAACATCGCAAATTGCGATTTATTTCATTCATAAAATTGCATTCTAGTTATGTTCATTTGCAGTAACACATGCACACTGGGCAAAAATACTGCAACTGCCAGGTCAATGTCAACTGTGTAAATCAAAATATTTAAGTAATGAAGTCTGTAAACAATATTTGATTTATCTGATGGAAATTCTTCACATATGATAGGAAAAAATATGTACTGAAGAGAGCAGCTGACCAGAATTTACCTTAGCTCAGTACCAGTGATAGTAACACCAAATAGATGAAATGTGCAAATTTCCATTATTCAGGCAGGCTAGAGGAGGAAGAAGAAATAACAGGAAAACAGTTACTAACAACCTATACCATGATCACCTTTCATCTTTACCTCATGGCCTAGGTTGTGAGTAACCCAAACACATTTTCCCTTATATCCTACTCCTACTTTATGAAGGAACTTTGTTTTGTGAAAACTCTTTTCCACATTTATCATAATCTTTTTGGTGTTACTAATGGTGATACTGAGCTGAGGTAAGGACTGACCAGCCACTATCTCTTGAATTTTTTTTTCCTGTACATATTGTTTATTGGCACAGTTATTTTGGTCACTCTACTGTATGGTGGGAGGACAGAGGCAGATGGAGAGGACTCGTCGTCACCCAGACACTGTAGTAGCTGGAATTGGATATGGATACATACCTACAGTAAGATCAGTCTAATTATTAATTGCCATTACCACAAAATCTGAAGTAAATTCTCAATTTTTGATTTCTGATTTTTTAGTAGCTGTGATGAGGGTAAGAGTAAATGGACAGAGAGAGAGGAAGGAGTAGACTGAAGGTGGAAGCAAGGGAAGAAAAGATGGACACAGAGGGTGGATAGAGGGGGGAGAAGGGTGGGATGACAATAATATGAAAAGTATGTGGAGATAGTGAAAAATGGACAGAATGTAGGAAACAAATGCTTTTCTCAAGGATAATTATATGTTGCATGCTACAGGGCCCATAAGCCATCTGATTATGAAGAAAAGGGGGCTAGTAAAACAGTTAACTGGTTATACAATAAATTATGTTTTGGAAAAACCTCTTTCTATTGTTTCACTTCACAAAGCCACAACAAAGCAGGGTATTGATTGAAATGACATTTTTGTGGTGTGTGTGTGTGTGTGTGTGTGTGTGTGTGTGTGTGTGTTTGTTTTTGTTCATAAGAATTCTTTCATTTACTTTCCTATTCATTTCATATCAGACTGGGCCATAGTAAAAAGTGAACAGGTTTAGCTAGTAAAAATAAATATTCAAGCAGACATTAACAAAATGTTGTATCAACTGTCAGTCACTGGTAACTCACTGGAAGAATTCAAGGTAGTAAGTAATTATCAGTTACTCTGTTGGAACACCACCTTCTGAATCTTATAACAGTTCTGAAAGTTAGGTAACAGTTTTTTCTACAGTGTTTCAACAGAACTACTAATTTTGTATTCTGGAGGTAAGTACTCACTAACTTTCTCCTACCTCCTTATAATATCACAACAGATTCTGTTTCTCTAAGCAATTTACTTTCTTTTGTGTCTCAATATAATGACTTTTGAATTGGGATGATGGAAATGTTTTACCATCACTTATTAAGATAGCAGGTGTTCCAATTAACAGGGCAACAAAACTCTCCCTGTCAAGTTGTAGCACGATGATGATTAACAGAAAATTTTATATGTGTGTGTGTGTTTTAAGTCTACATTGTTGTGCGATTGAATTTGCATATTAATCTTATTTTGCTCCTAAGGAGAATTGCTTTCGGTGTAATATCTTCATTTGTCTGTCAATTCATGCAAATGGAAGAAAAAGGGAGGGGGTAGAAAGAATTACAATTATATATGTAAAACTAATGAATAAAAATCCTTTTTTAAACAAACATAGAAAAGGAATTGCACATCATTTATTCATTGATTTATTTATTTCATTATAGTCTGAAATTTCTTGAGTCATTCAGTTATTCAAAGTTATAGTTCCAAGTAGCTCTGCTTCAGAAATACATTTTACAGCAAGAACTGACATTCAATATATTATATATATTAAACTTAAAACACAGGTACATTTGGGTATGAAGCCCTGCAAAAGAAATTTTTTCTCAGATGAATATGCAGAGCATTTTTAACTTTTTGAGGTTTGTATGGGGAATGGTGTATAATCAGGTTAATAAAAAAACAAAAATGCATTGTAATAACACACGATTTATCGAATCACATGTGTAATGTGTGCTGACCAGCCCACAAACTATATATTATTATCACAAAGTAATGTATCCCAGTACATCGTCAAATGCAGCTACTACTCTCAACAATGTTACACATGTTCATCAATTACACTCTTGCACATCGGTCACCTTCAGAATTACATCCTCCTTGAGATCTCAAACGATAGCTAAATCTATACATATACATACACATATATATATTTTTTACACGCATCAGTGTCAGATGACCCATTCACACACAGCACACAATCCCGAAACATCACACACACGACAGCACACTGTCGATGCAGACTACTGCGCTGGGCCCCCTGGCGGAGTCCGCCGGCCTTCGGTCCGGCAGGGCACCAGTGTCAGGTCGGACACAGCGACGGGGACGGGCGAGTCTGAGAAGGCAGAAAGTCGCCGTGCACGTGTGGCCACAGCAGACGCGGTGGATGGAACCACAACGGCAGGTGTGGTGCATGGCAAACCTGCCGAAGACAAGCTATGGCATCGTACGACGTGCGTAGATGCCCAGTCCCCACCACCTCCGAGGAGACCTGTCGAGCTTGACCGGTAAGGGGGTGGCGATTCCCCATCGAACACCGTTCGGTTTGGAGGCGGCCGGATGCACTTTTGGTAGATTTCACTCTCCTGTAAACAGAAAAGCGTAAACATTAAACCTCATATGACAATTAACATGATATGCAGAAAAAATATAATTAAATTATAAATATTTTTTTCACAAATGATGTGGAACAGCTTGATTAGTTTTAGTTTTAGCACTGTTGGTGTCAGGCTTGCCATTAAAAAATCAGATTCTCAAATCAAATTGAATAACGTGTGTTCTACACTGTTCCCAGTTTCAATGCTTGCATAAAAGAAAACAATCCAGTCACATGGAAGTATTATACAATCTGCTCAAAATGAAGTAATGCAGCAATATTTTACTTTGTGACTGGAGTCCAGAATGTTGTTTGTTACTGCTCTGAAAAGTTAACATTCATATAATTTTTAGATAAATTGAAGGATCATTAAACTTAACATTAACTCTTCTCATCTGCATATTTTAAGAAGTGATTATCACAAATACACAGTTCATGTGTGTTATGTAAATATAGTTGTTATAATTCTGCCACCGTGAGTGTTTAGAATGAAACTACAACTGTTCAAATAATTTAAGAACCACTGACAGCAGACAAGAACAGCAGGCATCAGCTAAATAAACAGCTACATTATGCATATGGTAAAATGACATTCATGTAATATGTGAAAAGACCAACAACATCAGATTAACCCTCTGTTGGCCATACCGTGGAACATACTCTGCAAATTTTATTTTTATATTTCTACATGTCCAATGGTTGGTGCTAATAGATTGCTCCCATAGCGTGTAAGCTCATTTGAAATCAGACCTGGCCATTGTTTAGGTCCAACGACACAGTTAATTCATTTCAGGCTCTGCAGAGTGATTGCCACAACAGGCTAAATCATCTACTGTATTAGAATGTACACATTACACCACACAGACATGCAAGCATGCATAAAACTTTGGCTTTAAATTTAAAGAGTCCATCAAAAAAAGACACACATTCATGCAATCACACAGGCACACTTGAAAGACACACAATCGTATCCAGCAGCTGCATTCAAAGTGATGGTGGTTGTGTGTCTGAAGTGTGACTTTGTGAATGAAGAATGTGTATCTCTTTCTGATTACAAGATTTTTAAGTTACTTGTATATAAGTGTCTGTTAGATGTGTGTCACGACAACCCTCTTAAGTTGTAAACTATCCTCATTATATTTTTAATTCCAACCTGTACTTTCCATTGTCAAATCATGTTTTAGTTCAACTTCTATACTTTTATTTTATTGACATATTTTCAACATTTATTCTCATTTATAGTTTTATATTGATTTCATTTCCACAGAATGTAACATTGTATGGAAACCTGAAGACATCCTACAAATGCTATTAGAAATTTCTGAAGATGATTTCACCTGATGAATTTTATGATTATGGTATGCAAGAGAAAATTATTGATGTGAGCAGTCACAAGTGGAGAGAACAGTAAGAAAAATGCTACATGTTATGTTACAGCATATAACTACACATTTTATACTGGAAGAAATAAAACACTAATAGTCAGCTCCTAGCTACAGGATAAGCAAATGCTAACAACATTATTAGAATTTCACCTGAACCAAAATGGGCAGCCAAAAATTCACTTACAAAGTTAGTTGCATTTTATTTGTTTATCATTGATAACATGACAGAAGATGCCCTAGCTCATAACAAAGTAGGGAAAACTTAACAACACCAGTTCTCGAGCTCTCCATTATGAAAATACTGTAGTAGAAGAAATTTATGTTCTTTTTTCTAACATTGCTATGAAACTGTTTAAAGTGTAGTGAACTACTGGCATTCAGTGGCACTAGTACTAGTATCTTACAATTTTTTTGTCATAAATGTTTCCATTTCCTGTTTAACAGTAATTAGACTAAACAGCTACAAGTATTTAACAATATATATATATATATATGCTTGCGTTTCGATATGTCTGAGTGTGTGTGTATTTGTTTACCTTCCTTTTTTTCCCCTAAGGTAAGTCCTTCCACTCCTGGGATTGGAATGACTCCTTTTCCACTTCCTTAAAACCCATATCCTTCCCTTTTCCTCCCCTTTTTTCCTCTTTTTCCTGAAGAAGCTGCCAGTGGTGGCGAAAGCTTGTATGTGTGTTTGTGTGTAATTTTATTTGTTTCTCACGACGAGCCGGTCCTTTTGGTAAGTCATCTCTTTTCTATTTTTATTTTTATATATTGTTAAATACTTGTAGCTGTTTAGTCTAATTACTGTTTAACAATATATATATATATAAAATATAAAAAATAGACGAAGATTACTCACCAGGCGAAGGAGCACAGGTGTGACAGCATCACAAATAAATAAATGAATACACACACACACACACACACACACACACACACACACACAATCGCAAGCTTTCGCAACCCAGTTGCGTCTTCAGGCAGTAGGGAAGGAGAGGGAAAAGGAAATGATGAGGGTTTTAAGGAAGGGGGTAAGGAGCCATTCCAATCCCGGGAGAGGAAAGACTTACCTTGGGGGAAAAAATGGAGGGTAAACAAATGCACACATGCCCACACATTCACACAGACACAAGTACACCTAGGCAGACATACTGTAGAAAGCAAAGAAGTTAAGTTATAGAAGTTAAGAAGTTAGACAGAGATACCACTTGAGGCAGAGGCTCTGTCCAGAGAACTGATGCAAAGATGTTAAGAAGGTGGGTGGGAATTCAAATTTAGCGGAGGTTGAGACCAGGTGGGCAACGGGAAGAGAGAATATGCTGAAGGGCTAGTTCCCATCTCCGGAGTTCTGAAGGATTGGTGTCAGTGGGAAGTATCCAAATAACCCGGACGGTGTAGCACTGTGCCAAGATGTGCTGGCCGTGCACCAATGCGTGTTTAGCCACAGGGTGATCCTCGTTACCAACAAACACTGTCTGCCTGTGTCCATTCATGCGAATGGACAGTTTGTTGCTGGTCATTCCCACATAGAACGCTTCACAGTGCAGGCATGTCAGTTGGTAGATCACGTGGGTACTATCGCAAGTGGCTCTGCCTTTGATCGTGTACACCTTCCGGGTTACGGGACTGGAGTAAGTGGTGGTGGAAGGGTGCATAGGGCAGGTTTTACAACGGGGGCGGTTACAAGGGTAGGAGCCAGAAGGTAGGGAAGGTGGTTTGGGGATTTCATAGGGGTGGACTAGGTGGTTACGGAGGTTAGGTGGGCGGCGGAAAGACACTCTCGGTGGAGTAGGAAGGATGTCATGAAGGACGGATCTCATTTCGGGGCAGGATTTAAGGAAGTCGTATCCTTGCTGGAGAGCCACATTTAGAGTCCGCTCCAGTCCCGGAAAGTATCCGGTGACAAGAGGGGCACTTCTGGGATTCTTCTGTTGAAGGTTCTGAATTTGGGGGGATGAGGTAGTAGCTCTGGCAATTTGTTT